>CM076965.1:8504583-8547083 GCA_039105355.1 Benthosema pterotum
AAAAACGCGGTAATGTTTTTTTGTTGCGGGAGGGAGCAGCAGACAGCTGATCGTTGTGGCGGTGAAAAAAAAAAACGTGGGAGCGGGAGAGAATGGACAGAAATCTAGCAGGAGAGAATGGACAGAAATCTAGCAGGAGAGCGGGTGCTAATGGGAGCGCAGGGCTCTACTCTCAGTCTGAACCAGGGGCGGATCCAGGCATAGGCATGGGGGGGGGGGGGGGGGGGGGGGGGGGGGGGGGCAATGCCCCCCTAAAAGCCCAGCCTGCCCCATCAAACAAAAGGACATCACCAGCATTTCATCACCTTTGGCTTTATGCATGCTGCATGTCTGTTGCAACTTCAACAACTGATGTTATTATTGATGCTTTACTTGGCTAATAAAAGTCCTGGAACTGAATGGTATGGGTGCGGCTTCATCGCCCGTGACGCTTTGCGCCACGGGCGATGAAGCCGCTCCCATGCCATTTTCTCCTGCCCCTCCAACATGTTCTCTTGCCCCCCCCCCCCCCCCCCCCCCCCCCCCCCATGGGACATGTTACATCCGCCCCTGGTGTGAACATGTATAATGCAGCAGCAGCAGCAGCAGCAGCAGAGCTCAGCTTGGTGTAGAACAGCCTGGCTGATTCCTAGTTCATACCGATGACTCCTCATTATCCTTATTTTATTCCACTACAACACACTGTCAGCTCACCTCAGATTGACTGCTAGTTGAGAACTGATTGTGAACTGAAAGTGAACTGCACAGGGCTATAGCTGCCTGCTGGTTCAGACCCATAGACCTGGTTCAGACCCATAGACCTGGTTCAGACCCATAGACCTGGTTCAGACCCATAGACCTGGTTCAGACCATAGACCTGGTTCAGAGAAAACAAGCAGAGCTGCCGAAGCAGACAACCCGCAACACTCCATGTTAAAAAATATTCTTCCAGGTGCAAGGCTCAGAGATATACGTAGAACAGAGAAAATGCCAGCACTCATTCAATGTCCTTTCTAATGTTCTTTATTTACCTCGCGTAGTGTACAGCAACGAACGCGTTTCGACCTGTGTGGTCTTCCTCAGCGTTGTAGTGGACAACAGATAGTGAGGTGAATATATACAAGCTAATGCCATCATGTGGTCACAGGGTAATTAGTCAGCTGACAGCTGTCCACCAATCACATGACATCAGTGTTAGACATAATAATTGATGCAAGAAATATATACAACAGTAAATATGGACCAAAAAAAAGGGTTATAAAAGATCATACCCATCTAGAATCTATACTATATTTGGGCCGGCCCCTAAACTAAGTCCTCTGTGAGGCTGTTGAACCAAACAGGAAAATATTAAAGACCTTTGAGTCTTGTCAAAGTGAGACTCATATTATAGAAATAGATAATTTAGAAAATACAACAACAACATCATGTCCCAAACAACCCCTCTTTTCATGGAGTCTAGTCAAAGTGAGACTCAAATATTGGTAAAGAATATAGACAATATAGAAAATGTATTAAAAAGAGTAATATAAAAGAGTAATGCAAAAGCCGGAAGCTCCTGGAGTGTACCCAGACTGGAACTAAATTTATTAGAGAAGGTTTAATAAGTAGAATTGAAGAATTTAGTAGTGTCCAATAAAGAATCGTTAATTTACAAAAAGCAACCCAAGAGGAGTTCCTCGTTTAGACCTTTTGGGTGCTCCGTCTGGAGTGTATGAATCCAAAAAGCTTCACGTTGCAATAACAACCTGTCCCGATCCCCCCTCTTTTCATGGGGTTCACAACCTCAATACCTCGAAACCGCAGAGAGCTGACTGGGTGACCCACAGAATTAAAGTGTCGTGCTACAGAAGATTTTTCATCATTATTCCGGATAGAACTCTTATGTTCTGAGAATCTAGTTTTAATTTCCCTCCCTGTTTTTCCTACATAACAAAGGCCACATGGGCATTTTAAGAGATAGACTACATGTTTCGTTTTACAGGATATTCTCCCTTTGACGGAATATTTTTTTCCCGAATGTGGGTGTAGAAATGTGTCGCTTTTGACCATAGCATTACAGTGTATACAATTGTGGCAAGGGAAATTACCAGAGGGGAGTGTAGATAAGAAGTGCTTAGGTGGACTATACAGGTCTGCTCTCACCAGTGTGTCCCTCAAGTTTTTGGCCCTCTTGTGGGCAAATAAGGGTTTGTCCTTAAAGACATGGCCAATGCTAGGGTCACTTGACAAGATGTTCCAATGTTTCTCTACACTCTGTCTAATGCTACTGGAGAGAGGTGAGAATGTGGTAGCACATACAATTCTGTTTGACACTTTAGAGCCTGGTATTTTAGGAGTTAACAAGTCATTCCTGTCCAATTGTCTAGCTCTCTGTAGAGATTTATTCAGAATATTTTCACAATAACCCTTTTGGGAAAACCTGGAGCAAAGTTCCGTAGCCTGTGTTTCAAAGTCACTGTCAGAGCTGCATATTCTTTTAATCCTGACTAATTGACTATAGGGTAAGCCTTTTTTCAGACCTGGTGGGTGATAACTGGAATAATGAAGAAAACTGTTGCGATCTGTCTTTTTTCTGTGAACTTTGGTTGCTAGAGAGTCTGTCTTATTGACTACCACATCCAAGAACGGGATGGACTGCTGACTATGCTCCAAGGTAAACTTGATAGTGGGCATTCTACTGTTTAAATATGACTGAAATTCTAATAAATGTTCAACTGAGGAACTGTATACACAAAAGACATCATCGATAAACCTGAACCAACATTTCAAGTGTTTAGAGAAAGGATTGTTATTGTAAATGTAGTTCTCTTCGAACTTCCCCATAAATAAGTTGGCAAAATTAGGAGAACATGGACTGCCCATACTGACACCCTGACATTGCAGGTAGTAAGAGTTTTCAAACTTAAAGTAATTTCTGTTCAACACAAGTTTAGCTAGTTCAACCAGGAACTCTGTGGGTGGTTTTTTAACCGTTCTTTGATCTAGATAATAAGCAAGGGCATCGAGACCCTCTTGATTTGGTACATTAGTGTATAAAGCTGAAACATCAAAACTGCAAAGGATGTCAGTTGGTTCCATGTTCTCTATCACCTTAAGTTTGTTTAAGAAATCTGTAGTATCCTTTAAAAAGGAAGGAAGTCTAAACACCAGGTCTTTGATGTGAGTGTCAATATATTGAGAGATAGGTTCAGTGAGTGACTGAATACCGGCAACAATTGGTCGGCCTGGAACAGGTTCTATACAGGATTTGTGTATTTTAGGTAATGTGTGGAAAACTGGACGGATAGGATGTTTTTGTAACATGTAGTTAAACTCATCTTGTGTGATCTGGGACTCAGTCAGAGCCACAGTTAAGAATGTTTCTATTTCTTGTGAGAATTTAACTGTAGGGTCACCATTTAAAGGAGTATAAAAAACAGAGTTGCCAAGTTGACTCAATATTTCTTTTCTGTAAGATTCTTTGTTCTGTATAACAACAGCTCCACCCTTGTCAGCATGCTTAATCACAATACTGGTGTCTTTACAAAGATCAGACAAAGCTCTTTCTTCTTGTTCATCAATATTAGAATGAAATCTTTTTTTATTCAATATAGAGAAATTGTCCATTGTCTCTTGTTGGACCAGTCTGCAGAAAGTGGCTACAGAGGGATTGAAAGCCGGTGGGACGAAAGTACTTTTTGCTCTAAATTGTTTACTCACCCGGAGGGTATAGATGCCGTAGCATCACTAATAACACGCTGAGGAGATGATAAAGTGTTCGTGGCTCCCTTGGCAAAGAAAGCCTTCAGTTTAACTGATCTGAAAAACTTAAACAGTTCGATCCTCGTGGTGAAAGAGTCTGATTTGGTGAAAGGGACAAACGATAAACCTCTAGAGAGGAGGGACTCCTCGTGTTTAGTCAACTGTCTGTCGGAAAGGTTTATTACGTTCGATACCTCATCTGACCCCGTCTGTTGTTGTTCGGCCTGGCGGTGGTGGTGGTGTCGTCTCCCTCCACGTCGGGTCGGTCGTTTCTTGATCGAGTTTGGTAGCGGCCCGTGGGTGCTGCTGGTTCTAAAAAACGCCGCCGTCCACGTGCTGGAGCGGTGGTTAGATGTTCATCTGTGCCCGATTCATCGGTTGACAGGCCACTCGAGGCAGAGAAGTCTCCACGTCTCTGTCCCTGTTGTGATGATCTGTGTCTGTCGCGCCAGGTATAGACACGGCCATACTTGTAGTCCAAGGTGTCTCTGCGGAATTTGTACATCTTGACTTCAGTGAGATGTTTCTCATATGATTCAGTGACAGTAGCGCATTTATCTTTGATTTCTTTAATTTCTTCAGTCGTCAGTTTAGTGGACATGTCTTTCTCTAATTCAGCCAGTTCAGTTTTTGTTTTAGTAATCTCATTGTCTGCGTGCTGAATAATCAACAGCATTATATCAAAAGAAGCCTTGTTGAGAATTTCGTGCCATTTTCTGGCAAACTCACCGCCATCATCGCGGCCCATGGCTGGTTCCTTGATGATGCGTAGCCCCCTTGGTATACGTTTGCTACGGTGGTACTTGGCCATAGTCGAGCCATGTAGAGCAGCCCGAAGTTGCTTCTTTAGTAGATACTGACGCCTGTGTAGAAATGTGGTGGCCGATTCTGTCACGGGGTCCGAGACAGAGATGGAAGAATCCTGGGGAAAGCGGCTCAGAATGTCGTCACAGTCTGTATCAGAGAAAGCCAGAGTGGAGGCTCGAATCTCAGTCAAACTGTCGATGTCCTGGTATGACGCCATGTTGTCCTGCTGTCACTTTGAGGTAGAACTCCGATTGGAGAGAGGGGGAGGTGCGTGGTTCAGTTAAACTGAGAAAACAAGCAGAGCTGCCGAAGCAGACAACCCGCAACACTCCATGTTAAAAAATATTCAGACCTGGTTCAGACCATAGACCTGGTTCAGATCACTTTTTTACTATTAAAAAAAATAAAATAAAATAAAATAAAAGTTTGGGAATAGATCAATGTGCCAATCTATTGACACGTTGTGAGCATGACTGGCCATTTGAACTATTGGAAAATGTGTTTTTTTTAATAGTTTAAAAAGGCAAAGAAGTTAAGGGATAAGGGGTTTAGCGGTGACGAAAATCTGGGCCCAAGTCTCTTGGTCTGGCCTTCTATTGTCAACCTCTGATTTCCTTTAATAATAATAAATAATAATAATACATTGTATTTATATTGCACTTTACATTCGTCAGAACCTCAAAGTGCTACAAGGTGTCCAAAAACAAAAAAACAAGAAACAAAAAACCACTAAAACCACAAAGTGCTTAAAAACAAGGGGCAGTTACAGAAACGCTTTACTAAATAAAAAAGGTTTTCAGTCCTCTCTTAAAAGTGTCCGTCGACTGTGGTGCTCTGAGATGAGCGGGAAGAGCGTTCCAAAGGTCAGGAGCGACCGAACAGAAGGCCCGGTCGCCCATAGTGCGAAGTTTGGTTTTGACGGGTTTGAGGAGGTTGGTGTTTGAGGAGCGGAGGTTGTGTGGTGATGGTTGGAGGGTGATCAGTTCTTTGAGGTACTGTAGGTGGGAGCGTTGCCGTGGATGCACTGGTGGGTGAGAAGGGAAATTTTGTATTCTGTTCGGGATGCGACGGGAAGCCAGTGGAGTGCTTTGAGGATGGGTGTGATATGCTCTCTTTTTCGCACTCTCATCAGGATCCTGGCTGCGCTGTTCTGAATGTATTGGAGCTTTTTGAGGCTCTTGCCAGGGATCCTGATGAGAAGTGCATTGCAGTAGTCTAGCCTGGAGGAGACGAAGGCGTGGATGAGTTTTTCGGCGTCAGCTATGGTGAGTGATGTGCGAAGTTTCGAGATATTTCTGAGGTGGAAGAATGAGGTTTTGTAGATATGGCTGATGTGGGCTTACATCCGCCCCTGGTTATGGTTGGGGAAGGGTAGGGTTTTGCGCCTGGTAAATTCAGAACAATGGGAGGTCAGAATAATAACATGGCAGCCCTTCAGCTGCCATGTTGTTGCCGTGTGTTAACATCGTAACGCAGCATAACGCGGTGGCACTACGTTATGTTGCTGCCAATGTGTTTATGGCAATTAAAACCACATCAAGGGGGAAAAAAATAAATTAAAGCAACATCAAGTGGGGGGGGGGGGGGGGGGGGGGGGGGAACAACAGGCACGCGTGTCAGCAGGTTTCAAGGTGTTTTTTAGAGGAAACTCTGGGGATTTGCTGCCTTAAGTCTTTAGGATTTCACTCTGTCTTTCATGAAGGAGAAGGAAGAGCTTTTATCTGGAGGCTGGATTAGAACAGCATGGAGCAACGCCCATGCAACAGACCACATCTCTGAGACTGGGCTGGGAACCCGTGTGTGTGTGTGTGTGTGTGTGTGTGTGTGTGTGTGTGTGTGTGTGTGTGTGTGGTGTGTGTGTGTGTGTGTGTGTGTGTGTGTGTGTGTGTGTGTGTGTGTGTGTGTGTGTATGCAACACTGTTTTTTCTCCCATTTTTCAGGGGATGGACTTAGACCTAAAATTCATTCCAGATATACGATATAACCATTTCTCTCAAACACTGTTCACAAATCTGCCTAAATGTGGGATATTGAGCACTTCTGCTTTGTAAAGATAATCCATCCCACCTCACAGGTGTGCCACATCAAGATACTGATGTGACATCATGGTTAGTGCACAGGTGTACCTTAGACTCTCCACAATAAAAGGCCACCCTGAAATGTGCAAAAATAAATTACCTTATTGGGGGTATGGGACTCTGAACTAGTCAGTATCTGGTGTGACCACCATTTGCCTCATGCAGTGCAACACATCATCGCATAGAGTTTGAGAGAGAGATTGTCAATTGTGGCCTGTGGAATGTTGGTCCACTCGGGGAACTGGTACACGTTATTACGGTATTACGTCATTACCATTTTGACAAAGATAACAGTAATGAACTTGTCTTGTCTGATTGTGAACTATACTTTTGTGTCAAAAACACAGTATAGCCTACTTATTGAATTAACTGAAACTATACAACATAAAAAATATGCAAATGCAATCAACACTAGAATATATATATATATTTTTTATCCTTTCTTACAATTACCATATACATGAGCAATGTGTTGCCCTATCCTTTTCTTTGTATTATGGCCTTTTAATACAAGGCATTCCTTGAGAAGAGAATTTACGGAGGATTTATCTAACACCAGGCAGTATAGCCTAATATGAATCAATTTTATAATTGGTTGTAGTAAGACGTCCAGGTGGCCCACCTTCATAATGAGACTCCTATATACAGCTTTAATTTTTATCTTTAAACCATGTTTGTTTTACAAATGACATTGCCAGTGAAGATAATTGAATGTTTGTTTGGTAGCCTTAACAATCATTGTAACCCCTCGAGTAAACCTGTGACATTATGTTGTAATCAATGTTATAAGATAGACCGCCTCTCACTTCACCCAGGTGCGATTTATACATACTAGACTGGTGCCCAGCAGTAGAGTCGGTAACGATTGTAGAGTTGGAGATCCATGTCCCACTCGACTATGCATTACCCATTGTACCCATCTGTCTGGGCCCCTTTTATGTCCATTTACGGATATTCTTAAATCTGTCCCACTGTCACACCAATATACTGTACCAACAGCTGCCAGCCAGTAAACTGCTGCTATAGGAACCAACACATGGACACGGTCATGATGACATCCTACATTAACATATAATGTGGATGTAGGCGAAGGACTGCTTAGCTGGACGGATGTATGGAGAACCAGGATAACTGGAAGCAACGATGGATGGCTAGTCTGAGGACCACCTAGAGAGTGTCCCTTTCGGCCTTTATATACTGTATATAGCCTTGAGGAGAATTCAGTTTTAATAAACTTCACCAGGACTCAAGTTTTCACAGATCTCTTCAAGACGCTTCCAGGCTCTAAGGGCTTTCGAGGTTGGATGCGTCCTTATGTGTCTCTTGTCCCTTGAGCTCTTCATTCATCTACAGAGGAGGAGACAACATGCTTATTTAGTCTACTATTAAGTGTTGTGTAAAAGATGTTTTCCTGGACGTTACATCAGAAGGGATCGCCACATGGTGATGTTGGTGTAGCAGTGGGACTAGAGCTGTACTACTTTGGAAGGAATGATGATAATTGCAATAAGGGTCAGAATTGTGTGCAGGTCTTCAACACGGTGTCTTTGCGCTGGAGGAAGTTGACCACAGTGACATCACCAGGAATAGGAGAAGCACACAGTGAGGTTCCCTCCAGGCGCTACGGCCACACAGCTGTGCTGGTTGAGGACATTGTCTACCTCTTGGGAGGGTTTGAGTGCTACAGACACAACTTCTGCAACCTGCTTTACACTTTTAATGTCGACACCCACACATGGTCCAAACCACAGGTTTCTGGCACTGTTCCTGTAATGAGGATGTACCATTCAGCCTGTGTCTTGGGGAAGGTCATGTTTGTCCACGGAGGATTTACCAGTAGAGCTGTATGCACTAATGACACGTACAAGTTGGACACCAGCACTATGGTCTGGTCTTTGGTCATCACCAGAGGACCTAAACCTCCTGTTTCACAGGCTCACTCTGCCACTATCATTGGGACAAAAATGTTTGTATTTGGAGGCTTGGGGCCGGCGGTTCAATACTACAACACCATCAGAGTGTTTGACACCGAGAACATCCATTGGCTGGACACACCTTCAAGTTCTACACACCGCCTTCCAGAAGGACGTCAGGGTCATTCAGCTTTTACCTACAATGGAGACCTTTACATATTTGGTGGTTTGGGCAGTGGAGGAGACCTCAATGATTTGTGGAGATTCACTCCAGAGACATTCTCCTGGAATAAGGTTGAGACCAAGGGGAAAGTACCGTCTCCAACCATTGGTGTGTGTTGCTGCATGGTTGGAGATCGTATCATCCTCTTTGGAGAGAACAGAAGAGGGCGATGGTCATCCCCTGATGACCTGTATGTCTTAGACTGCAGTCCGAGCCTCAAGACATTATGTAAGTTATCAGTTGTTCAGTACGGTGTGGAGCCGTCAGAACTACCACACAACCTCAGGTGGGAACTGGCAGCCAGCAATGACTGAATGAACAGAAATCACACTTGTGTGAAGTGAGGAGCACTCTTGTCGTCATACTGCATGCGTCACGTTCCGTGTATCATCAAATTGTCCACAAATGTCATTCCAGCATCTAACCCTAACCTCCACGACGGGTGTTTTACCTTTACTGCTCTCACTTTCATCCTCAATTTCTAAATCCTTGCATGAGCTTAGCGGGTGCAAATGAAGCGATCCCTGCATGGTGGTCGGTGCTGCGTAGTGCATGGTCGGCTCTTACTCTGATTGGTCGGTTAAGTGATGACGTAATGATGACATGAATAAGAAACCCTTATAACTAATTTCATCAGTAATAAACTTGCTCCGCTCACACATTCTACCCAGAAGTGATCTACTTTGTTCAGTCAATCAAATTATCACTGTAATGTTGTCAAAATATTACTTAAAGACAGGGTATCATGCTAATATCAACTTTTTCTCATTTTAACTATGACAAAGTTGTGATAACATTCGAAAATGCAAACATATGGCTATATAAAGCCGTTTCGATGCTGTTTCAGGTCGGAGGACACTCTTCTGAAAAAACCCTCCCACCAGCTCGGAAAAGCCCGACCCAAAACAGCGCGTCACCAGTGGAACACGCTGACGTCACACCCCTAGGAAACACATGTTAAAAACTCCTCGGAATTCCATTATTTTAGCGTCATGTTAATGAAGTAAATAAAAATCTTTTTTGGTTAGCATGACCAGGGACCGCTATACTATGCACTCGAGATTTTTTGTAAATAATCCGCCAGCCGATTTTGCATTATCTACTGGGAAACACGGCCGTGCACTCCTCGCATTTCTACACAGGCTTGGGGGGCGTGTCTTTCTTGAGTCACTGTATCCAACCTCCAGCTGGTTCCAGCGGGCCACGCTCGCTAGCCTGCCCATGCAGAGATTACGTCTCTCGGGCAGGCTTTTGAGTTTACTCGGTGTCGGTATGGGGGGGAAATAGACAGAATTGCGATATTGAGGGGGCAGAAAATAGTCTGGTTACGTGGTTCATGTACTTGCGCGAGCCTATAGACTCTAATGTATGTAGTAACTTCTTCTTGGCCGTTTGGCTTGATAGCCTAGCCACCTAGCAGTGGCACCGGCTTAGCGGCTACTGCTACTGCTAGTACCGGGCTGTGATGGCGGCGGCGGCGGCTGCATCCTCTCCCGAGCCCCCCTCTCGCTCTAGCCCTATCGTGTGCATCGAGTGCCGCATGCAGAGTTACGACCCCAGTGCTTTTGGAGCGATGGGTCTGTGTAACAAATGCAATGCGATCTCTGTGCTAACGGAGAGGCTGATCGAGCTGGAGGCTCTGGTTAAAAGTGCTAGCGGTGGTGCGGCTGGCTCGCCCACCGCTCGCACCCGGACACAGGGACGCCACCGTCAGCCGCGGACCGCGGCTGATCGGGGTCCCCACGAATCAGATCGTGACGGCGGCTGGGTGACTGTTACTGGAAGGAAGCGTAGTCATACACATAAGCACACGGGACACCAACCACTCCACGTTTCAAGCAGCTTTTCCCCACTCACTGCTACACCCAGACTCGCCATACAAACGGCCGCGGGTCGACAAGACAGTCAAGACTACAACTCTGGTTATTGGTAGTTCTATAGCAGGGGTTTTCAACCTTTTTGACACCAGGGACCACCATTTATTCAGCATTTGAGCCACGGACCACCATTTGATGACATTTTTTGGTTTCGTTCACAATTCCAGGCTGAATTTTGCAAACAAAACAGTGTAGACTTCTTAATTATATAGTGCTGCTAATTCAGAAGAATATTTTTAACTCGAGAGTGTAAAAATGAAACCAAATGGACCCGCAAGGGTCCATTTGGTTTCATTTTTACATTCTCAAGAGTTACATCTAGTTAACCAACTTTCCATCATTGAGCCTGGGGACCACCTGGAACCTTCTCAAGGACCACTGGTGGTCCCCGGACCACCTGTTGAAAACCCCTGTTCTATAGTAAGAAACGCTTTGAGGGGAAAACTGGTCTGATAGGGAGAGACATCCAACTTGGGACGGTGCGAGGCTCATCTCTAGAAACATGGACAAATCTATAAACAAGACAAATCTATAAATAAAGCATGACAACCCAGAGTTGAGACCAGAAAGCAGGGTTGCGGTCCTACACTCTACCCTATGCTTCCTCTAGTGCAGCTCCCATTTCGGAGCGGAGGGACGGAGCAGAGAGTGGGAGCTAGAAGAACATTAGTTAGTCTCTATAAAAGTATTATTGTCGCACCTCGATCGCAACGCGTGTGTGCGTATGCACCAACGCACATGTGATCTTGAAGATCATGACAACTAAGCAGCTGATCGCTGCCAAATATAATTTAATTGTATTGTATTTGGGTAGGCTATCCTACTACTATGCTATGCTATGCTACTGTGGATAACTTTAGCCGGAAGCTGAGCTGCACGACCTGCTCGCCGAAGTTGGCCGAGCGTACCACTGTATACGTCACGCCAAGGCGCGTTCGGCTCTTTTCCCGAATGCAACCTTTTCAGGGAAGCAGGGGGGGGCGCTCAACTTCTTTCTTCAACTCTGCCTATATATTGTATTTTTTCTGAAACGACTTTTTTTCTGGACATCTTTAGGGGGTCATTGATAGATATGCGTCATTAGTTTTTAAAGGAAATATCCGTGATACCTACTCTTTAACACTCTCGCCGCCGCCCTGTTGGTCATATCATGGTACTGCAGCGCCACCATAGAGACTCCATATTGGAGACACCTGGGAATTATCCATAGAAAGGGAAGAAGTAAACGAGACTAATACATTTAAAATACTTATTACTATTCCCTGCCAAAGGTAACTAGTTATTACTTATTAGTTTAATTATTGTTTTATTGCTCCCAGTGATTGCTTGTTTTTCCCTCAAATTCTTACTTTTCATAAGGCTTGCCCTTCTGGCACGTACTATAGACAAGTATGCATCGTTTCTGTATCTGCTCTAGAGTTATAGATCTAGAGCAGATCAACAGCCTGGATTGTTTCTGTATCTCTGCTCTAGAGTTATAGATCTAGACCAGGACTGCTCTAGAGTTATAGATCTAGACCAGATCAACAGCCTCCAAAGCAACTTGACCCCAACCCAGTCTAGCATTATAAATAAACACTCAAACACAAAGTTCCACCATGACTTGTAAAATAGTCATATAATATTTTTGCAAAAACAATTAATGCAATATATATCATTCAACATGTTAAATAATACAACTATATTGTATTAGTTAATGGTAACAGTAATATTACTGAAAGTAATATATGACTTTAGTTACTTGACAACGCTGTGTTATGACCCTGGGTCATATGTATAGGTTTCCTGTATGTTTCCTCCCCTGTATGATGCTTGTGTGTGTGACTGATTGACTGAGTGAGGGAGTGTCTGACTAGCAGCTGGTGTGAATGGTGGCTGAGTGTGACTGGCTGGTTGGTGATCTCAGGTGATTGTCTCCAGGCTCCAGTATAAAGCTGGTCAGATGTCTTCCTCCTAGCCAGCCTCCAACAACGCCAGTGTCTGTTTTAGTGATTTTAGAATGTGCAGTGTTTTGTAGAGACTATCATGAACCAGTCTGGGTAATGTAGGGGTGGGGGAACTTTTATTGGTTGATCCTGTGTTTCTTTGATGTTAGGTAAGATAAATGTGTTTTGTTTTACGACAGGGAGGACTAGGATTGTGGTAACAATTTAATGTTCAGGGAACCCACCCTGAGGTAATACACATGACTGGGACAATGTCAAATAAAACGTATTTTGGATTTTAAACTGGTGTTGGCTGAGGTAATTTGGGGGCTGGGTAGGACACCTGGTAACCCCTAGGCCGGGATGTAACAGCTGCTCACCGGGTGCAGAGTTCACCATCTCAGGTCTTTTTTTGTACCTCGGTGCCGGTGACAGCTCATCACACTTTATTTTAAATATCTGTGATTACGGTGTTCACCTGCGTCCAGTTTCCCCTGCAGGTAACACTCCCATTTTGATCCTTGAAAAGATCAGGTATAAACCGGAGATGACAAAGAATTCCACTTGGCTTATGCTTGCTATAGCCTACGTTGCTTTGGGACACAGGAACGTAGAACGTAAACATCTCAGGATCACTTATTAGACCAAACATAAGCTTGGTTTGTGTCTGATTGATCTGAATGATAGTATTTTGCGTATGCCATAAAATAGCAGATCTACAAGCTCCTTTTGAACAGCCTAAGTATATTAGGAAAACGTTTAAAGCGGACAACATGATTATGACACAATGTGCTAACTAAAACAACAAAGATAATTTTCTTGGGTTTCACTGAGTTGTAAGTTAAGTCTATGAAAGCAGATGAACTGTTGCAGAATATTGAGGTGTTGGAGATCAGTCAGGTCTGGTTTGATCTTTGTAATTGGTTGTAGTAAGACGTCCAGGTGGACCACCTTCGTAATGAGACTCCATTAAAGGGTGGAATGAGTTGAATTGGTCCTAGTTTAACCTCCGTCATAATGAGACTCTGTAGGTGAGATAAGGTCAAGTTAATGTTTGTTTCAATTCCATGCATAAAGAACACCAACTCATCACTTTGTGTCTGTCATACATGCATAAGGAAACTAGTCTTTAAGATCAGAGGGCCGTCTAATGCTGTAAGTTCTCTAAGCACTGTTCTTCCAGGGACCTCCACATTTGTGAGGGGCACTAGCCTCTCCTATATACCGCTTTGAGGTTTGCTTTTCAAGCATGTTTGTTTTAAAAATGGCATTGCCAGTGAAGATAATTGAATGTTTGGCTGGTAGCCCAAACAAACATTGTCAACCGTCAAGTAAACCTGTGACATTATGTTGTAATCAGTGTTGTAGGATGATAAGACCGCCCCTCACTTCACCCCGGTGTGATTTGTATATACTAGACCGGTGCCCAGCAGTAGAGTCGGTAACGATTGTAGAGTTGTAGATCCATGGCCCACCTGGCTATGCATTACCCCTTGTACCCATCTGTCTGGGTCCCTTTTTATGCCCATATATGGATATTCCTAAATCTGTCCCACTGTCACACCAATATACTGTACCAACAGCTGCCAGCCAGTAAACTGCTGCTATGGGAACCAACACATGGACACGGTCATGATGCCATCCTACATTAACATAATGTGGATGTAGGCGAAGGACTGCTTAGCTGGACTGATGTATGGAGAACCAGGATAACTGGAAGCAACAATGGATGGCTAGTCTGAGGACCACCTAGAGAGTGTCATTTTGGCCTGTATATACTGTATATAGCCTTGGAGAGAATTCAGTTTTAATCAACTTCACCGAGACTCAGTTTTTCAACACAGATCTAAGACGCTTCCAGGCTCTAAGGGCTTTCGAGGTTGGATGCGTCCTTGTGTCTCTTGTCCCTTGAGCTCTTCATTCATCTACAGAGGAGGAGGCAACATGCTTATTTAGTCTACTATTAAGTGTTGTGTAAAAGATGTTTTCCTGGACACTACATCAGAAGGTATCGCCACATGGTGATGTTGGTGTAGCGGTGGGACTCGAGCTGTACTACTTTGGAAGGAATGATGATAATTGCAATAAGGGTCAGAATTGTGTGCAGGTCTTTAACACAGTGTCTTTGCGCTGGAGGAAGCTGAACACAGTGACATCACCAGGAATAGGAGAACCACACAGTGAGGTTCCCTCCAGGCGCTACGGCCACACAGCTGTGCTGGTTGAGGACATTGTCTACCTCTGGGGAGGGTGTGAGTGCTACAGACACAACTACTGCAACCTGCTTTATACTTTTAATGTCGGCACCCACACATGGTCCAAACCACAGGTTTCTGGCACTGTTCCTGGAGTGAGGATGTACCATTCAGCCTGTGTCTTGGGGAAGGTCATGTATGTTCACGGAGGATACACCAGTGTATACACTAATGACACGTACATGTTGGACACCAGCCCTATGGTCTGGTCTTTGGTTAACACCAGAGTACCTGAACCTCCTGGTTCAGTGGATCACTCTGCCACTATCATTGGGACAAAAATGTTTGTATTTGGAGGCTACGGGACGGATGGATACTACAACACCATCAGAGTGTTTGACATGGAGAACATTCATTGGCTGGAGACACCTTCAAGTTCTACACACCGCCTTCCAGAAGGATGTCGAGGTCATTCAGCTTTTACCTACAATGGAGACCTGTACATATTTGGTGGTTATGGCAGAGGAGGAGACCTCGATGATGTGTGGAGATTCACTCCAGAGACATTCTCCTGGAAGAAGGTTGAGACCAAGAGGAAAGTACCGTCTCCAAACTATAGGATGTGCTGCTGCATGGTGGGAGATCGTATCATCCTCTTTGGAGGAGAAAAATGGGTCCTAGAGGATGGAAGATATCGCCGCTCATCCTCTGATTACCTATATGTCTTAGACTGCAGTCCGAGCCTCAAGACATTATGTAAGTTATCAGTTGTTCAGTACGGTGTGGAGCAGTCAGAACTACCACACAACCTCAGGTGGGAACTGGCAGCCGACTAGGGCTATAACCAATTTCTTTGTGACTAATTCATTAATTAAAATAGGGGTATTATCATTTTTATTAATAGGGTTGCCGTGGGAACCCCACTACTGTTGTGATGGCTGTAAACTTTTTTCTAGGGAAACCCTCTACTGTTAATGTGACCCCTGTCCGCCAGTCCGTTCGTCCGTGCAGGGTCCAGGTCACACCCGATTGGCCGGTTTAGGTTATGTCATATTGTGTCATATTAGCTCGCTCCGCTCACATATGAGTAGGCCATGGCCTACTTGTTCGCTTCGCTCACGTACGCTCGGCCCGATGTCATCAGAGGCACAACCTGATCTGGCCTGGTGGAGACCTGTGCCACGAAAGGCCACTCATCTAATTTAAGCTAATATTTGTTTTCTAATCGTTCAGCCAATGAGAAAACACTCTGCTAGATGACATAACTAAAGCATGTTTCAAAATCGGTAGGTGATTAAGTTGTACTGTATGTATCGGCTGAGAATGTGTATGGGAATGTGTACCATGAATTTAGATACCTAAACTTGGTGAATGGTGAGAGAAGCACTGAGAAAGAGTGGATGAAAAGCTAAAATCATTCTTAGCTTTCTCTCAAAGAGATCTCAAAGAGGGAGAAGAAGCAATGAAGATCAAGAAGATCAAGAACAGGACTGAAGAGTGTGCTCAAACAGGGATCAATGAATGAACCTAGAAAACATAGACAGCGGTGGAGAGCTTTAGGACTCAGAGCAGCAGCACATCACCATTATAACATCAGTGGTGAGGCCAGTGCAGCATCACATCACCATTACAACATCAGTGGTGAGGCCAGTGCAGCATCACCATTACAACACCAGTGGTGAGGCCAGTGCAGCATCACGTCACTATTACAACATCAGTGGTGAGGCCAGTGCAGCATCACCATTACAACATCAGTGGTGAGGCCAGTGCAGCATCACGTCACCATTACAACATCAGTGGTGAGGCCAGTGCAGCATCACGTCACCATTACAACATCAGTGGTGAGGCCAGTGCAGTATCACCATTACAACACCAGTGGTGATGCCAGTGCAGCATCACCATTACAACATCAGTGGTGAGGCCAGTGCAGCATCACATCACCATTACAACATCAGTGGTGAGGCCAGTGCAGCATCACATCACCATTACAACATCAGTGGTGAGGCCAGTGCAGCATCACATCACCATTACAACATCAGTGGTGAGGCCAGTGCAGCATCACATCACCATTACAACATCAGTGGTGAGGCCAGTGCAGCATCACATCACCATTACAACATCAGTGGTGAGGCCAGTGCAGCATCACATCACCATTACAACATCAGTGGTGAGGCCAGTGCAGCATCACATCACCATTACAACATCAGTGGTGAGGCCAGTGCAGCATCACATCACCATTACAACATCAGTGGTGAGGCCAGTGCAGCATCACCATTACAACATCAGTGGTGAGGCCAGTGATGTCACCATTACAACATCGGTGGTGAGCCCAGTGATGTCACCATTACAACATCAGTGGTGAGGCCAGTGATGTCACCATTACAACATCAGTGGTGAGGCCAGTGATGTCACCATTACAACATCAGTGGTGAGGCCAGTGCAGCATCACCATTACAACATCAGTGGTGAGGCCAGTGATGTCACCATTACAACATCAGTGGTGAGGCCAGTGATGTCACCATTACAACATCAGTGGTGAGGCCAGTGCAGCATCACCATTACATCAGTGGTGAGGCCAGTGCAGCATCACGTCACTATTACAACATCAGTGGTGAGGCCAGTGCAGCATCACATCACCATTACAACATCAGTGGTGAGGCCAGTGCAGCATCACCATTACAACATCAGTGGTGAGGCCAGTGCAGCATCACGTCACTATTACAACATCAGTGGTGAGGCCAGTGCAGCATCACCATTACAACATCAGTGGTGAGGCCAGTGCAGCATCACATCACCATTACAACATCAGTGGTGAGGCCAGTGCAGCATCACGTCACTATTGCAACATCAGTGGTGAGGCCAGTGCAGCATCACATCACCATTACAACATCAGTGGTGAGGCCAGTGCAGCATCACGTCACCATTACAACACCAGTGGTGAGGCCAGTGCAGCATCACCATTACAACATCAGTGGTGATGCCAGTGCAGCATCACCATTACAACATCAGTGGTGATGCCAGTGCAGCATCACCATTACAACATCAGTGGTGAGGCCAGTGCAGCATCACCATTACAACATCAGTGGTGAGGCCATTACGTCACCATTGGCTTCACCACTGAGGCCAGTGCAGCATCACATCACCATTACAACATCAATCCTTAAACCTATGCTTATTGGTCGGCCGGGCTTTGGGCCTGATCAGTAACATAACATAACATGTGGTAGACAAACCTCTACACCAATAACTCACCTATATGATAAAACATTGTTTAAACAAAATAAATGTCACACACACATTTTTCCACTGCATAGGACATGCCTTGTTGGTGGATTTGGAAGAGATTCTGAAGGTCTGCTTCCAAAATTGAATCAGTATTTATTGCATAAAGTCCATGATATTTACATGACTGAGGCCGACTGGAAAGTGTCCTAGGGTGGACAAGAGGGCGGGGCTTAGCTAAAGGTCTATTACATACAGTATGTCCCCACCTCCTCCCAGGGCAACCACACTATTGTTGTTGTGATAGGTTTTCTCTGTAACCTTTGTTCACCTTGTGGTTATGATAATATACAGTAGAATCATTCGATTGGCTGACGAAGGAACGTCGAAATGATTCGATTGGCTGACGAAGGAACGTCAAAATGATTCGATTGGCTGACGAAGGAACGTCGAAATGATTCGATTGGCTGAGCAAGGAAGCTGATGTCTGATGACGTAAAACTTTTCTTCTCCTACATCACCATTACAACGTCAACGTGGAAACCACACTCTAGTTAGTTATTATATTATTGGCAATATAACGTTTGTGGTTGTTGAGGGGGAAAAGTGACAGCAGCAGGATTTGAACTGGCGAAACATGGGTGCATGTGTGTCTTACCACACACAATCAGTAGGAACACCTGAGGGTGAGCAGCATGCACACACGCACAAATGCACTGGCCATACATGGAGTCTTGACTGCATAGGGTTTGATGAGGTCAGTCAGATCAACATATGTAGTGTCAGAACAGCTCAGGTCCATATATATGGACAGACTGACATCCTTAATGCTTTCCGTACTGTCGATGCGTTTTGGTGTTCGAAGCATTATGTCATACTTTATTGAAAAATAGCAGATCTACAAACTCATGAGCTTGTAGGCCTGGTATTTTTTGAAAAATCGTGAAAATGTGGTGAAATTCTTTGAAATTCTATAAGATTTCTGAAGCAAACATTTTTTAAAAGGATCCCTGACTGATAAGACAAACATCGCTTAAAACATTATACCTGTATAACTAAAATAAACAAATAAAAAACACCAATGGCATAAAAACACTCAACAGGAACTGCTCCTGGCGCAGGATGATGATGCCACGTGTGATCTAGCACTATAGAGTATATGGATGAACATGCTCATGTGACATCATCATCCTGCGACCGGAGCACCTCCTATTGAGCGAAAGATTCTCTATTTATGAAAGAAATAAAGTATTGAATGTGTTCTTATCTGCATGTTTTAGTTATAGAAGGCAAGTATAGTGTTTTAAGGCATGTTTGTCTTATTAGCCAGTGATCCTTTTAACACAAATCTTTGCTTGTGGGGGATCGCTGGAACATGTTTTCGGGAGGGGGTCCGCAGCCAAAGATAATTCCTGTGGTCCCTGGCAGAAATATGTTGAGCATCAGTGACACAGGATTTTTAAAAAAAAATAGAGTCAAGTGTCAAGAATTAAAATTGGGTATCAGAAACTAGAATCTATTGTCCGAAACTATAACATTTTGTCGAAAGCATTACATTTTGTTTCCTATTCCAACCACGGGTGATGTCCATGCTTCAAATGTTTTTAAAAATTAGTGAAAAAAAAAAATAGTGAAAAACTCTTGGCAGAAAATCTAGTGTTTTTTGGGGGGAGAAATTGGTTGACAGGCACCAGAGATCACCATTTTTCCTCCTATGATATTGTCCTCCTTCCTTCCTAGAAAGGACCATTGGTAACCAAATGGACCCTTATAGATCTGTAAGTCTTGAGAGCGTAAAATGAAACCAAATGGACCCTTACAGGTCCATTATTCATTTTACGCTCTCGAGAGTTAAATTATATTTAAACATCTGAATTACCTCATTTTCAAGAATCTGCTCATATAGAAAATAGTAGATGAATTGCTATTTTGACCAACATTTTGCCAGTTATTTCTCCTAATTTAGTCCGAGAGACTAAACTCGACATCAAACGGTGGTCCTCCGTAGCTAAAATGAATAAAAAATGGTTGAAAACCACTGCTCTAGCGCATTCTAGTGCATTTTGGTAGTGCCACTAGTGCATTTTGGATTTTGGCAGTTGGCAACACTGCAACAGTGCAGCTTTGAGAAGAAACAGATGACCTTCTGCTGGAGAGACTCTGTCCGAGATCCGAATTACATCATCCCCCAACCGGGACCATCCTAGGTTACGAGGACCAATCAGAATGTGCCTCAAAGCACAGGGGATGCTGGGAAATGTAGGACTCTATCTAAAACCTGCAGTACTGGCAGTGACCACCAGTCAGAGTTACCTAGTACACCTTTATGTAGCAACTGGTATGGCAGTTTTTAGCCAATAAGTGTTTTCTGAGAAAAAATTGCTTGGCATGGATTTAGCATCATGAAAACCACCTAGTTAGACATATCACATGTTACATAAGGTAAAACATGATAACATGTTTGACATTCTAGAGGTTTTGTGACTATAGTACCACCGACTTTGAGAACAGTAGTTGATTTTCTTTTCTATCTTTTAGTATATATTATTAGAAACACATTGGTGAAGACATGTCTTGGTAACGATTTAGTCCCCGTTTTGCATAACTTTCTCTTACTATAAATATTATGCAATTGTTGTTATTTTTTATTGTTTTGTACTTGTTTGCAGGCACCAGAGGTCGGCAAATTCTAGCAAGTCAACAACTTGTTCTCTCACTTAAACATTATCACCTGTCGCTCATACAAACATTATGTTGTAATCGGTGTTGTATGATACAGTAAGAGCGCCTCTCAGTTCACAAGTGTGATTGTCTCCACCGAAGGTGGGGACTATAAAACGCCCTCCGTCCGTCCCCCCGAATCTGTCTGTCGCACGACTGTCTGTGCACGCAGCCTGTTCGTCATGACGTCATGACGTCATGACGACGTTGTAGTTGATACACTAGTACCAGTTGTATTATGTTTCTATCAGTACACTCTGGTCTCCCCTCAGTAACCTGGGCTGGTTGTTGTTGTCTCCACCGAAGGTGGATGACTATAAAACGCCCTCCGTCCGTGCGCGCGGCCCGGCCGTCCCCCCGAATCTGTCTGTCGCACGACTGTCTGTGCACGCAGCCTGCTCGTCATGACGTCATGACGACGTTGTAGTTGATACACTAGTACCAGTGAACGTTCAAACCTGAGTACAGGCGGTGGAGACCTGGGTACAGGTCTCTAGGAGGAAGACTGAGCTTGAGAAGCTTGAGATGACGTCATGATGAGGTCATAGGTATGAAGGTCATAGGTCATGGGTATAAAACGCCCTCTGTTTGTACACGCAGCCCGTCAGTCCCCGAATGTGTCTGTCCCACGACTGTCTGTCTGTGCATGCAGGCCGTCCGTCATGGCGTCATGACGAGGTTATAGTTGATACACTAGTACTAGTAGACCTTCAAACCTGAGCCCAGACGGTGGAGAGCTGGGTACAAGACTCTAGGAGGACCCCTGAGCTTTAGAAGCTTGAGATGACGTCATGATGAGGTCATAGGTATGAAGGTCATAGATTAGAATAATATCATCAATTCTTGAGCCCGGACGGTGGAGACCTGTGCCCCGTAGGGGCACAATCTTGTTCTTATTTGATTTAGTCACCAAACACATTGTGAGCATGAACAGTAGTTTATTTTTCATAACATTTCATTTTTCTACTTGTATGTTGAACTCTTCCGCCGTCAATGTAACTTCTTTTTAAACTCGTGTTCTTCTGGGTGACAGGAGATATAATCAGAGGAGCAGAGTTGTTACCACCATCATTAAGACCAGGACTGAAGTATGGATATAGTCTCTCAGTGAAGGAGCAGCCAGTGAAAGAGTAGAGGTGAACTCTGGTCTCCACATCATAAAAGGAGACCAGACCCTCCTCATAATCCACAAACACTCCCACTGTCTGGAGCTCCTCTCTGACAGGGAGGAGGACAGCAGGATCAGCAGCAGCCTTGTACTGATTTCCATTCCTCAACCCTATAGTCCAGCAACCATCGTTGGGACTCAGATAGATGTCTTCCTTGTCGATGGACTCTCTGACCACTCCTACATCCCACTCAGTCTTCCCTCCAACCTGAATCTCAAAGTAAAAGCATCCTAAAGAGAAGCTTTGCTTTCCTAAAACACTGACACACAGAGAAAATCTCTCTGTGTTGTCTGGGAGATTCCTCATTACATTTCCATCATGCACTTGTTTTCCAGCCACAGCTGTCCTCAATGTCTCCACATGTGAAGACTGATGGACATTGACATTTGTCCAGTCCTTGGTGGGTATCCACTCCGTGTTGATAGACCTGGACTCCTGGGGGAGGTGGAGGTGGTCTTCAGTGAGTAAGATCTTCCTGAGCTCAGAGCTTCTCTTCTCCAACTGAGTGATCTCCTGTTGCAGCTCATTGATGAAGCCTTCAGCCTGTTTCCCTGTTGTTTTCTGCTTCTCCTGCACACTGTCTGCCGTCTCTCGGTCTGCATCTTTCCTGCAGAGCTCCACGGTGTGTTTGACCTCCTGAATCTTCACTTGTCTGTCCTGGATCATCTGCTGAACCTCATCCACAGTCTTTGCTTCGTATTCTTCTCTCCACTTGTTGCTCCTGAACTGTTGGACCATCTTGGAAACCCAAGTATTGGTGGACACTCTGGGCCTGTCCTGGAAGGTTTCTTGACACAGTGGACACTTGCACACATCCGTGGCGTCCCAGTGGCCAGTGATGCAGGCTTTGCAGTAGTTGTGTCCACATGGAGTGGTGACTGGATCAGAGAACACATCCATACAGATAGAACACAGGTAGTGATCTCCAGACAGGAGAATGCTGGCAGACGCCATTTCTACATCCACAGCGGGAATAAAAGCTCCTTTGGTAAGATAGTGAGAGAATGCAGCTGGTGACCTACTGTATATCTTTGACTCTTCCTGTGAGTTATGTACAATAACTCTACAAAGTGAACAACAGGCTGTGAAGATCTGGTGAAGGTTGGAGGTGTTCTAGTGAATGGTGTTGATTTTTCATACTGGACACTGTGATGTCATCATGAAGCGCTCCATACTGGTTAATCAGCTAAAATGCACATGGTTTTGAAAGCACATCAGTGAGCTGGATGTGATGCTACCTGGAGGGCAGAGAACAGATTGTGGAGGTGAACGGAGCAGTTCCTCACTCCCAGAGAGCTGAGGTTTCCTTATAGTCTAGAAAGAAAGGGCGGTCTGCACGCATAGGGACGCTTTTTTTCCCCTCAACCTGTTCTTTTTCTAAATATTTGAAGGGTATCCTTTGTGCATGGTAATTTTGAACATAGTGGGGTTTGAATAGTATTCTCTACCAATTTGCACACCTGTATCAACACTAGATTAACTTAATGATATAAATGGCTTGCTCTAAATCAAGTGTGTAAGTGTAATATATGCAACAGTGTTGTCGTGTGATAGGGTAAAATGTGTAATAGTGTGATATGTGTAACTAGAAAAGTGTCCTTCTGGGCACAGGTCTCGAGCAGGCTTTGTTCTTGGGACTTTAGCATTTTGTCCAAGAAATGTGTTTTGCTAATGTCTACCTGTTAGTGGCACTATAACAAGCCATTGTGAAAAGAGGAATATTTTTATCAGCCTAGTATTATAGTGCATTAAGGATTTCATGTAAATTACCCGCTGTGTTCCACATCTTTACAAAATCATCCTCCTGGTGGCGCTATAACAGGCCATCGTGGAAAACCTGGGGCAGAGATTTATGGTTGGCATCCAGGGAGTGTGTGTGTAAATTGTGGCATCAATCAGGTAATATGGGTAATATTACACAGGCGTGCTCCGTTGCAGTTGCGCCGCAGCATCCCAACATAGTTCATAAAGCTTTTGACGCCGATGGGATCTAGGGGGCAGTGCCCCCCTGATGCCTAGATCCGCCCCTGACACACACAGGACGGTTCTGGATGTCAGCTCAGTGCGGCTAATGCAGAACGCTCCACTCTGCTGCCAAACTCTCTATCTGTCTGCCATAGTGCTGACTCTGCTCTTCACTGCTGCTGCTGCTGCTGCTCTCTCTCTCTCTCTCTCTCTCTCTCTCTCTCTCTCTCTCTCTCTCTCTCTCTCTCTCTCTCTCTCTCTCTCTCTGTCTCTCTCTCTCTCTCTCTCTCTCTCTCTCTCTCTCTCTCTCTCTCTCTCTCTCTGTCTCTCTCTCTCTCTCTCTCTCTCTCTCTCTCTCTCTCTCTCTCTCTGTCTCTCTCTCTCTCTCTCTCTCTCTCTCTCTCTCTCTCTCTCTCTCTCTCTGTCTCTGTCTCTGTCTCTGTCTCTCTCTCTCTCTCTCTCTCTCTCTCTCTCTCTCTCTCTCTCTCTCTCTCTCTCTGTCTCTCTCTGTCTGTCTCTCTCTCTGTCTCTGTCTCTGTCTCTCTCTCTGTCTCTCTCTCTCTCTCTCTCTCTCTCTCTCTCTCTCTCTCTCTCTCTCTCTCTCTCTGTCTCTCTCTGTCTGTCTCTCTCTCTCTCTCTCTCTCTCTCTCTCTCTCTCTCTCTCTCTCTCTCTCTCTCTCTCTCTCTCTCTCTGTCTCTCTCTGTCTGTCTCTCTCTCTCTCTCTCTCTCTCTCTCTCTCTCTCTCTCTGTCTCTCTCTCTCTCTCTCTCTCTCTCTCTCTCTCTCTCTCTCTCTCTCTCTCTCTCTCTCTGTCTCTCTCTCTCTCTCTCTCTCTCTGTCTCTCTCTCTCTCTCTGTCTCTCTCTCTCTCTCTCTCTCTCTCTCTCTCTCTCTCTCTCTCTCTCTCTCTCTCTCTCTCTCTCTGTCTCTCTCTCTCTCTCTCTCTCTCTCTCTCTCTCTCTCTCTCTCTCTCTCTCTCTCTCTCTCTCTCTCTCTCTGTCAGGGTTCATATTGTATTAACGCACCGTGGTAGAATAGGGTGGGAGTATTGGCTCCTGTTCCAGTGAGTATAGGGTGGAGTATTGGCTCCTGTTCCAGTGAGTATAGGGTGGAGTATTGGCTCCTGTTCCAGTGAGTATAGGGTGGAGTATTGGCTCCTGTTCCAGTGAGTATAGGGTGGAGTATTGGCTCCTGTTCCAGTGAGTATAGGGTGGAGTATTGGCTCCTGTTCCGGTGAGTATAGGGTGGAGTATTGGCTCCTGTTCCGGTGAGTATAGGGTGGAGTATTGGCTCCTGTTCCAGTGAGTATAGGGTGGAGTATTGGCTCCTGTTCCAGTGAGTATAGGGTGGAGTATTGGCTCCTGTTCCAGTGAGTATAGGGTGGAGTATTGGCTCCTGTTCCAGTGAGTATAGGGTGGAGTATTGGCTCCTGTTCCGGTGAGTATAGGGTGGAGTATTGGCTCCTGTTCCAGTGAGTATAGGGTGGAGTATTGGCTCCTGTTCCAGTGAGTATAGGGTGGAGTATTGGCTCCTGTTCCGGTGAGCTGATGCTTGCTCCACTATAGCTGTACTGCTGGGATATTCACTGACAGAGTTAAAGTGGAATTGGGGTGAATTACAGGGGAGTGAAAACAGACCCTTATCGTTGTTGATGTGTTTATTTTAGTTTTCCGCATTCTGCCTTTAAAGGTAGGCCTATACTATAGTTCACATTTTAAAGGTAGGCCTATACTATAGTTCACATTTTAAAGGTAGGCCTATACTATAGTTCACATTTTTGGAACTTAAAGGTAATAAGAGGCACCTTTAGTGTGTATACACACTGTGTTTTTAAACAGATTTGTTTGGGGACGTTTGTGCCGGTTGAAAATTCTCAATTCTCATTCAAGAGTTATATCATTTTTTTTTCTTTTTCAAATAAATGATGAAAATAATTGAGAAAAAAACACACCTCTACTAGGATATCAGTGTTAGTCACTAAGAATCAAGGACGGGTGTTTTCAGTTAATTCTGCTGTGTGGATCAACAGGAGTTTGAAGTAACAGTTAAGAATGGTTGCATGCAGGACATGGTCGGATGTAACATTTCCCAATTGGGGGGGCAGGAGAAAATGGTATGAAGTCGGTATGGGTGCGTTGAAGCCGCACCCATACCATTTTCGGTTACAGGACTTGTATTAGTCAATTAAAGCATCAGTAACAACATCAGTTGTTGTTGAAGTTGCAACAGACACGCAGCATGCATAAAGCTAAAGGTCTGACTCAGAGAGTTTTCTGTTTTCAATGATGAAATGCTGTTGGTTTAGTGGTGACACAGCTGTAGTTAGTTAGTAGCAGTAGTAGTGTTTCACATCATTAAATATAGACAGAATAAAAGCACTGAAGTTACCTCTATTAATCCAACACTCCAGATGGAGAGAGTTAAAGGTAGGGTAAGTGATTTGAAATTCATGGTGTAGTACCAGCCTGGTGCACTTGGGGCGCCCAAGAGTAGATACACTATGTGAACCTGCTGCTCCATCCTGATTGGAGGAGAATTCACCCTCCACCTGCGGAACTTTTATTTTTTTGGGGGGGTGATATCTGACAAAAGTGAAATCACTTCCCCTACCTTTAAGTCTATCTTTTCTTCACCCTCTTGATATCAAGATCCATTAAGTGTAAATCTCAGACCATTGTATTACATTTCAATGGCTCTTTGTGTATGTGTAATTTAGGGCATTAACGACTTGAGATTTTTTCAAGTCGACTTGTCAGACAGTCAAGTCGAAGTTGTATCGATTTATCGTTTTATGGCGGGGGGGGGGACTCCGTCGTGGTGGTTCTCCGAGGGGGTGGGGGGGGGGGGGGGTGGGGGATCAGATGGTGCCGCTATATGCCGGCGCAGTGCTTATCCAAAACACATCGCGAGGCTACGCAGGAAGCATGTGGCAAGCTTAATATGAAAACAATATTGGCACACAGCGCAGCACAACGTCCACTATGGCCAGCGATAACAACACAACATTATCAATACACACAGTGGCCCACACGTTAGAACGCAACAGAAGACATGCTCGTTCTAACAGCGGCCACATTATCAGAATACTATCCATTTACATGTAGCCGCCGCCGCCGCCTCCTTCTCCTCCTCCACCACCACCACCGCCATATCGCGCTGCCTTTATTTTCTGATCCATTCAGTAAATGAATGAGAACGACGCGGACAGAAACATGTGTCCCGTGCGTACTGCGTAGCCTAATGCGAAACGAGGAACAAGACGGTCACTGTAACGCGGGGAGGTGTTGGTTGATGAAGTTCTTTATTTCTCTGACACTGTTTGCTGTTCGATCTGATCCGTGTACGTAATGATCAGTGGAACGCCGCGCGCCAAGAGCGCAAGAGCGCAAAGGAAACTTCAAAGGAGACTTCTGTCCGTGAGTGACAGTAACCAATATTACAGTTGAATTATATACACACGTGTCGCACAAAAGAGAAAGAAAAAAGGGGAAAACAAAGGTAAATGTTTAATTCCTCCTCTTCACTCCTTTTCCTCGGAGGAAGGGGAAAAAACAACTTATCGACTCGGGCATTTTGGAGTCGACACGTGTTATGCAAATCGATGCATCGATGTATCGATTTTTTAAAGCCCTTAAAGCCCTAGTGTAATTGTCTTCTTCCATCTTGTTTCAGGCCATGTGGCAGTGTGCTATTTAACTTCAGTATCCACTGCCTCTCTACAAATTAGTGTCTTTCTTGTGTCAGAAGCCAGCCATGTAAAGCAGTGGTCCCGGGGACCACCAGTGGTCCTTGAGAGGGTTCCAGGTGGTCCCCCAGCTAAGGTGGTTAACCAGATGAAAAGTTGGTTAGGCAGATGTATAGTCCACGTCATTGTGTACTTTACAGAATATTTCGTGAAGATTCTTGTAAACCATATTTTTTCTGTTCTATGGACCCTAAAGGATACAAAAAAAGTGGTTTACATTTTTTCCCTCCACCCTAACATTATTTTATCACCATGGCAACATGGCGTTGTGTATCAATCTGTCTGTATTTCTGTCAACATCATTTCTCCAAATCTGCCTGCCCGATTTACACCAAATTTTGTCCAGGGGTGTATAATGTGCTCAAGAACACTCCATAAAAATTTCACCATGATCGGCCCATAGGTGGCGCTACAGTACCAAATTCAAAACCAAAAATCGTCATTATTCACAAACAAATTGTCTAATTTCAATGAAAATTGCTGGGTTCTTGCACAATCGTCTGAGACACAAGCCCTGCAAATTTGACCACTATCCACCAATAGGTGGCGCTACAATAACATATTTAAAATGACCAATTCGCTACAAAAACCTTAAATAATCGCGCACAGTGTGACAGTGTTTTGTTTCAAATGGAAAAAAATAACTTGACTTTCTCTTTTGACAAAAAGAAATTGCATCCACGATAATTGGACATTAATAATAGTACCCCCCACCGTCCAATATTATTAATAATAATCTGAGTGTGTGTAGGAGAAACTTATATAGCGCTTTTTTGAGTACCCAAAGACACATTGCATGGGGGGTGCCTACAGAGGTAAAATAAAAAGAAGCAACTTAATTGAGGGGAATCAGGTTGATCAGTGCTTTATATGGGGCCAGGAGTGTTTTGAAGTGGATTCTTTGTTTGACTGGTAGCCAGTGAAGGTCACAGAGAACAGGTGTGATATGATCTCTGGACCGGGTGCTGGTGAGCAGACGCGCAGCTGAGTTCTGGACATATTGAAGTTTATTGAGGACTTTGGAGGTGGTGCTGTGGAGGATACTCTTGCAATAATCAAGGCGTGATGAGACGAAGGCGTGGATGAGAGTTTCAGCTGCAGAAAATGACAAGAAGGGTCGGAGACGAGCAATGTTCTTGAGGTGGAAGAAGGCATGACATGGTTGACATGGGGAAGGAATGAGAGGGTGGGTTAAAAAAGATGCCAAGGTTGCAGATGTGGGTGGAAAGTAAAACAATGGAACCATCACTGCTGAGTGAAAAATCCTGCATAGAACTGGTGAGGGAGTTGGGACCAGTGATGATGATTTCTGATTTATTGCAGTTATTGGTTGGTTGGAGTGATGGCTTTGGTGGAGAAATACAACTGTGAAATGAAATGAAAATGGAACTGAAGTCCATGGTGATGGAGGATCTGACAGAGGGGGAGGATGTTTAAGATGAAGAGCATGGGACCAAAAACAGAGCCGTGGGGGACACCATGGGTAACAGGGGTAGTGGAGGAGTTGCAGTTCTTGACAGAGATGAATTGTTGTCGGAACCAGGAAAGAGCAGTTCCTGTTGAATCAATGGAAGATTGGAGACGGGTGATGAGAATGGAGTGACTGATGGTGTCAAAAGCGGCACTGAGGTTGAGGAGGACGAGGATGGAGAGGTGAACGGAATCAGGAGAGAGGAGGATATTGTTGGTGACTTTTGTGAGAATGGTTTCTGTGCTAGGGAATGGAAAACAGATTGAAGTGTTTCGTAGAGGTTATTGGAGTCTATGTGTAACTTGAGCTGAGAGGCAACAGTATGTTCCAGGATTTTGGAGAGGAAAGGAAGGTTGGAGATGGGTCAGTAGTTGCCCCAATATTTTTCCAATATTGGGGTAAAAGTGGCAAGATGAGAGCAGGGGGAGCTGGCCAGTGGAGAGGGAGGTTTATGATATTGGTGATAAGTGGAGAGAGAACAGGAAGACTGGCAATGAGAGAACAGGAAGACTGGCAATGACCAAGGTGATGGGTATCGGGTCAAGGATACAGGTGGAGGTTTTCATGCCAGAGGTTATGGAGGAGAGGTTGGATGCAGTTATTGCATTAAAGGATTGAGTAGTTGCTGCCGGACTGAATAACAGATGAGTAGTGGGACAACTAAAAACGTTTTACTCTGATTACATTTTGGGTTTGGCTATTATAGCCTGTTCAAAATTTGGCTCTCCACATTTTGAGCTATCAAGGTGCATGCACTGTTGAGAGCATTTTTGTATTGTTCCAGATGCGGTTTGTAAGCCTTGGAATGAACCTGTTTTTTTGACAAGCCGTTCCAGTTGACGACCCTGTTGTTTTAGTTGATATAGATGATCCGTGTACCAGGGGGCTGAGTGGGTGTAGGAGACGTGCTTGGTCATTGTGGGGGGCAAGTTGATTGAGACAGGTTGAGAGTGTGTCATTGTAAACATTGACCAATTTAGTGTTCGGGGTGGGTGGACTAGGGTCAGATATGGTGTTGGACAATAATGAGGACATGGAGGAGGGGTTAATAGATTTGAGGTTCCGGAAAGTTATGGAGCGTTTTTCATTGTTGAGGGGAGTGGGGGTGTCAATGTCCATGATGATGGCTAGGTGGTCCAAGATGGTGGAGCCAAGGTCCATGCTGGTGACATTGTGAGTGGTTATTCCTGTAGTACAGATGAGATCCACAGTGTGTCCTTCTGTGGGTGGGAAAATGGACGTGCTGAGTAAGATTGATAACGTTTAAAATGTCAAGGAATTCAGTGGCGCTTTGAAGTCAGGTGAGTCCACGTGGATATTGACATCTCCAGACAGAGATATGCATCTCAGTGAGCAGGGTGAGAAATACAGAAAATTGAGAGGAAAACCGGTGGATTGTACAGTCCAGGAATGAGGCATTACCCCAGGTGAAGGAGTTTAAGTATCTCGGGGTCTTGTTCACGAGTGAGGGGAGGATGGAGAGGGAGATCAGCCGGAGAATCGGAGGAGCAGGGGCAGTATTGCAGTCACTATACCACACTGTTGTGACAAAAAGAGAGCTGAGCTCTCTGTCTACCGAGCTATCTTCATCCCTACCCTCACTTATGGTCATGAAGTGTGGGTCATGACTGAAAGAACAAGGTCATGAATACAAGAGGTTGAAAAGAGTTTTCTCCAGCGGGTGGCGGCATCTCCCTTAGAGATAGAGTGAGAAGTTCAGTCACCCAGGAGAGCCTCTTCGCCTGGAAAGGAGCCAGCTGAGGTGGTTTGGGCATCTGGTTAGGATCAGGATGCCTCTTGAGCAACTCCCTAGAAAGGTCCTCGAGGCACGTCCCACTGGGAGGAGACCCTGGGAGGGCAGACCAAGGACCAGATGAAGGGATTACATTGACTCTCTGGCCTTGGATCGACTCAGGATCCCCCAAGAGGAGGTCGCCCGGTTGCTTCGGAGAGGGAAGTCTGGAGCTCTCTGGTGGAGTTGTTGCCCCCGTGGCCCGAACTAGGATAAGTAGATGAAGATGGATGGGCAGGTTTGGGCAGTCTATGACTGCTGCGACCAATGGTTTAGGGCCAGACAGTTTGAACGTGAAATGTTCAAATGAGAAGGGAAAATTAACTGGACTGATTTTGATTTGATGTGTTGTTTGTGTATTATGACTATGCCACCACCACGTCCCTCGATGCGGGGTATGGGGCGTGGTCTTATTTAGTGTAAAATATTCCAAGGCTATTGCCTCTTTCTCCCCCAGAGCTTTAAAATTTACTTAAATGTGACGAGAATCACATTGCAATTACATGAAAATCACTGTATTAATATGTGAAGACCATGCATCTGCTTCTTAAATGGGTTACTGTAGCGCCACCCATTGGTGGATTGTGGTCAAATTTGCAGGGCTTGTGTCTCAGCCCAATGTGCAAAAACCCAGCAATTTTCATTTGAATTAGACAATTAGTTTGTGAATAATCGCGATTTATAATTTTTAATTTGGTACTGTAGCGCCACCTATGGGCCGATCATGGTGACATTTTTATGGGTTCTTCTAGAGCATATTATACACCCCTGGACCAAATTTGGTATAAATTGGGCTGGCAGATTTGGAGAAATGATGTTGACAGTAATACAGACAGATTAATACACAACGCCATGTTGCCAGGTGATAAAATAATGTTAGGGTGGGGGGAAAAATGTAAACCGCTTTTTTTGTGTCCTTTAGGGTCCATAGAACAGAAAAAATATGGTTTACAAGAATCTTCACGAAATATTCTGTAAGCTGGATTTTGCTACACAACTACGTGGACTATGTAAGTCTTAAGTGCGTAAAACCAAATGGTGAAACCAAATGGACCCTTGCAGGTCCATTTGGTTTCATTTTTACGCTCTCAAGAGTAATAATATTCACCATCTAAATTAGTGCCACTTGATTAATTAGAGAATGTAGAAGAATAATGGAAATTTTCATCTGCATGTTTGTCTGTTTTGTCAGCGAAAATCCATCCTGGTATTGTGTTCAAAACGGAAAGAAATCGTTAGTTCTGGAGTCTGTGGGATGAAAATATGGTCCTCCGTGGCTCAAATGCTGGATAAATAGTGGGCCCTGGGATAAAAAAAAAAGTTGAAAACCACTGATGTAAAGGTAGAGGCCAGACCTTTGGGAGCTTTATTGAATTATAGGCCTGTTGAATTTCACTCCTGAAAAGTGAGATTATTAATGTTGGTTGACAGGTTTCTACGCTGCAGAGAGGACGTTAAAACCTCGCCCCTCTCGCCCCCAAAACAAACTGCCATGAATCCCCCCTGGCCTGTTTGACACCTCTGCAGCATGAAGGCCGCGACTACCATAAATAAACCCACCCTACGAACGCTGAGCTTTAATTGTGAAGGAAAGTTGTTTCCAAATGCCAGTGGAGAGACGTTGTGAGGCGTACTGCAGAGAGACAGTACTGCCAGGGGCGGATGTAACATTTCCCAATTGGGGGGGCTGAGGAAAATGGCATGGGGGCGGCCTCATCGCCTGTGTCCCAGATGACGCCCCCATACCATTTTCAGTTACAGGACTTTTATTATGCAAGTAAAAACATCAGTAATAACTTCCCTACAACAGTTGTTGTTGAACTTGCATCAGACATGTACTGTAGCATGCATAAAGCTAAAGGTCTGACTCAGAGAGTTTTCTGTTTTCAATGATGAAATGCTGTTGGTTTAGTGGTGACACAGCTGTAGTTAGTTAGTAGCAGTAGTAGTGTTTCAAATCATTTAAAATATGAGCACTTTAATTTGAATTAAAGCTGCAAGCAGCGATTTACGGGCCCTCGATCGTGCAAGTTTCGGGCAAATATCGGCCAATCAGAAAAGGGGACGCGGCTAATTCACAAGGACACCAAACATAGTCCAATGATACCACCATTATGTCTGTATGACATAGCATTGAGGAGTTATGGCAGGAAATAGTATCGACCAATCAGAATAGGGGGCGGGGCTAAGTTACACCAATCAACGTCAGGGACGCGTCAGGGACTCATTACTAGTCCAATGATGTCACCCATATGTCTCTATGACATAGCATTGTGGAGTTATGGCAGAAAATAGTATCAACCAATCAGAGGAGGGGGCGGGGCTAAGTTACACCAATCAACGTCAGGGACGCGTCGGGGACTCATTACCCAGTCCATTGCTGCCACCCATATGTCTCTATGACATAGCATTGTGGAGTTATGGCAGAAAATAGTATCGACCAATCAGGTGCAAGTACAGGGGGCGGGGCCCCTCTTCTGATTGGTCAATACCAATCAGGACGTCAGGGACTCATTACCGGGTCCCATGATGCCAGCCATATGTCTCTATGACATAGCATTGAGGAGTTATGGCAGAAAATAGTATCGACCAATCAGGTGCAAGTACCACTTCCTGTTTGGCGGCGAAGTTTGGCGCTCCGCCACGGTGGCGCCATTTTACGAAAACTCACGATTAACACAACTTTTCATCGTCAACGTCTTTTCTGCTTGCCGAGCGATTTTTTTTCCGAACGGACCCCCCCGCTCCGACGAGTTGGCCAAAATGCGACATGTGGAAATGGCCTAAATTGCACCAAAACGCAGCCTTTATTTTGAAATAACCGACTTCCTGTTCGGTTTCGGACGCGGCACCAAGAGACTTTTTTTTAAGTTGCGACATGATACAGGTGCGTGCCGATTTTCGTGGATGTACGTCAAACCGTATGGTGGGGCTTGAGGCACGAAGTTTTCTAGGGGGCGCTGTTGCGCAATTAGGCCACGCCCACTTTTAACAATTTTACCATACGTAAATTTACGCCACTAGGAACGTGCGTGCCAATTTTCGCAACTTTTCGTGTACGTTATGCGGCCGAAAAACGCGATTTACTTCGGTTAAAGAAGAAAGAAGAATAAACATTGCGGAATCAATAGGGCTTCGCACTTGCTTTGCAGTGCTCGGGCCCTAAATATCTTGAGTTGTTTTGCATGCCATGGTTTGGTGGGGCAGTCAAGGCATTCAGATGGCATGCACATGCCTAGATCCGTCCCTGACTGCAGAGCGATGTTTCCATGCTGTCTGTCGCCTGTTGTTCAGTAGTTCATAAGCAGAGCGATGTTTCCATGCTGTCTGTTGTTCAGTAGTTCATAAGCAGAGCGATGTTTCCATGCTGTCTGTTGTTCAGTAGTTCATAAGCAGAGCGATGTTTCCATGCTGTCTGTTGTTCAGTAGTTCATAAGCAGAGAGATGTTTCCATGTTGTCTGTTGTTCAGTAGTTCATAAGCAGAGAGATGTTTCCATGCTGTCTGTTGTTCAGTAGTTCATAAGCAGAGAGATGTTTCCATGTTGTCTGTTGTTCAGTAGTTCATAAGCAGAGCGATGTTTCCATACTGTCTGTTGTTCAGTAGTTCATAAGCAGAGCGATGTTTCCATGCTGTCTGTTGTTCAGTAGTTCATAAGCAGAGAGATGTTTCCATGTTGTCTGTTGTTCAGTAGTTCATAAGCAGAGAGATGTTTCCATGTTGTCTGTTGTTCAGTAGTTCATAAGCAGAGCGATGTTTCCATACTGTCTGTTGTTCAGTAGTTCATAAGCAGAGCGATGTTTCCATGCTGTCTGTTGTTCAGTAGTTCATAAGCAGAGAGATGTTTCCATGCTGTCTGTTGTTCAGTAGTTCATAAGCAGAGAGATGTTTCCATGCTGTCTGTTGTTCAGTAGTTCATAAGCAGAGAGATGTTTCCATGCTGTCTGTTGTTCAGTAGTTCATAAGCAGAGCTGTCTGTCGCCTGTTGTTCAGTAGTTCATAAACAGAGCGATGTTTCCATGCTGTCTGTTGTTCAGTAGTTCATAAGCAGAGCGATGTTTCCATGCTGTCTGTTGTTCAGTAGTTCATAAGCAGAGCGATGTTTCCATGCTGTCTGTTGTTCAGTAGTTCATAAGCAGAGAGATGTTTCCATGCTGTCTGTTGTTCAGTAGTTCATAAGCAGAGAGATGTTTCCATGCTGTCTGTTGTTCAGTAGTTCATAAGCAGAGCGATGTTTCCATGCTGTCTGTTGTTCAGTAGTTCATAAGCAGAGCGATGTTTCCATGCTGTCTGTTGTTCAGTAGTTCATAAGCAGAGCGATGTTTCCATGCTGTCTGTTGTTCAGTAGTTCATAAGCAGAGCGATGTTTCCATGCTGTCTGTTGTTCAGTAGTTCATAAGCAGAGCGATGTTTCCATGCTGTCTGTTGTTCAGTAGTTCATAAGCAGAGCGATGTTTCCATGCTGTCTGTTGTTCAGTAGTTCATAAGCAGAGAGATGTTTCCATGCTGTCTGTTGTTCAGTAGTTCATAAGCAGAGCGATGTTTCCATGCTGTCTGTTGTTCAGTAGTTCATAAGCAGAGCGATGTTTCCATGCTGTCTGTTGTTCAGTAGTTCATAAGCAGAGCGATGTTTCCATGCTGTCTGTTGTTCAGTAGTTCATAAGCAGAGCGATGTTTCCATGCTGTCTGTTGTTCAGTAGTTCATAAGCAGAGCGATGTTTCCATGCTGTCTGTTGTTCAGTAGTTCATAAGCAGAGCGATGTTTCCATGCTGTCTGTTGTTCAGTAGTTCATAAGCAGAGCGATGTTTCCATGCTGTCTGTTGTTCAGTAGTTCATAAGCAGAGCTGTCTGTCGCCTGTTGTTCAGTAGTTCATAAGCAGAGCTGTCTGTCGCCTGTTGTTCAGTAGTTCATAAGCAGAGAGATGTTTCCATGCTGTCTGTTGTTCAGTAGTTCATAAGCAGAGCTGTCTGTCGCCTGTTGTTCAGTAGTTCATAAGCAGAGCGATGTTTCCATGCTGTCTGTTGTTCAGTAGTTCATAAGCAGAGAGATGTTTCCATGTTGTCTGTTGTTCAGTAGTTCATAAGCAGAGCGATGTTTCCATACTGTCTGTTGTTCAGTAGTTCATAAGCAGAGCGATGTTTCCATGCTGTCTGTTGTTCAGTAGTTCATAAGCAGAGAGATGTTTCCATGCTGTCTGTTGTTCAGTAGTTCATAAGCAGAGAGATGTTTCCATGCTGTCTGTTGTTCAGTAGTTCATAAGCAGAGAGATGTTTCCATGCTGTCTGTTGTTCAGTAGTTCATAAGCAGAGCTGTCTGTCGCCTGTTGTTCAGTAGTTCATAAACAGAGCGATGTTTCCATGCTGTCTGTTGTTCAGTAGTTCATAAGCAGAGCGATGTTTCCATGCTGTCTGTTGTTCAGTAGTTCATAAGCAGAGCGATGTTTCCATGCTGTCTGTTGTTCAGTAGTTCATAAGCAGAGAGATGTTTCCATGCTGTCTGTTGTTCAGTAGTTCATAAGCAGAGAGATGTTTCCATGCTGTCTGTTGTTCAGTAGTTCATAAGCAGAGCGATGTTTCCATGCTGTCTGTTGTTCAGTAGTTCATAAGCAGAGCGATGTTTCCATGCTGTCTGTTGTTCAGTAGTTCATAAGCAGAGCGATGTTTCCATGCTGTCTGTTGTTCAGTAGTTCATAAGCAGAGCGATGTTTCCATGCTGTCTGTTGTTCAGTAGTTCATAAGCAGAGCGATGTTTCCATGCTGTCTGTTGTTCAGTAGTTCATAAGCAGAGCGATGTTTCCATGCTGTCTGTTGTTCAGTAGTTCATAAGCAGAGAGATGTTTCCATGCTGTCTGTTGTTCAGTAGTTCATAAGCAGAGCGATGTTTCCATGCTGTCTGTTGTTCAGTAGTTCATAAGCAGAGCGATGTTTCCATGCTGTCTGTTGTTCAGTAGTTCATAAGCAGAGCGATGTTTCCATGCTGTCTGTTGTTCAGTAGTTCATAAGCAGAGCGATGTTTCCATGCTGTCTGTTGTTCAGTAGTTCATAAGCAGAGCGATGTTTCCATGCTGTCTGTTGTTCAGTAGTTCATAAGCAGAGCGATGTTTCCATGCTGTCTGTTGTTCAGTAGTTCATAAGCAGAGAGATGTTTCCATGCTGTCTGTTGTTCAGTAGTTCATAAGCAGAGCGATGTTTCCATGCTGTCTGTTGTTCAGTAGTTCATAAGCAGAGAGATGTTTCCATGCTGTCTGTTGTTCAGTAGTTCATAGAGATGTTTCCATGCTGTCTGTTGTTCAGTAGTTCATAAGCAGAGCGATGTCTCCATGCTGTCTGTTGTTCAGTAGTTCATAAGCAGAGCGATGTCTCCATGCTGTCTGTTGTTCAGTAGTTCATAAGCAGAGCGATGTTTCCATGCTGTCTGTTGTTCAGTAGTTCATAAGCAGAGCGATGTTTCCATGCTGTCTGTTGTTCAGTAGTTCATAAGCAGAGCGATGTTTCCATGCTGTCTGTTGTTCAGTAGTTCATAAGCAGAGCGAGGTTTCCATGCTGTCTGTTGTTCAGTAGTTCATAAGCAGAGCGATGTCTCCATGCTGTCTGTTGTTCAGTAGTTCATAAGCAGAGCGATGTTTCCATGCTGTCTGTCGCCTGTTGTTCAGTAGTGAGTTGTTAGAAGGTCACAGTAAGAAAAAAAAGAAGAGAGCAGGGATATCAAAGGGTTGTTCAGAAGACCTTTTTTTTTCTTTCTTCTTTAACTGAAATGATTTCAAAGAAATGCCATGCTGGGTCACGACCGATCCCAGACTGACTGCCCACATACTCGCTCTCTCTCTCTCTCTCTCTCTCTCTCTCTCTCTCTCTCTCTCTCTCTCTCTCTCTCTCTCTCTCTCTCTCTCTCTGGGTATCGACCGATCCCAGACTGCCTGCCCACAACACTCTATATAAGGGGTTGACATTGACACTAACACTTGCCCGGGGCAAGTAAAAACAATGGTCAGGCAAATGAAGACTGCTACCTGGTTGCCCGATCGGGCAAGTGTGCAACTTAGTTCGCTATAACACAACATGGGATATATTTGTCTTGAAGGCGGTCATTGCGTTCTGCCTCTGCGTCTTTCCCTGCTTTCTAGCTATCTCTACCTATCTCTCTCCCAAGTCCATTTGGTTCCAAACTATCATTTTGCTGACGTCACGGACCCCTGAGTCTGTGACCACTATGGGGACCACTGTGGGAACCAATGATTTACAAGTTGAATATTTACTGCAGCTGATTGTGACTTAAACAAAACGTAGTCTTCGATTGTAAAAGGAAATGTTTAAAGTAGAATGTAAAATGTTAAATTCACGTTATATTTTGGGCAAGTGACCATGACCTGAGGGCAAGTAGAACCTGACTTGCACTTGCCCGATGTGTCAAACCCTGTATATAGCCTTGCTTTTCTTCCAAATCTCGTCATTTTTCGAAAAATCCTCAAAATGATGACAAACCAATGTGTTACATAGTCATGGGATAAAAAATATATAAACAAACATGTGAACTATCTCTGAGTAAAACACCTGAGCACTGTTTTTCACCACGGCTCCAAACAATCCCTGCTTGTCTGTATGGCGGAGAAGAACTAATTATCCAGTTCCCTGCAGGCTTTTTGACCCTGCCGGCTTCCTGTTATTTCCCCCCATGCAGTGAACAGTGTTATCTGTCGCTGTGGATCTCTGTGTATCTGTCAGTTCAAACACAGCACAATAACCTTTAGGATTTCAAGGACTCCCCGCAGTCCTATGTGTGTGTGTGTGTGTGCATTAGAGCGCACGGCACAGACCCCCATGCACGTGCACAGACCCCCATGCACGTGCACAGACCCCCATGCACGTGCACAGACCCCCATGCACGTGCACAGACCCCCATGCACGTGCACAGACCCCCATGCATGTGCAACGCCTCCTTCCTATACAAACCCATTATAACTTAAAACTCCATTTTAACCAGGACAGATTATTCAAAAGCAAAAACAACTGGTGACTGATGTTATGCCCCTAATACATGAGAGGGCCGTGGAATTTAATTTACAGTTTTCATTTATTTTAAAAATATTGTTTTGAAAAATGTAGCAGGGTCCATATTTGGATATGCCCACCCAAATTATACAACAATATTTAAAAAAAAAAAAAAAATGAAAACCACAGCCCTCTCACGTATTAGGAGGACAATATCAGTCACCAGAAAAAAAGATTGGTTGTTTTCAAATAATCTGTCATGGTTAAAATGGAGTTTTAACTTATAATGGGTTTGTATAGGAAGGAGGCGAATACACTAAAATGAACTAAATACTGAAAGGAGTAACTTATAAACTGTCTGGTGTGTTCACATGAGGCTGAGTAGACCATAAAATGACTAAAAGTTTTTTTCTTTTTTTGAAAGTGGAATATCCCTTTAACTCTCTCAGTGCCAGCCCTTTTTCATATTTTTGGAGGTCGCCAGTGCCAGCGATTTACATCTAAAAGTCATATTTCATATTTCGGTCCATGTTTCCCGACGGACAAGTTAGTTGACGGACACACACTTTTGGTTCCGGGTTGGTCCGTCCCTTATTATGGTCTAGCAATTGTCGCTGCGGTCGCTGCTAGCTGCTGTTAGCATGGGGATCGTATTAAACCGGCGCCGGTAAGTTACGTCACGTACAGTAGCGTTAACGTCAGCGGCATCAGTTGTTACTGTAAATCATAATGATAACGGGTGACGTAGATTCATTTCCACGGCACGAAAACTGTTAATAAGAGGGCACTTTGGGACATCTGCATGCTCTCGACGCAAAGCGCTGCAACCTTGTATTTTCACTGTAACTGTAGATACTAAACATCCACTATTGGCAATTATAATTATAATCTACCACAGGGGCTTTTAACGGGTGGTCTGGGGACCACCAGTGGTCCCTGAGAGGATTCCAGGTGGTCCCCACATACTGATGGAAAGAAAGAAAGGTGATGATGGAAAGTTGTTGAGCCAGATGTAACTCTTGACAGCGTAAGCATGAAACATGTTTCATCATGTGAATCAGCCCAATTCTACACAACTAGAGAGTGTAGAAGATTAATGGTCATTTATGATCTGTATGTTGGACTGTTTGGTTTCCCCAAATCCAGCCTGGAATTGTGGACAAAAAAAGCAAAATAAATCTTTAGTTTTGAGGGTCTGTGGGGCTAAAATGTCATCAAATGGTGGTATAAAACATCATCAAAGGGTCCCTAGTATCAATCAGGTTTAAAACCAGTGATCTGTGTCAACCAGAGCTACATTACATACACTGATCTGATACTTCTCCTGGTTGCCATGGAGACTGTTCAACAGCACAGACAGAACAGCAGGAAAAAGTCCTGTGACTTTGTGTCTGGGTGTGTTTTCTCTCTGTATCCTTGAAAAAAGTCCTGTGACTTTGTGTGTGGTTGTGTTTTCTCTGCGTAAAACAGAACAGCAGCAGTGGCTCAGGGGTAGAGTCACCGGATGGTAACCACAAGGTTACCGGTTCGATCCCAGGCTCCTGCAGAGTTAGTGTCGAAGTGTCCTTGAGCAAGACACTGAACCACTAATTGCTCCTGATGTGCTAGTAGGTACCTTGCATGGTTTCCACTGCCATCAGTGTATGAATGTGTGTGTGAATGGGTGAATGTGATGCACAATGGATAAAGGCGCTATATAAATGCACCATTTACCATTTAACAGCAGAATAAAGTCCTGTGACTTTGTTTCTTGTTGCGCGACACAAAGCTCCATCAGGCTTTGTGTCGCGTTGGGAAAGGTAAAACCTGCTATCTCAGGGTGACCAGATCCCAACTCACCAGATGTGGGACAAACCGTGTGTTTGTGTGGGACAATGTGGGACACATGCGGGGTCGTGTCGGACTGTCGCACAAATGAATAAATAGTACCCAATTTAGGTGTTTCTACTCTTCCCTTCACATACCACCACTACAGTTTGCCATTTGTTTCATCCACTAATAAGAGGCACTTAACAGAAATGTTTTAAATTAACCAGTTTATTGGACATTTACCTACAAACAATACACCTGGACAATATAACTGGACCAGGGCAAAAGCAACCAATAACAAACTAATAAAGACATATTAATCAATGTATCTTCCTCCTAACAAAGACAACTACTGCAAGTCTGAAATTGTGGGGGCACACAATGAATGAAATAAATAAAACCAGAAACATAAATAAAAGTTTGGTTAGCATTGGAGCCATCAAATTGTAAATGTTTCTGTCATAGCAGCATGAACAGGCTATGCACTTTTAGGTTTTGTCCATCACAAACCAAATGGACCCTTATGGGTACATTCTGGTTTCATTTTATGCTCTCAAAGAGTTACAGATATACAAGGGTCCATTTGGTTGCCAATGGTCCTTTCTAGGAAGGAAGGAGGACTCTATCATAGGAGGAAAAATGGTGAAAAACAAGGGTTTTATCTCTGGCGCCTGTCAACCAATTTCACACCAACTCACCAGCACTTTCACTAATTTTGGCGCTAGGGGGGTCTGGAAAAAAAGCTAAATATAGCGACAAATGCGTCAAGTTGGCAACACTGGTAAACAGAAGATAGTTCAGCTGCCGTTACCTTAATTGTCTGTGTTCGAATCTTGTTTTGGTCGAGCAAGACGTTGCTTGTGAGTCTCACATTGTATTCACCCCCCTGTGTCACTGCAGACATCACAGTAAACTCTGTCAGAATCGCATTTCACTGGTTTCACCCAGGAATAGATGGTCTCCCAGTCCTTATTACTATATTAACTTTTTTAGTTTCGTTCAGCTCCTCCTTGTTTCTTTTCTTTCATGTATTCATTCATTGCAACGCACGCAGCTAACACGTTGTGAGACAGTGCTGTTGTGTTGTGGTGGGCGTTTACTTTACTAGTAGGCGCATTGATTTCCCAACACGGAGTATTCAAACTCCAGTTTGTCCCTATACAGGCCATTCAAACTTGGACACCTCAATGTTGCGCCGCTTCTACTGAGAATACAGACAGAGTTACCCATCTCCGTTCACTTCATGGGGTCAGTCCAATGGCGGCTGTTCTACATAGACTTGTATGGGAACAGGGACAGCAAACCGTCTCTCTCACACAAACACACACACGGCCCGCCCCTTTCCCATTTGGACAGGCTTCGCTGATCACAGGCAGGCTGCCGCGGACCAGTGACAGTGTTGACACAATATTTTGCGAATTTGCGCAAATTATGAAAATTACAGCTAGTCAATCAAAATGCGGGACAAAGTCTCAATTGGCGGGACGCCTTAAAAGACAGTGAAATGCGGGACAATCCCGCACAAATCGGGACATCTGGTCACGCTATGCTATCTCCAGGTTCAGGAGCGAACACACAGACCCCAGAAAGTAAAGGCTGGATCCAGGCAATTCCAGGCAAATCCAGGCAATACACGTCGCAGATGCAAAATAGAAATGGTAGGAGGAAACGGTGGTCATAATGTCCAACTAGAACAGGAAGCATTAAATGCTTGTTTTGTCGTGAAATGAACTGAAATAAAGCATAATTTCAATCGAGCCTTTATTATTATTACAGTACTAATGAAGCAGCGTGCAGCGACATCCTGCACAAAGACTTGGAGTATATGCAAACTCCGTTCACTTAATGGGGCCAGTCCAATGGCGGCTCTTCTACAT
>CM076965.1:8552083-8622179 GCA_039105355.1 Benthosema pterotum
CACACACGCACACACGCACACACGCACACACACACACACACACACACCAGGGCGGATGTAACCTTTCCCAATTGGGGGGGCAGGAGAAAATGGTATACCATGTTCAGTTACAAGTCTTTTATTAGCCAAGTAAAGCATCAATAATAACATCAGTTGTTGTTGAAGTTGCAACAGACACGCAGCATGCATAAAGCTAAAGGTCTGACTCAGAGAGTTTTCTGTTTTCAATGATGAAATGCTGTTGGTTTAGTGGTGACACAGCTGTAGTTAGTTAGTAGCAGTAGTAGTGTTTCAAATCACTTCAAATGATAAGCACTTTAATTTGAAATACCTTGGTTTGTTTTGCATGCCATCGTGTTTGCCCCCCCCCCCCCCCGCCCCCCGCCACATGCCCATGCCTAGATCCGTCCCTGACACATGCACATAAAAATAAAAAAAGAAAGAAATCATTAAACAAGCAAATGCGTCTCTACTCCTCTTTGAACTCCCTGGTTTTAGAGACGCAACACCAGCACAGATCTGTGCAACGTCTTAACTCACGGACTGCCGTTCCCGTGGTCGTCGTTGTTTTCTCGTTAAATTACGCACGCCGGTCACGACAACGGCTCGTAACACGACGAAATGTAGATTTCATTCTTTAATCCAAGTATTAGTCCGAGCGCATCGTCTGATGATGATCCCGTTGCTGACTTTCATTTGGAACAGAATTGTCGCGCCAACTTTTTTTTTTTTTTGTCGCATTCGCACCCATTCAATCCAATGCATTCAAAAGCCTCTCCTCGGATTCCAGGGCTGGTTGTCGTTTGCGCACGGGTAAATCAACTAGGGCTAGACGTCACTTCCTGACTTTTGACCCGGAACTTTTTGCTCAGATCGTCAGAGGACAGGTTAGTCAAGACACCAGAAATAAGCATGACGGCACCCCCCTCCTGTTTAAGCGATCTGGCGCTTCAAAATAAGCGTTTTTACCAATTTCACTGGTTTGAGCCGTGGCAATGGGGAGAAAACAACGAAGATGCGCCCACAGTCGATGTGTTAATTGGTGAGGCTGGACGTTTGGTGGGATTCCAGGCGTGATCTGTCTACTGATCTGATCCCACACTCCAAACTCCCTCTGCAAGCAACCAAAAACCACTGACGACCACTGAGTGGTTTTCAACCATGTTGATACCAGGGACCACCATGCATTCAGAATTCAGTGCTTGGGGGTACCGATAGGGTACGGTTGTGACCGTTTGGCAAGCGTTCGGTTGCGACCGTTATAAAACGTCCGCGGCTGTCCACCGGTCAAGACACATTTTATATAACGGTGGCGATGCTGCATGTGTTTTTAATTCTTTTTTGATGCTCCCATCTGAACATGTTTTTGTGCTCATGTGTATTTCCTGTATGTATTCCTGTATCTATTAGTGTATCCCCACTAATAACCAAGTGTTAACAATCAGTCTTTCATATCAAACAGGAGCTTTAATGTAAATTCGCTCTCAGGAACAGCTTGTTTGATTTATTTTGTGATCAACAATTCAATGATGTCAACAATTCATCCTGCTTTGTATAATTGTGTATTATTATAGCTTTTTTATAGTTCTGCCTAAAGTGGTGTACAGTACTTGCATTTTTCTAAGCACTGGTGCAGATTAAACCTTTGTCACGAGAGAGAGAGAGAGATTCTTGTGTTTGTTTACACATCCGCGAGGCCTCATTGTTTCCTCATTGTGTTTTGAATCGTGTGTGTGTGTGTGTGTGTGTGTGTGTGTGCGCGCGCGCGCGTGTGTGTGTGTGCGTGCGAGCCAATCATCCGTCTCCGTCTCCTCTGTGTGTGACGCAGACTGCACACTCACAATCACTTTTTAATCCAATTTGGTCGGCGAAAAATATAAAAAAACAAAAAACAAAAACACTCATGCATTGATAGAATCACATGCTTGTAGCATGAGATTATAGCGCTTAGCATTAATAGCATTACTAGCATATTTAGCATTACTTAGCATTATTTAGCATTAATAGCATTACTAGCATATTTAGCATTACTTAGGATACAATCATCACTTAGCAGTATTAGTATTACTTAGCATTACTAGCATTACTTAGCATTATTAACAATACTTAGCATTACCATTTCTTAACATCATTATCGTTGTTAACAATACTTAGCATTAGCATTACTTAGCATTAGTAGCGTCAGTTAGCCTTAGTGGCATTGCTTTGGTTATTGAAGACCTTGTAGGTCTGATATTTTTGAAAATGGTGAAAATGTGGCATAAAACTTTAAAAAAAATGTTGTTTTTTAGTTGAGAATTGATTAAACTCTCATTCAGTGTGTTATTCCCTACAGCAGGGCGTGTGGAGCAACAGCAGCACTGATTTGTTTTGCACATGAAAGAGAAAACCTGCAGGCTGTAGGAAATAAGGTGTGAAATTATAATTTAAAAAAGTCTAATCGAATTTCTCCGATCACACGAGGAGAAATGGGCTTTTTTTGGTTACTCACATTCAATCTGTTGCAGCCTTTTAGAAAAATAATTTGACATTGAAATTTCCCCAAACACCCCCCCCCCTCCACCCAACACACACATACACGCACACACATACACGCACACACACATACACGCACACACATACACGCACACACATACACGCACGTACATGCACGCACACACACACCATCTCAGCCTCTAGGCTGCTGTTACTGAACCATGATAGGGATGTAACGCTACATTTTAACAACTCTTCCATACGTACCATTAATCTTCCTATTCCAACGCAGACATGCACGCAGACACGATCACACTTAAACATGCACACACACACACACACACAGACATGCACGCGCAGATGTGCACGCAGACGCATGCAGATGTCTGCGCACCTAAGTGCATGTCTGTGTGTGTGTGTGTGTGTGTGTGTGTGTGTGTGTGTGTGTGTGTGTGTGTGTGTGTGTGTGTGTGTGTGTGTGTGTCTGCATCTGCGTGCGGGTCTGCGTGCGGTACCTTTTGGTAAGAGGTGTATGACATGCTCCATATTTACATACCTGAATGTTGTGTCTGTCAGTGCATCACATGCTCCATATTTACATACCTGAATGTTGTGTCTGTCAGTGCATCACATGCTCCATATTTACATACCTGAATGTTGTGTCTGTCAGTGCATCACATGCCCCATATTTACATACCTGAATGTTGTGTCTGTCAGTGCATCACATGCTCCATATTTACATACCTGAATGTTGTGTCTGTCAGTGCATCACATGCTCCATATTTACATACCTGAATGTTGTGTCTGTCAGTGCATCACATGCTCCATATTTACATACCTGAATGTTGTGTCTGTCAGTGCATCACATGCTCCATATTTAGGTATGTCTGAACTACAACATATTGTCAGAACCTAGAATCTAGCGCCAGCAACTAGAACCCCACGTGAGAAACTAGGATCTAGTGTCAGAACCTAGAATCTAGTGCCAGAAACTAGAACCTAACGTGAGAAACTAGGATCTAGTGTCAGAACCTAGAATATAGCGCCAGAAACTAGAACCTAACGTGAGAAACTAGGATCTAGTGTCAGAACCTAGAATCTAGCGCCAGAAACTAGAACCTAACGTGAGAAACTAGGATCTAGTGTCAGAACCTAGAATCTAGCGCCAGAAACTAGAACCTAACGTGAGAAACTAGGATCTAATGTCAGAACCTAGAATCTAGCGCCAGAAACTAAAACCTAACGTGAGAAACTAGGATCTAGTGTCAGAAACTAGAGTATAGTCGGGACAAATTGGGTTAAATAAAATATGACAAGGGCTGGTTATATCGCATTGATCTCAAACCATTAGACATAACTTTGAGAGACTTAACAATATGATATTAAATATTTAAAAAATTAAATATTAAAAATCTTTGTCTGCTGGGACCAGATTGGTACTGATTTATGCCCTGCTGGTAGTGAGGGTCTAATGTAATGTGAAGAACTGATTCTCAGTGCTGAGGAATTCTGTCATATCTCTGCAGAGTCAATCAATCGATTTGCTACCGCGGCACATACGCCGCGACTGCAGGGGCGGATCTAGGATATGGACATGGGGGGGCAATGCCCCCCTACATGCCCTGACTGCCCCATCCACCAAACACGATGGCATGCAAAACAAGATATTTCAAATTAAAGTGCTTATATTTAAAAGGATTTGAAACACTACTGCTGCTACTAACTTGAGCTTATCTGTGCTTAGATTGAAAGAAGGACGGACGGATGGAGTGTCAGAAACTAGAATCTAGTGTCAGAAACTAGAATCTAGTGTCAGAAACTAGAATCTAGTGTCAGAAACTAGAATCTAGCGTCACGGCACATATGCCTTGACTGCAGGGGCGGATCTCGGCCTGGGCATGGGGGGGCAATGTCCCCCTAAATGCCCCGAATGCCCCATGCACCAAACTTGATGACATGCAGAACAACCCAAGGTATTTCAAATTAAAGTGCTTATATTTAAAATGATGTGAAACACTACTACTGCTACTAACTAACTACAGCTGTGTCACCACTAAACCAACAGCATTTCATCATTGAAAACAGAAAACTCTCTGAGTCAGACCTTTAGCTTTATGCATGCTGCGTGTCTGGTGTTATTATTGATGCTTCACTTGGCTAATAAAAGTCCTGTAACCGAAAAACCATTTTCACCATGAGAGAACATCAGGACATTAATGAGTCTGGGTGTATGAGTGGACAGGATGCACGTTTCCCTAACCCTGCCCCCCTCCCCTAGATCCGGCCCTGTCAAAGTCAATGTCAAAGTCGCATGATTTGTCACTACGTTACCGCAGCGAAATTGGACCTCCGCTTTTAACCCATCACTTGGAGTGGTGAGCTCCAAGGAGCGGTGAGCTGCGGCTTGCCGCGCTCGGGAATCATTAGCTGATTTAGTCCTCTGTAGACAGGTGGATGTAAATACAGCTCTTAGAAGAAAAGAAAAACATTGTCTCTATTCATGCATTATTTTGCCATTTCTGTTGATTCTTCATCTGAAACTTCTCCAATAACACGACGTGCGACATGCGAGCGTCTGCCAAGAGGAGAAACAGCCAGGAGAGACAGACAGGCAGTAAGGAGAGACAGACAGGCAGTAAGGAGAGACAGACAGGCAGTAAGGAGAGACAGACAGGCAGTAAGGAGAGACATGCGAGCGTCTGCCAAGAGGAGAAACAGCCAGGAGAGACAGACAGGCAGTAAGGAGAGACAGACAGGCAGTAAGGAGAGACAGACAGGCAGTAAGGAGAGACAGAGGAGAAACAGCCATTGGACATGCAAAGAGACACATGCTGCGTTCACTCAAGCATGTCACCAAAAGCAATTTGACAAAATCTTTGCACAAACACTGTTTGGGGGATCAGGGGCGGATCTAGGCATGGGCATGGGGGGGCAATGCCCCTTTGAAACACTACTAACTAACTGCAGCTGTGACACCACTAAACCAACAGCATTTCATCATTGAAAACAGAAAACTCTCTGAGTCAGACCTTTAGCTTTATGCATGTTGCGTGTCTGTTGCAATTTCAACAACAACTGATATTATTGATAACCTCCATCCCACCCCACAATTGGGAAATGTTACATCCGCCCTTGTGGGGGGTAAGAAGAAGAAGAAGAAGAAGAAGAAGAAGAAGAAAGATTGCCTTTTTTTTATCTGTGTAATGGGTCTTCATGCTGTGCAGTGGAATGAGACCATACTGAATTATTTTCCCCCAAAATGCTGTCCACAAAAATAATAATAAAATAAAAAACAGTGTGCAAGGAATAAACAAGTAAAAAAAAAAAAAAAATACATCTTTGAATTACTGAGGCGAGATTCCCAGAGCCCAAACGGTTGAGAATTCAGTGAGTTTTAATTTGCGGTGTGAGCTTTAGTCCACCTAACTAGTACTTTTGCTATGCTGCATGACCCTGGCTTGTAAAACTGAAAAACAAACAAACAAACAAATCAAATATGATTTAATTTGTATTTAGTTTCTCCTACAAACCCCCTAGATGTGCTGTTTCTCCTACAACCCCCCTAGATGTGCTGTTTCTCCTACAAACCCCTGAGATGTGCTGTTTTGAAATCAAATGAATGTATTGATGCCTCAGTTCTGTATACATGCATGCATTTATTAGGAACATTATGCAGATTTATTTTTACTTACGTGAGCAGTGGGTGGAAGTTAAGCGACCGCCGTCCCTCTGGCCATTGGGGTCGCCCCAACTGGCCAATCGGGACCCCCCAACTGGCCAATCGAGACGCCCCAACTGGCCAATCGAGACGCCCCAACTGGCCAATGGGGTCGCCCCAACTGGCCAATGGGGTCGCCCCAACTGGCCGATCGGGACGCCCCAACTGGCCAATGGGGTCGCCCCAACTGGCCAATGGGGTCGCCCCAACTGGCCAATGGGGTCGCCCCAACTGGCCAATGGGGTCGCCCCAACTGGCCGATCGGGACGCCCCAACTGGCCAATCGGGACGCCCCAACTGGCCAATCGAGACGCCCCAACTGGCCAATGGGGTCGCCCCAACTGGCCAATGGGGTCGCCCCAACTGGCCAATGGGGTCGCCCCAACTGGCCAATGGGGTCGCCCCAACTGGCCAATGGGGTCGCCCCAACTGGCCGATCGGGACGCCCCAACTGGCCAATGGGGTCGCCCCAACTGGCCAATGGGGTCGCCCCAACTGGCCGATCGGGACGCCCCAACTGGCCAATGGGGTCGCCCCAACTGGCCAATGGGGTCGCCCCAACTGGCCGATCGGGACGCCCCAACTGGCCAATCGGGACGCCCCAACATATTGACGTCTTCGGATGCGGACGGACAGGGTACAAAATATATATGACGTCATCGGATGCACGGACGAAGATATGGGCAGATGGACAGGGTACGAAATTTATGACGTCATCATGACGTCATCGGATGGACGGACGGACATATGGGCTGATGTGCACGGACGGACATACGCGCTGACGTACAGGGTATGATTTATAGTCACCACCTTACGGTGGAGACAACAATGAGAGGCTTATGCTACATTGCATTGTTTTATAACAGGTTTTTATAACAGGTTATAAAAGCATGTTATAACAGGGCACATGACTTTAACTGTTATAACAGGGCATATGACTTTAACTGTTATAACAGGGCATATAACTAACTGTTATAACAGGGCATATGACTTTAACTGTTATAACAGGGCATATAACTAACTGTTATAACAGGGCATATAACTAACTGTTATAACAGGGCATATAACTAACTGTTATAACAGGGCATATAACTAACTGTTATAACAGGGCATATGACTTTAACTGTTATAACAGGGCATATAACTAACTGTTATAACAGGGCACATGACTTTAACTGTTATAACAGGGCATATAACTAACTGTTATAACAGGGCACATGACTTTAACTGTTATAACAGGGCATATAACTTTAACTGTTATAACAGGGCATATAACTAACTGTTATAACAGGGCATATGACTTTAACTGTTATAACAGGGCATATGACTTTAACTGTTATAACAGGGCATATAACTTTAACTGTTATAACAGGGCACATGACTTTAACTGTTATAACAGGGCACATGACTTTAACTGTTATAACAGGGCATATAACTTTAACTGTTATAACAGGGCACATGACTTTAACTGTTATAACAGGGCATATAACTTTAACTGTTATAACAGGGCATATATTTTTAACTGTTATAACAGGGCATATAACTTTAACTGTTATAACAGGGCATATGACTTTAACTGTTATAACAGGGCACATGACTTTAACTGTTATAACAGGGCATATAACTTTAACTGTTATAACAGGGCACATGACTTTAACTGTTATAACAGGGCATATAACTTTAACTGTTATAACAGGGCATATAACTTTAACTGTTATAACAGGGCACATGACTTTAACTGTTATAACAGGGCATATAACTTTAACTGTTATAACAGGGCACATGACTTTAACTGTTATAACAGGGCATATAACTTTAACTGTTATAACAGGGCACATGACTTTAACTGTTATAACAGGGCACATGACTTTAACTGTTATAACAGGGCATATAACTTTAACTGTTATAACAGGGCACATGACTTTAACTGTTATAACAGGGCATATAACTTTAACTGTTATAACAGGGCATATGACTTTAACTGTTATAACAGGGCATATGACTTTAACTGTTATAACAGGGCACATGACTTTAACTGTTATAACAGGGCATATGACTTTCTTTCCTCTTCCTCCTCTGTTTTTAATACACAAACAGAACAATGTTTTGAAAGCTGTGAATAGGAAGGAAGGAAGTGACTCAACGGGTTCACAATGTGTTTGGATTGTAAAGTATGTGATGTCCTTTACTATCAATGTATAGCCTGTGTGCTCGCCTACACACTACACACTACACACACACACGCATGCACGCACGCACGCACGCACGCACACACACACACACACACACACACACACACACACACACACACACACACACACACACACACACACACACACACACACACACACACACACACACACACACACACACTGCACCAGGCACTGATTCATGCAATATTAATGCAATGAGTACAAACTGCATATACAGTACTGCAGCCAAACGCATGAATAAACCAATACATACAGCAATATACTGAAGTCTACACAACTAGAGAATGTAGAAGATTAGTGGTCATTTTCTGATCTCTTGCCTGTTTTGTTTCTGAAATCCAGCCTGGTATTGTAGACAAAAACAAAATAAATCTTTAGTTTTCGCGTCTGAGGGCTAAAATGTCATCAAATGGTGGTCCTCTGTGGCTCAAATTCTAAATAAATAGTGGGCCCTGGTTGAACACCACTGGGCTACGTGAATAACAGGAGTATTTGAGTACCTTATCCAGCTCTTGGACATTGTAAAACAGTGGTTTTCAACCAGTGGCCCGGGGACCACCAGTGGTCCTTGAGAGAGTTCCAGGTGGTCCCCAGGCTAAATGATGGACAGTTGGTAACCAAACTGACCCGTATAGATCTGTACCTCTTGACAGTGTTAAAACCATCACGGGTCCATTTGGTTTCATGTTACGCTCTTAAGGGTTCCAAAAAAAGTCTTTGGTCATTTTATGGTCCACTCAGTCTCATGTGAACACACCAGACAGTTTAAGTTACTCCATTCAGTATTTAGATATTTGATGTTCATTTTAGCGTATCCACCTCTTTCCCATACAAACCCATTATAACTTAAAACTCCATTTTAACCGTGACTGATTATTTGAAAACAATCCATTGGCGGTCCTCTGTGCGTGAAATGCAGTATAAATAGTGGGCCCTGGTGTGAAAGAGGATGAAAACCACTGTTGTAAAAGGTTTCCTTTTGAAATGATCGCATCACCGTTATACAACACACCATGTGCTGACCTTATTGGAGACAGTACACGTCAGGGACGGATGTAACATTTCCCAATTGGGGGGCAGGAGAAAATGGTAAGGGTGCGGCTTCATCGCCCCCATACCATTTTCAGTTACAGGACTTTTATTAGTCAAGTAAAGCATAAATAATAACATCAGTTGTTGTTGAAGTTGCAACAGACACGCAGCATGCATAAAGCTAAAGGTCTGACTCAGAGAGTTTTCTGTTTTCAATGATGAAATGCTGTTGGTTTAGTGGTGACACAGCTGTAGTTAGTTAGTAGCAGTAGTAGTGTTTCACATCATTTTAAATATAAGCACTTTCATGCATGGCATGATGTTTGGTGGGGCAGACTGGGCATTTAGGAGAGCATTGCCCTCCCCGTCCCCATGCCTAGATCCACCCCTGGTACACGTCATCCAAACACTAAATGCAATCCAATAATAGCAAATAAACACTGACAAAGACCTGTTTGGCAAACTAATGAGAACTATTATGAAGAAAACAGACATTCTGAACGAGACAAATCAATAAATGCAACGACCTTGTTAACGAGCAACAACAGGCTGGAACGCACATGCACAGGCATGTTGCTATGGAGACCAAGTGGTGTGTGTGTGTGTGTGTGTGTGTGTGTGTGTGTGTGTGTGTGTGTGTGTGTGTGTGTGTGTGTGTGTGTGTGTGTGTGTGTGTGTGTGTGTGTGTGTGTGTTCAATTCATCAAAACTATCCTGTAAAAACCTGCTTGTGCCAAGATGAGAATTTTCTGCTTTTGTTGATTTCTATCTTTCCAGAACAATTTGATTTGTTCTGTGCGTTTGCCGGTTGAAACACCATGAACGCACACTGGGAACTACCGGGGACCACTAAATCACACTGGGAACTACTGGGGACCACTAAATCACACTGGAGACACTGGGAACTACTGGGGACCACTAAATCACACCGGGAACTACTGGGGACCACTAAATCACACTGGGAACTACTGGGGACCACTAAATCACACTGGAGACACTGGGAACTACTGGGGACCACTAAATCACACCGGGAACTACTGGGGACCACTAAATCACACTGGGAACTACTGGGGACCACTAAATCACACTGGAGACACTGGGAACTACTGGGGACCACTAAATCACACTGGGAACTACTGGGGACCACTAAATCACACTGGGGACACTGGGAACTACTGGGGACCACTAAATCACACTGGGAACTACTGGGGACCACTAAATCACACTGGGGACACTGGGAACTACTGGGGACCACTAAATCACACTGAGAACTACTGGGGACCACTAAATCAGTGATCTAGAGAATCTGAACCTGGTCAATAGTTAATCACGTTTAAAACTCTGTAAACATATTTTAATCTAACTCCTCCTCACCTCCACATTATTGGCTCTATGTGGAGCAATGTGAAGCGAACACGCCAAGTCTAGCATGTGCCATAGTGTAAAATGCTAATGAGTGTAATAGGTTAATATGTGTAATAAGTTAATATGTGTAATAGTATAATATGTATAATAGTGATAATAGTGTAATATATCTGCAAAATGTGATATTGTATGCAATAGGCATAGTATAATAGGGTAATAAGTCTAATAGTGCAACATATTTGCAATAGGGTAATTGTGTAATATATGCGATAGTATGTGTTCTAGTGTAATATGGCAATATGTGTAATAGTGTAACAAGGCTAAGAAATGTTAATGGTGTGATGTATGTGCAATCGTGTCATAGTGTAATATATGTGCAATAGTGTCTGGTGCAACGCACAGGTCCTGTGCCAATCTGGTGAGAGCAGGAGCAGACCTGGTGAGACGTAGGAGGGGTCTGGACAGGAGTCAACCCACAGAGCCTAGTCCTTCCATGTGCCAGAGTATGGTTCTCCCAGTCCCGGCAGAGTAGTTCTGGAGCAGTGGATTGTGTGGCCTTGGGTCTTTCCCTAGTGGACTGACCGAGAGTAGCTACTGGGACGTAAGTCGGGACTTGATCAACCCCGGCTGGGTCGCCTGAGTGAGGGGTATGATGTTGCGAGACCCGAAACCCCGATGACCTTGGGATACATCACTGAGGATACGTCCCAGTTGCATCCATGCGATGTATCTTTAAGACACTGTTGCACTGTTACCCATTGCATATGAATTACACTTACACTTATTAGCCTATTACACATACTACACGTATCACACTATTACACATTTTACCCCCTCACACTATAAAACTATTGCATACATTACACTTACACACTTAACTTTAGAGCAAGCCATTTATATCATTGATTCTTAAGTTAATCAAGTGGTGATACAGGTGTGCAAATTGGTGCATATACTCTTCAAACCCAACTATTTTCAAAAGTACCGTTCATAAAGTATACCCTATAAAGGTTTAGATAAAAATGTCGAGGGGAAAAAAGCGTCCCTATGCGCGCGGACCCCCTTTCTTTCTAGACCATAAGGAAACCTCAGCTCTCTGGGAGTGAGGAACTGCTCCGTTCACCTCCACAATCTCTTCTCTCCTCTCCAGGTAGCATCACATCCAGCTCACTGATGTGCTTTCAAAACCATGTGCATTTTAGCTGGTTAACCAGTATGGAGCGGTTCATGATGACATCACAGTGTCCAGTATGAAAAATCAAGTGCACACTGGTGACAACACCATTCACTAGAACACCTAAACCTTCACCAGATCTTCACAGCCTGTTGTTCACTTTGTAGAGTTATTGTACATAACTCACAGGAAGAGTCAAAGATATACAGCTGCATTCTCTCACTATCTTACCCAAAGGAGCTTTTATTCCCGCTGTGGATGTAGAAATTGCGTCTGCCAGCATTCTCCTGTCTGGAGATCACTACCTGTGTTCTATCTGTATGGATGTGTTCTCTGATCCAGTCACCACTCCATGTGGACACAACTACTGCAAAGCCTGCATCACTGGCCACTGGGACGCCACGGATGTGTGCAAGTGCCCACTGTGTCAAGAAACCTTCCAGGACAGGCCCAGAGTGTCCACCAATACTTGGGTTTCCAAGATGGTCCAACAGTTCAGGAGCAACAAGTGGAGAGAAGAATATGAAGCAAAGACTGTGGATGAGGTTCAGCAGATGATCCAGGACAGACAAGTGAAGATTCAGGAGGTCAAACACACGGAGGAGCTCTGCAGGAAAGATGCAGACCGAGAGACAGCATACAGTGTGCAGGAGAAGCAGAAAACAACAGAGAAACAGGCTGAAGGCTTCATCAATGAGCTGCAACAGGAGATCACTCAGTTGGAGAAGAGAAGCTCTGAGCTCAGGAAGATCTCACTCACTGAAGACCACCTCCACCTCCCCCAGGAGTCCAGGTCTATCAACACGGAGTGGATACCCACCAAGGACTGGACAAATGTCAATGTCCATCAGTCTTCACATGTGGAGACATTGAGGACAGCTGTGGCCCAGCTGAAGACACTCAGTGAAGAGATGGAGAAAAGGCTGCTTGATGCTGAGCTGAGGAGGATCCAACGATATGCAGTGGATGTAACTCTAGACCCTGATACAGCGAACCCCTGGCTCACCCTGTCTGAGGATGGAAAACAAGTGCATTGTGGAAATGTAAATAAGAATCTCCCAGACAACCCAGAGAGATTCTCATATTGTGTCAGTGTCTTAGGAAAGCAAAGCTTCTCTTTAGGATGCTTTTACTTTGAGATTCAGGTTGGAGGGAAGACTGAGTGGGATGTAGGAGTGGCCAGAGAGTCCATCAACAGGAAGGGAAAAATCACTGAGAGTCCCAACGACGGTTACTGGACTATATGGTTGAGGAATGGAAATGAGTACAAGGCTGCTGTTGACCCTGCTGTCCTCCTCCCTGTCAGAGAGAAGCTCCAGACAGTGGGAGTGTTTGTGGATTATGAGGAGGGTCTGGTCTCCTTTTATGATGTGGAGACCAGAGTTCACCTCTACTCTTTCATTGGCTGCTCCTTCACTGAGAGTCTATATCCATACTTCAGTCCTTGTCTTAATGATGGTGGTACAAACTCTGCTCCTCTGATTATATCTCCTGTCACCATGCATCCAGAAGAACACAAGTTTAAAAAGAAGTTACACTGGTGGTAGAAGAGTTTAAAATAAAAGGAGAAAAGTGAAATGTTACAAGAATCACACCTGTGAACTGAGGGGCGCTCTTAGTGTATCATACAACATTGATTACAACATAATGTTTGTGTGAACAACAGGTGATAATGGTTCTTTAAGTGACTTAGTTTCTCAGAGACATTAACCCTTTCCCTACCAGCATAATTAGGCTTAATGCTGTAGCCAGACCAGCTAAATACCCTAATAAAGTACATATTTGAATGTCCAAATAAAAATGTGTGATATGACCACAAATGTCACAAATGTCTCATTTTAACCCTGCAAGTCTCCACTTTCCCCAGAAAAAAAGAAATATGCATATTTTATTTTATTATTCTCAAGGATTAACATTATTATTATTTTTTTCATTTACTTTCCTCACAACACTTCACAACATGTTGTGAGCTTGCAGAACTGCTACTTTCTGATATTTTCTGGTATTTGAACTTTTTTCATGCACTATGTGTAAAGTAGTTTATTATTATGAAACCTGGTTGCTTATTTCTCTCCAAACACTTGGCAACCAATGTCGCCAACTTGGCGCATTTGTCACTATATTTAGCTTTTTTTTTCAGACCCCCCTAGCACCAAAATTAATGAAAAACTAGTACTTTTTTGAAAAACAAGTTCTTTTTTGCTGGTGAGTTGGTTTGAAAACCACTGCCCTAGCTCCTTCTAGTGCATTTTGGAAGTGCCACTAGTGTATTTTGGAAGTTGGCAACACTGCGAACACAGAATGGTACATTCTGTTCCCTGCTGCAAAGCCATGGCTGTGGCTTGCAGCCTGTCATCAGCATGGGAGTCCTGATACAAATTATTGGATTTATTGACCTTTGGATCTATTGGCAATCTTTTTTTACATGTTTTTGATCTTTTGTGCTGTTATTTGGAGACACATAAGGTAAGGTAAAAACAATCCCTTTGTTGCTTTGTTTGTTGTTGTTTTTGTTAGGGCTAGTTAGAGATCTATAAGGGTCCATTGTAATTATCACAGCTACAAGAAACTTTGTGAAAAGTTGGGGGAGGGCTCCCTCTGCTGGCGGAGGGCCCACACTACACCTGGAAACTATATTTAGACACCCAGATTCACCCAAAAACACACAATACGTCAATTATGTCAGTGGGAGGCTTGGATTTGCATGTCAATTACCTCAATTACGTCATTGGTAATTAAAAGGTTAAGAGGAGAAATTATAGGAGGGTCTACCTTCCCTCAGAAGTCACACCAAAATGTGAAGTGAGAGTTGTTGACTTGCGACTTCACCAATGTGTTTCTAATGGTGTCTAGTAATATGTACTAAAAGTTTGAAAACGGTAGTGCCACGGCTCAATCAAGTAAATTCGGTAAAATTCCCTTATTTTGAAGCTCAGATCTCCTAAACAGGATGTGCTGTTTCTGTCATGCTGTTTCTGTTGTCTTGGCTAACCGGTCTTCTGACGATCTCAGCAAAAACATCAGGGTCACAAGTCAGGAAGTGCCGTCTAGCGCTAGTTGATTTACCAATGCGCTGACAACTCATAGGGAACTTCATAGGGAAAACCGGAGGAGAGGCGTTTGAATGCATTGGATTGAATGGGTGTGAATGGGACAGACAAAAAAAAGTTGTCGCCCAATTCTGTTCCAAATGAAAGTCAGCAACGGGATCATTATCAGACGATGCGCTCGGACTAATAGTTGGATTAAAGAATGAAATCTACATTTCGTCATGATACGAGCCGTCGTCGTGACCGGCATGCGTACTCTAACGGGAAATCCACGCGGACCATGAGAACGGCGTACAGACGGTTAAAAACGGTCAAAGCCAGGGGTACTATAGTCACAACCTATAGAATGTCAAACATGTCATCATGCTTTACTGTATGTAAGATGTGATGTGTCTAACTAGGCACTTTTCATGATGCGGAATCCATGCCATACATTTTCTCTGAAAACACTTATTGGCTAAAAACTGCCATATTATCATAAATCATACGTCATCACCCACAGTGTTGGGCAGTAACTAATTAAATATTACATATTACTGTAATATTGCTGTTTTCCAGCAATGGATAAAGTAAAGATACTAATCTGCCAGAAATGTGCAATAAGTAACATGTTACTCTGGCAAAACACACCTCTTTACTTATTACAATTGAGCTTGTTGCATGATGTGAAAATAGAACAGATTCACAAGCTATCAACAGATAACAACAGAGATGTACTGTAGTTTGTAGATCCTAATCCACCACAGCATTCTGCACACATGATCTACACTACAAGTCATCACAGTTGTCACAAGTTGTTTCTAAACAGATTGCGTTTTACATCTCTATTCCTTTGCTCCTGCGAGAGGGGACACTTGGTAAAGTAATATTGCAATATGTAATATATTATTCTTTTCTAGTAATGAGTAAAGTAATAGTATTACTTTTTCTAAGGGGTCATAAGTAAGGCTGTATACCGAAGCTCGGGATTCGAACCACTCGCTCGCTAAGGTCGCCACGCGAACGAATATTAATGATCCCGAACCATTTGCATTTATTTATTTATTTATTTAACTTTTCCCCCCATCTAGTAGATCTGCGACATTGAGGGATCAGAAACTCGCTGTGAAACGCACTGTTACTGCAGTTGGAAATGCATTGTTTTCACTGAAGGTGTCCCATTCTCAATAGAAGTCTATGCAGGCGATCCGACATTAGACTAGCTCTAGGAAGTGAACGGAGTTTGCACAACTCTGTCTGTAGGCTACTCTATAGAGCTGCGCACTGACTTGGGTTGGTTTTATGGTTACTTGACCAGCAGCAGCAGGCAGTTAAGCCTATACAATAGAAACGTAGTCCAATCTTGGCAAACAAATAATTAAACGAGCCGACGGACGGCATTTATTGGCAATCAAAACAGCATGTTACCCGTGGCTGTATCGGATCGGTCTCATCAGAAAGTAGAGAAAGGAGAGCGGTGTCATGACTGATGTATTCACTAATGTCAGTCACATCTCAGGGCAGTAGAAAACTTACTGTAGCTACCGATGACAACATGCACACTGTTAATATTATAGAGGTCGTGCGGGGGGTAGTAGCCTGCTGTTTTTTTTTTAGCGAAGGTGCCCAACAGGTCACCCATGGAGATGGGCTGGGCAAGTAGAATGAGGGGAAACAGAGGTTGAAAAGGTTGGAACGGCCAGAGGAGAGGAGGGAGACGTAAGGGACCGTGACGTAATGCTGATGGAGAATAATCTTAGGAAATCTCAGATTCTTTCAATTGAGAAATTTGAGAGATGAGGTAATGATGAAGTAATTATGAAACTTTAACAATAAGAGTTTGTTTTTGTTCATTCCTGACTCACCTGCTCTGCTCGTGCACAGGTAGGCCACGGCCCACTTGTGCACCAAGCGGAAGTATGCATTTTACCCAGTGCTGGTCTAGTTAGAACTCTGAGGGCTGAAATTCATAGTTTATGTGACACATGCTAGTGGTGATGAAAATCAAAGTTAAGATTTGTTTTGAATGAAAACATTACCTATTATACCTTTAAAGGTATGCTAAGTAACATGATGACATTTTGCATGTTTTGCCTTCTATAGGTTGTGAATACTAACATGATTGGGAGGTTTCCTACAGGAGTTGTACTTCAATCTTCTAGTAGGTTTTAGACACCATAGCATAAAGGCTCATCTAGAGTCTGATGTTGGGCGACCATTACTGCTATTATCACTGTAGAGGTGAGTACAGTCAGAGCCCAGGGCTGGAGAGAGTGCTGGTTGCAGTGGTATGACCTCATTTTGCACTTTGTTCAGTGGTGGCATCGGGGATCGCCCAAATCTGAACAGGTCTTTAGAAACACATTGGTGAAGACATTTATTTGTACCGATTTAGTTCCGCGATTGGTCAAATATCTGATAAAACGTTCCAAACTATTAGGATACTAATAAAAAGGTATGGCATTAAACTGAAAACTCGCTTCCCACTAATGCACCTGTAACCCAGTCCAACAGCACCACTCTCGGTCACCCACTGAAGGCATGGTGAAGACGTATGTTTTGCTCTGCTAATATCAAGGCCCATTATTTATTGGCCCAGACAATGAAATGGTTGTGTGGGATAACACTGTCCCCCACTGTAACCATGAAGACATCTGCCTTGCTGTGATGACACCTGAGCAAAGCAAATCCATTCTCCTGGGGGCAAATAATAAAGACAGATCCTCACACGCCCAGAATGAGTTCAAGTTAAGTGATCGGTTTGTGGTTGTTGACCCGTTATATGAGAAGGAACGACATTTCCTCCTTCCATATATAACCCTACACCTCGATACATTGTTGTGATAAATATAAAAAGCCTTGACCCTCGGACAAGCTGATGTCATGTCATTTAGATATACTGTATTAGGAACAGTAGAGGCCCAAGTATGCCTCCTTAAGAGAACCTCAGCTCTCTGGGAGTGAGGAACTGCTCCGTTCACCTCCACAATCTGTTCTCTCCCCTCCAGGTAGCATCACATCCAGCTCACTGATGTGCTTTCAAAACCATGTGCACTTTAGCTGGTTAACCAGTATGGAGCGCTTCATGATGACATCACAGTGCCCAGTATGAAAAATCAAGTGCACACTGGTGACAACACCATTCACTAGAACACCTCCAACCTTCACCAGATCTTCACAGCCTGTTGTTCACTTTGTAGAGTTATTGTACATAACTCACAGGAAGAGTCAAAGATATACAGTAGGTCACCAGCTGCATTCTCTCACTATCTTACCAAAGGAGCTTTTATTCCCGCTGTGGATGTAGAAATGGCGTCTGCCAGCATTCTCCTGTCTGGAGATCACTACCTGTGTTCTATCTGTATGGATGTGTTCTCTGATCCAGTCACCACTCCATGTGGACACAACTACTGCAAAGCCTGCATTACTGGCCACTGGGACGCCACGGATGTGTGCAAGTGCCCACTGTGTCAAGAAACCTTCCAGGACAGGCCCAGAGTGTCCACCAATACTTTGCTTTCCAAGATGGTCCAACAGTTCAGGAGCAACAAGTGGAGAGAAGAATATGAAGCAAAAACTGTGGATGAGGTTCAGCAGATGATCCAGGACAGACAAGTGAAGATTCAGGAGGTCAAACACACCGTGGAGCTCTGCAGGAAAGATGCAGATGCAGTCATAGCAGACAGTGTGCAGGTATTCACTGCTCTGGTGAGATGTATTGAGAGAAGCCAGGCTGAAGTCATTGATGTGATTGAAGAGAAGCAGAAAACAACAGAGAAACAGGCTGAAGGCTTCATCAATGAGCTGCAACAGGAGATCACTCAGTTGGAGAAGAGAAGCTCTGAGGTCAGGAAGATCTCACTCACTGAAGACCACCTCCACCTCCCCCAGGAGTCCAGGTCTATCAACACAGAGTGGATACCCACCAAGGACTGGACAAATGTCAATGTCCATCAGTCTTCACATGTGGAGACATTGAGGACAGCTGTGGCTCAGCTGAAGAAGACATTCAATGAAGAGATGGAGAAAAGTCTGTGTGATGCTGAGCTGAGGAGGATCCAACGATATGCAGTGGATGTAACTCTAGACCCTGATACAGCGAACCCCTGGCTCACCCTGTCTGAGGATGGAAAACAAGTGCATGATGGAAATGTAAAGAAGAATCTCCCAGACAACACAGAGAGATTCTCTCGATATGCCAGCGTCTTAGGAAAACAAAGCATCTCCTCAGGAAGAATCTACTGGCAACTTCAGGTGGGAGGGAAGACAGACTGGACAGTAGGAGTGGTCAGAGAGTCCATCGACAGGAAGGGAGGAATCCCACTGAGTCCCAACAATGGTTACTGGACTATAGGGTTGAGGAATGGAAATGAGTATTGGGCTGCTGCTGGCCCTGCTGTCCTCCTCCCTGTCAGAGAGAAGCTCCAGACAGTGGGAGTGTTTGTGGATTATGAGGAGGGTCTGGTCTCCTTTTATGATGTGGAGACCAGAGTTCACCTCTACTCTTTCACTGGCTGCTCATTCACTGAGAGACTATATCCATACTTCAATCCTTTTCTTAATGATGGTGGTAACAACTCTGCTCCTCTGATTATATCTCCTGTCACCCAGAAGAACACAAGTTTAAAAAGAAGTTACATTGATGGCAGAAGAGTTTAAAATAAAAGGAAAAAAGTGAAATGTTACAAAAATCACACCTGTGAACTGAGGGACGTTCTTAGTGTATCATACAACATTGATTACAACATAATGTTTGTGTGAACAACAGGTGATAATGGTTCTTTAAGTGACTTAGTTTTTCAGAGACATTAAGAGGAGAAATTATAGGAGGGTCTACCTTCCCTCAGAAGTCACACCAAAATGTGAAGTGAGAGTTGTTGACTTGCGACAATTGCATAATATTTATCATAAGAGAAAGTTATACAATAAGACAAGACTTCACCAATGTGTTTCTAATGGTGTCTAGTAATATGTACTAAACGTTTGAAAATCAACTCCTGTTGGAAACCTCGTAAAAAAAAAAAAAAAAAAAAAAAAAAAACGGTCAAAGCCGGGCAGGTCCTTCTCCATCAAGTGAAGTATTTAAAACATTTTTTTTTTGTTTTAATCCTGATGATTATGGTGTACAGCTCATGAAAACCCCAAAATCCTATCTCAATGGATTAGATTATTTTTACGAGACCACTAAAAATATATATGTTTTAAACAAGAAATGTTGACTATCTGAAAAGTATATTAGTCTATCTGAAAAGTATAATAATGTGTGCAGTTAACACTTGGTCTGGACTATTTTTTAAGAAATTATTTCATCAATGGGGCGGGGCATGGAGGTGATCAACCTGTGGCACTGTTGAAGCGTTATGGAAGCCCAGTTTTGCTTTGATAAGGGCCATGAATTGATTTGTATTGTTCCGTCTTGTGTCTCACACCTTCCTCTTGACAATACAACCCAGATTCTCTGTTGGGTTAAAGTCAGGACAGTTGGCTGGTCAGTTAAGCACAGTAATACCATGGTCAGTAAAGCAGTTAGTAGTAGTTTTGTCTCTGTGGGCAGGTGCCAAATCAAGCTGGAAAGGAAAATTAGCATCTCCATGAAGCCTGTCAATATACTGAAGCACAAGGTACTCAAAAAAGATGGCTGTGAAACCACTGTTAAGTTTTCACTGTCAGTGGATCAACACCAGCCGATAACATGGACTGGAGACTGGACTTTGCAAAACACATGATTTAGGCCATGTCATCGGCTGAAAACTGAAAACTCAGCCAACCTTTTAGTACCTGATTCACCTGCTCTGCTCGTGCACAGGTAGGCCACGGCCCACTTGTGCACCAAGCGGAAGTATGCATTTTACCCAGTGCTGGTCTAGTTAGAACTCTTAGGGTTGACATTCATTGTTTATGTGACACATGCTAGTGGTTAAGATTTGTTTTGAATAAAAACATTACCTATTATACCTTTAAAGGTGTGCAAAGTAACATGATGACAATTTGCATGTTTTGACTTCTATAGGTTGTGAATACTAACATGCTTGGGAGGTTTCCTACAGGAGTTGTACTTCAATCTTCTAGTAGGTTTTAGACACCATAGCATAAAGGCTCATCTAGAGTGTGATGTTGGGCGACCACTACTGCTATTATCACTGTAGAGGTGAGTACAGTCAGAGCCCAGGGCTGGAGAGAGTGCTGGTTGCAGTGGTATGACCTCATTTTGCACTTTGTTCAGTGGTGGCATCGGGGATCGCCCAAATCTGAACAGGTCTTTAGAAACACATTGGTGAAGACATTTATTTGTACCGATTTAGTTCCCCGATTGGTCAAATATCTGATAAAACGTTCCAAACTATTAGGATACTAATAAAAAGGTATGGCATTAAACTGAAAACTCGCTTCCCCCTAATGCACCTGTAACCCAGTCCAACAGCACTCTTGGTCACCCACTGAAGGCATGGTGAAGACGTATGTTTTGCTCTGCTAATATCAAGGCCCATTATTTATTGGCCCAGACAATGAAATGGTCGTGTGGGATAACACTGTCACCCACTGTAACCATGAAGACATCTGCCTTGCTGTGATGACACCTGAGCAAAGCAAATCCATACATCCATAACTGCCAACAATTACGCATTTTGCGTAGCAGCTACGCGTTTTGACCTCATACTACGCTGCTACGATTAAAGGTAGGGTAAGTGATTTGAAATTCATGGTGTAGTACCAGCCTGGTGCACTAGGGGCCCCCAAAAGTAGCTACACTATGTGAACCTGCTGCTCGATCCTGATTGGAGGAAATTCAGCCACCACCTGGGGAACTTTTATTACCTCCTCTGCTAACGTGGGGGAGGGGGAAACTCCATATATGGTTTCCACACCTTAGATAGAGCATTTTAACAGAAAAAAATATTTTTTGCGTGATATCTGACAAAAGTGAAATCACTTCCCCTACCTTTAATTACTTCAAAATACGCAAAGAGCGCAACCAAACTCAAACTCTGTTCACTTCATGGGGCCAGTCCAATGGCGACTCTGCTACGCCATAAACAATGTATTTCAACTCCAGTTTGTCCCTATTCATGCTGCATGAACAGCAGCTCCAGCGCTCAGTGTCTTACCCCCCAATGTCGCACCTCTGACACCACATGGCTCTGCCCCGACTGGCCAATCACACCGTGTCATGTGGATACATTAGCCGTTGTAGCCAAACAGAGCGCATAGAAGGATAGAAGGAAGTGCATCCTTCCATGCTGTTCGCTATTACTGACACGTTAATCTTCTAATTTATAGACAGACTCTCGTCAAAATGTCCAAGAAGAAAGCTCCATTAGGGAATTATTTCCGTGTTCCACCATCGCAATCTCCAAAGAGACGGCAAATTGAACCACCGCGCTGGGCTGCACAGTGGCTGCTGCTATAAACTAAACAGCGGGACGAGGTGCAGAGTCTCTCCGATCCAGAGGTCTCTTTGGTCGGGGAGGCATGGCATGTGCTCCCCTCAACGAATTCAGCGACTGCCAAATGTGGTGCTAAATGGGCTATGCCGCGCGCATCCAAATCTAGCCGATAAAACTGCATTTTCGTACAGAGATAAAGGATTTCGGTCAGCTAGCTTTTGATAAGCACGAGAAAAGCGAAAGCACTTCAAGATAGTTGAAACAATAAATAACGATCGTGTGTGTGTGTGTGTGTGTGCGTGCGCGTGTGGGAGAGAGAGAACCCACGTTGACTTGTCTATAGCTGAAAGCCTGAAAGAGGAATTCCACCAAAAAGGGGAATTCCACCCATTTCCAACATATTACTATACCGTTAATATACACCTGATTTATGTTGTGTTGTGTGGTTCCCCCATTCTGTGTCCTAGAAATGGAGAAATTAACATGGTGAAACATATTTTACCATGTTATTTTTTCTTTTAGGGACTTTTTTCCTGAGTGTGTAGAAATGGAATCGGTACATTTGGACACAAAGGCGTGTGTGTGTGTGTGTGTGTGTGTGTGTGTGTGTGTGTGTGTGTGTGTGTGTGTGTGTGTGTGTGTGTGTGTGTGTGTGTGTGTGTGTGTGTGTGTGTGTGTGTGTGTGTGTGTGTGTGAGAGAGAGTGTATAGATAGAGATATAGTTTGGAAAGGCTCAGGATTTTTTTGCTTTAATCCCTGTTATTAGCACCTTGGTCCAAAACCCTTAACAATAACAAGAAATTCTCCTTATTTAACAGCATTTGATAACTTTACTGCTGCAGGTGGATATGCTGTTTGACTAAAACACTATTCATTAGTGTTTTAGTCGGTAACATTTTCTCACACTATTACAGCTGATTTAATAGTATTGAATCAGTGTCATGGATTTCAATGTTTGGGGGCACCCAACTTCTTTTGGGCTAAAACCTACTGAAACATACCTCCATGATAAGTGAGAATGTGAAGTTAATATAGGCATACAAATGTGCCTTGCTGCAATGTGCGCTGCACTGCCGTGCTGCCGCGCTGTCGGGCCGCTGCGCCGCCGCGCCCCGGTAATTTGCTACAAAAAAAAAAAAAAAACGTTGGCATGTATGCAAATCCATTCTCCTGGGAGCAAATAATAAAGACAGATCCTCACACGCCCAGAATGAGTTCAAGTTAAGTGATCGGTTTGCGGTTGTTGACCCGTTATATGAGAAGGAACGACATTTCCTCCTTCCATATATAACCCTACACCTCGATACATTGTTGTGACAAATATAAAAAGCCTTGACCCTCGGACAAGCTGATGTCATGCCATTTAGATATACTGTAATAGGAACAGTAGAGGCCCAAGTATGCTTCCTTAAGAGAACCTCAGCTCTCTGGGAGTGAGGAACTGCTCCGTTCACCTCCACAATCTGTTCTCTGCCCTCCAGGTAGCATCACATCCAGCGCACTGATGTGCTTTCAAAACCATGTGCATTTTAGCTGGTTAACCAGTATGGAGCGCTTCATGATGACATCACAGTGTCCAGTATGAAAAATCAACACCATTCACTAGAACACCTCCAACCTTCACCAGATCTTCACAGCCTGTTGTTCACTTTGTAGAGTTATTGTACATAACTCACAGGAAGAGTCAAAGATATACAGTAGGTCACCAGCTGCATTCTCTCACTATCTTACCAAAGGAGCTTTTATTCCGCTGTGGATGTAGAAATGGCGTCTGCCAGCATTCTCCTGTCTGGAGATCACTACCTGTGTTCTATCTGTATGGATGTGTTCTCTGATCCAGTCACCACTCCATGTGGACACAACTACTGCAAAGCCTGCATCACTGGCCACTGGGACGCCATGGATGTGTGCAAGTGCCCACTGTGTCAAGAAACCTTCCAGGACAGGCCCAGAGTGTCCACCAATACTTGGGTTTCCAAGATGGTCCAACAGTTCAGGAGCAACAAGTGGAGAGAAGAATATGAAGCAAAAACTGTGGATGAGGTTCAGCAGATGATCCAGGACAGACAAGTGAAGATTCAGGAGGTCAAACACACCGTGGAGCTCTGCAGGAAAGATGCAGATGCAGTCATAGCAGACAGTGTGCAGGTATTCACTCCTCTGGTGAGATGTATTGAGAGAAGCCAGGCTGAAGTCATTGATGTGATTGAAGAGAAGCAGAAAACAACAGAGAAACAGGCTGAAGGCGTCATCAATGAGCTGCAACAGGAGATCACTCAGTTGGAGAAGAGAAGCTCTGAGCTCAGGAAGATCTCACTCACTGAAGACCACCTCCACCTCCCCCAGGAGTCCAGGTCTATCAACACGGAGTGGATACCCACCAAGGACTGGACACATGTCAATGTCCATCAGTCTTCACATGTGGGGACATTGAGGACAGCTGTGGCTCAGCTGAAGACACTCAGTGAAGAGATGGAGAAAAGGCTCCGTGATGCTGAGCTGAGGAGGATCCAACGATATGCAGTGGATGTAACTCTAGACCCTGATACAGCGAACCCCTGGCTCACCCTGTCTGAGGATGGAAAACAAGTGCATTGTGGAAATGTAAGGAAGAATCTCCCAGACAACACAGAGAGATTCTCTCGTTATGTCAACGTCTTAGGAAAACAAAGCATCTCCTCAGGAAGAATCTACTGGCAACTTCAGGTTGGAGGGAAGACTGACTGGGATGTAGGAGTGGTCAGAGAGTCCATCGACAGGAAGGGATCCAGCTCACTGAGTCCCAACAATTGTTACTGGACTATAGGGTTGTGGAATGGAAATGAGTACAAGGCTCATGCTGGCCCTGATGTCCTCCTCCCTGTCAGAGAGAAGCTCCAGACAGTGGGAGTGTTTGTGGATTATGAGGAGGGTCTGGTCTCCTTTTATGATGTGGAGACCAGAGTTCACCTCTACTCTTTCACTGGCTGCTCCTTCACTGAGAGACTATATCCATTCTTCTGTCCTGGTCTTAATGATGGTGGTACAAACTCTGCTCCTCTGATTATATCTCCTGTCACCCAGAAGAACACAAGTTCAAAAAGAAGTTACACTGGTGGTAGAAGAGTTTAGAATAAAAGGAGAAAAGTGAAATGTTACAAAAATCACACCTGTGAACTGAGGGACGCTCTTAGTGTATCATACAACATTGATTACATTGATTTTGTGTGAGCAACAGGTGATAATGGTTCTTTAAGTGACTTAGTTTCTCAGAGACATTAAGAGGAGCAATTATAGGAGGGTCTACCTTCCCCCAAAAGTCACACCAAAATGTGAAGTGAGAGTTGTTGACTTGTAAGAAATGCAAAATATTATTAAGAGAAAGTTATACAAGTAAGACAAGACTTCACCAATGTGTTTCTAATGGTGTCTAGTAATATGTACTAAATTTTGAAAATCAACTCCTGTTGGAAACCTCGTTAAAAAACGGTCAAAGCCGGGGGTAACCTGTAGAATGTCAAACATGGCATCATGCTTTACTGTATGTAACATGTGATATGTCTAACTAGGCACTTTTCATGATGCTGAAAACTGCCATACCAGCTGCTACATAAAGGTGTACTAGGTAACTTTGACTGGTGGTCACTGCCAGTACTGCAGGTTTTAGATAGAGTCCTACATTTCCCAGCATCCCTTCTGCTTTGAGGCACATTCTGATTGGTCCTCGTAACCAAGAACAAGGACCAATCAGAGGACGTAATTAGGACCTCAATTACGTCATCACCCACAGTGTTGGCAGTAACTAATTAAATATTACATATTACTGTAATATTATTGCCGTTTTCCAGCAAAGGATAAAGTAAAGATACTAATCTGCCAAAAATGTGCAATAAATAATATGTTACTCTGCCAAAACACTCCTCTTTATTATTACAATTGAGCTTGTTGCATGATGTGAAAATAGAACAGATTCACAAGCTATCAACAGATAACAACAGAGATGTACTGTAGTTTGTAGATCCTAATCCACCGCAGCATTCTGCACACATGATCTACACTACAAGTCATCACAGTTGTCACAAGTTGTTTCTAAACAGATTGCGTTTTACATCTCTATTCCTTTGCTCCTGCGAGAGGGGACACTTGGTAAAGTAATATTGCAATATGTAATATATTATTCTTTTCTAGTAATGGTTAAAGTAATAGTATTACTTTTTCAAAGGGGTCATAAGTAAGGATGTATACCGAAGCTCGGGATTCGAACCACTTGCTCGCTAAGGTCGCCACGCGAACGAATATTAATGATCCTGAACCATTCGCATTTATTTATTTATTTATTTAACTTTTCCCCCCATCTAGTAGATCTGCGACATTGAGGGATCAGAAACTCGCTGTGAAACGCGCTGTTACTGCAGTTGGAAATGCATTGTTTTCACTGAAGGTGTCCCATTCTCAATAGAAGTCTATGCAGGCGATCCGCCATTAGACTAGCTCTAAGAAGTGAACGGAGTTTGCACAACTCCGTCTGTAGGCTACTCTATAGAGCTGCGCACTGACTTGGGTTGGTTTTATGGTTACCTGACCAGCAGCAGCAGGCAGTTAAGACTATACAATAGAAACGTAGTCCAATCTTGGCAAACAAATAATTGAACGAGCCGACGGACGGCATTTATTGGCAATCAAAACAGCATGTTACCCGTGGCTGTATCGGATCGGTCTCATCAGAAAGTAGAGAAAGGAGAGCGGTGTCATGACTGATGTATTCACTAATGTCAGTCACATCTCAGGGCAGTAGAAAACTTAGCTACCGATGACAACATGCACACTGTTAATATTTAGTAGAGGTCGTGCGGGGGGTAGTAGCCTGCTGTTGTTTTTTAGCGAAGGTGCCCAACAGGTCACCCATGGAGAAGGGCTGGGCAAGTAGAATGAGGGGAAACAGAGGTTGAAAAGGTTGGAACGGCCAGAGGAGAGGAGGGAGGCGTAAGGGACCGTGACGTAATGCTGATGGAGAATAATCTTAGGAAATCTCAGATGGAGACTTTGCCCAGAAATGTCTTTCAATTGAGAAATTCGAGAGATGAGGTAATGATGAAGTAATTATGAAACTTTAACAATAAGAGTTTGTTTTTGTTCATTCCTGATTCACCTGCTCTGCTCGTGCACAGGTAGGCCACGGCCCACTTGTGCACCAAGCGGAAGTATGCATTTTACCCAGTGCTGGTCTAGTTAGAACTCTGAGGGCTGAAATTCATAGCTTATGTGACACATGCTAGTGGTGATGAAAATCAAAGTTAAGATTTGTTTTTAATGAAAACATTACCTATTATACCTTTAAAGGTGTGCTAGGTAACATGATGACATTTTTGTATGTTTTGCCTTCTATAGGTTGTGACTACTAACACGATTGGGAGGTTTCCTACAGTAGTTGTACTTCAATCTTCTAGTAGGTTTTAGACACCATAGCATAAAGGCTCATCTAGAGTGTGATGTTGGGCGACCACTACTGCTATTATCACTGTAGAGGTGAGTACAGTCAGAGCCCAGGGCTGGAGAGAGTGCTGGTTGCAGTGGTATGACCCATTTTGCACTTTGTTCAGTGGTGGCATCGGGGATCGCCCAAATCTGAACAGGTCTTTAGAAACACATTGGTGAAGACATTTATTTGTGCCGATTTAGTTCTGTGATTGGTCAAATATGTGATAAAACGTTCCAAACTATTAGCATACTAATAAAAAGGTATGGCGTTAAACTGAAAACTCGCTTCCCCCTAATGCACCTGTAACCCAGTCCATCAGCACCACTCACGGTCACCCACTGAAGGCATGGTGAAGACTATGTTTTGCTCTGCTAATATCAAGGCCCATTATTTATTGGCCCAGACAATGAAATGGTTGTGTGGGATAACACTGTCCCCCACTGTAACCATGAAGACATCTGCCTTGCAGTGATGACACCTGAGCAAAGCAAATCCATTCTCCTGGTGGCAAATAATAAAGACAGATCCTCACACGCCCAGAATGAGTTCAAGTTAAGTGATCGGTTTGCGGTTGTTGACCCGTTATATGAGAAGGAATGACATTTCCTCCTTCCATATATAACCCTACACCTCGATACATTGTTGTGACAAATATAAAAAGCCTTGACCCTCGGACAAGCTGATGTCATGCCATTTAGATATACTGTATTAGGAACAGTAGAGGCCCAAGTATGCTTCCTTAAGAGAACCTCAGCTCTCTGGGAGTGAGGAACTGCTCCGTTCACCTCCACAATCTGTTCTCTCCCCTCCAGGTAGCATCACATCCAGCTCACTGATGTGCTTTCAAAACCATGTGCATTTTAGCTGGTTAACCAGTATGGAGCGCTTCATGATGACATCACAGTGTCCAGTATGAAAAATCAACACCATTCACTAGAACACCTCCAACCTTCACCAGATCTTCACAGCCTGTTGTTCACTTTGTAGAGTTATTGTACATAACTCACAGGAAGAGTCAAAGATATACAGTAGGTCACCAGCTGCATTCTCTCACTATCTTACCAAAGGAGCTTTTATTCCCGCTGTGGATGTAGAAATGGCGTCTGCCAGCATTCTCCTGTCTGGAGATCACTACCTGTGTTCTATCTGTATGGATGTGTTCTCTGATCCAGTCACCACTCCATGTGGACACAACTACTGCAAAGCCTGCATCACTGGCCACTGGGACGCCACGGATGTGTGCAAGTGTCCACTGTGTCAAGAAACCTTCCAGGACAGGCCCAGAGTGTCCACCAATACTTGGGTTTCCAAGATGGTCCAACAGTTCAGGAGCAACAAGTGGAGAGAAGAATATGAAGCAAAGACTGTGGATGAGGTTCAGCAGATGATCCAGGACAGACGAGTGAAGATTCAGGAGGTCAAACACACCGTGGAGCTCTGCAGGAAAGATGCAGACCGAGAGACAGCATACAGTGTGCAGGAGAAGCAGAAAACAACAGAGAAACAGGCTGAAGGCTTCATCAATGAGCTGCAACAGGAGATCACTCATTTGGAGAAGAGAAGCTCTGAGCTCAGGAAGATCTCACTCACTGAAGACCACCTCCACCTCCCCCAGGAGTCCAGGTCTATCAACACAGAGTGGATATCCACCAAGGACTGGACAAATGTCAATGTCCATCAGTCTTCACATGTGGAGACATTGAGGACAGCTGTGGCTCAGCTGAAGACACTCAGTGAAGAGATGGAGAAAAGTCTGTGTGATGCTGAGCTGAGGAGGATCCAACGATATGCAGTGGATGTAACTCTAGACCCTGATACAGCACATCCCGGGCTCACCCTGTCTGAGGATGGAAAACAAGTGCATGATGTAAATGTATGGAAGAATCTCCCAGACAACCCAGAGAGATTCTCTCGGTATAGCAACGTCTTAGGAAAACAAAGCATCTCCTCAGGAAGAATCTACTGGCAACTTCAAGTTGGAGGGAAGACAAACTGGACAGTAGGAGTGGCCCGAGAATCCATCGACAGGAAGGGATCCAGCTCACTGAGTCCCAACAATGGTTACTGGACTATAGGGTTGAGGAATGGAAATGAGTACAAGGCTTATGCTGGCCCTGATGTCCTCCTCCCTGTCAGAGAGAAGCTCCAGACAGTGGGAGTGTTTGTGGATTATGAGGAGGGTCTGGTCTCCTTTTATGATGTGGAGACCAGAGTTCACCTCTACTCTTTCACTGGCTGCTCCTTCACCGAGAGACTATATCCATTCTTCAGTCCTTGTCTTAATGATGGTACAAACTCTGCTCCTCTGATTATATCTCCTGTCACCATGCACCCAGAAGAACACACGTTTAAAAAGAAGTTACACTGGTGGTAGAAGAATTTAGAATAAAAGGAGAAAAATGAAATGTTACAAAAATCACACCTGAGAACTGAGGGGCGCTCTTAGTGTATCATACAACATTGATTACAACATAATGTTTGTGTGAGCAACAGGTGATAATGGTTCTTTAAGTGACTTAGTTTCTCAGAGACATTAAGAGGAGAAATTATAGGAGGGTCTACCTTCCCTCAGAAGTCACACAAAAACGTGAAGTGAGAGTTGTTGACTTGTAAGAAATGCAAAATATTTTTCATAAGAGAAAGTTATACAAGTAAGACAAGACTTCACCAATGTGTTTCTAATGGTGTCTAGTAATATGTACTAAATTTTGAAAATCAACTCCTGTTGGAAACCTCGTAAAAAAACGGTCAAAGCCGGTGGTACTATAGTCACAACCTATAGAATGTCAAACATGTCATCATGCTTTACTGTATGTAACATGTGATATGTCTAACTAGGCACTTTTCATGATGCGGAATCCATGCCATGAATTTTCTCTGAAAACACTTATTGGCTAAAAACTGCCATATTATCATAAATCATACGTCATCACCCACAGTGTTGGCAGTAACTAATTAAATATTACATATTACTGTAATATTATTGCCGTTTTCCAGCAAAGGATAAAGTAAAGATACTAATCTGCCAAAAATGTGCAATAAGTAACATGTTACTCTGCCAAAAACACTCCTCTTTTCTTATTACAATTGAGCTTGTTGTTGCATGATGTGAAAATAGAACAGATTCACAAGCTATCAACAGATAACAACAGAGATGTACTGTAGTTTGTAGATCCTAATCCACCACAGCATTCTGCACACATGATCTACACTACAAGTCATCACAGTTGTCACTAAACAGATTGTGTTTTACATCTCTATTCCTTTGCTCTTGGGAGAGGGGAGATTGGTAAAGTAATATTGCAATATGTAATATATTTTTCTTTGATGCTAGTAATAAGTAAAGTAATTAATATTATTACTTTTTCTAGGGGTTCATAAGTAAAGATATTACTCTCTTAAAGATGGAGTGCCGTGCTTTTTCCTGGCCCAAAAAGATGTTCGTCAGGTGTTATTATAACATAATCAGGAAGATTTTTTTCAATAAAGTGTATAGTATTTGTTAAAAAGCCGTTTGTATGTGGCAATGGCCACCAGTTCATTAAGTATGCATGACTTTAACTTTAGCACCACCCACCTAATAAAGTCTCTCCGCCTCTTACTTTAAGACCACCCACCTCTCCTAGTCCCTCCCCCTCCTCACAAAAGGACCGCCCATGGTTCTGCCCATTTGTTTACAAAATTTCAGAGGGATGACAAACTGTTGAGGCCATTGTTTGAACCAGATTCTGGTACAGAACTCCCCATTAACACTATTAATGGAGATTCACCTACATTAAACAATAATAGTAATAGTAACGATATATTAATAACAATACATTTATTTATTAATTAATTCTGTCAACCTGTTATGATAGGGTGTAGATCATAGTGTGTATATTATATTGCAGAGATAGCCGCACACCTTTGCTTCTTGTGGAATCATAGTTCACTGAGTATTGGATAACCACAAGCTGTCTAATATTCTGTCTGGGTACCGAGTTTACAGTAACAGCTCCTGTGTGTAGAAGTTCCTATCTATAAAATAACAATAATAATAATAATAATTATAAAACAAGCGGTTATTAAAACAAGCAGTTGCTTTTTGTTGTGGCCCAGTGATTCCCAAAGACAGAGGCGTCCAGGGGGTCCCTCGCTACATTATACTTTGTAACCAAATAGCCAGGGTATAAACCAGGGGTTTTCAACCTTTTTCATCCCAGGGCCCACCATTTATTCAGCATTTGAGCCACGGACCACCATTTGAGGACATTTTAGCCCCATATAGCGCAAACTAAAGATTTCCTTTGCTTCTGTCCATGACCATTCATCTTCTAGTTGTGTAGATTTGGACTAATTCACATGATGAATATTTTAACTCCTGAGAGTGTAAAAATGAAACCAAATGGACCCGCAAGGGTCCATTCGGTTTCATTTTTACGTTCTCAAGAGTTACATCTGGTTAAACAACTTGGCTGGGGACCACCTGGAACCCTCTCAAGGACCACTGGTGGTCCCCGGACCACCTTGAAAACCCCTGGTATAAACCATAGCCATTTGTACACTCAAGAGTTAATTAACACCGATTTTACAGTTAAAAATGGGGTCTCAGAGATAGAAATGCCACAAATGGGGGTCCTTAAACTAATACATGTCAAACTGGGGGTCCTCGGCTCGAAATCAAAGCCTTATAATAGGCTATAGACAGTTATGCAAACACCATTCACTTCATGGGGCCAGTCCAATGGCGGCTCTTCTACATAGACTTCTATTGAATTAGCACAACAAAAGGGGACACGTTCTGGACTTGAAGTAGTATATGCATTGGATTCAAGCAACGGCCCAGCTTTTATGATAGTTTTGTAGTAAGCCTGTACAATACCTTACAACAGTTGTCATGATGAACAGATTCCTAAATTAGCTCTTATTTGCGCCGCCCTCGTTGAGAAACAATGCATTTCCGACAGTTTGTCACTTTATCTCGTTTGCGCTCGGCTTCTGTCCCCTCAATGTCGCAACTCTTGTCCTCCTAGAGTACACTACGCAGCCAACAGAGAAAACAACGGCGCATGCGCAAGCCCGTTGTAGAAGGCTCTGGTCTCATCTGGTCATAGTAGAAGAGTTGCGACATTGAGGGGTCAGAAATTGAGCGCTCGAGCTGCTGTTCATGCAGCTCATACGATGCAGCTGGATAGGGACTTATTTTAGGCAGGTTTTCAACAGGTCAGCGGTACAGTAACGTTATTGTACCGTTGACATGTTTGTGTTGTACTATCACTAAAAACAATATAAAATAAAGCGATTTAACATCATTAACGCTGGGCTGTTGCCTGGGTCCAATGCCCTCCGGTCCAGTTGTCCCCATTCTCTATTGAAGTTTAAGCAGAAGAGCCGCCATTGGACTACCCCATGAAGTGGATGGAGTTGTCACTCTGTCTATACTCTATGGCTCTGTTTCAACACAGATGATGATCGTTTTAAAAGTTTTCTTCGACACATCAACTCATTTATTCACAGCGTCTTAACAGCAGACACCTGGGGGTTGGTGCAACTACTATTATATGCCCCACACATGATGTTTAGGTGATCTTAGAGAAGAGAAACTAAATCCTACAGCACTATGGTGGTGCATGTCATAGACATACACAAAAAGCAGTATACAACAGCAAAACCGATATATTATTTTTTTTCTCTCTCGCCTTTTTAGGTTCACCCGAGTTCCTTTGGCACCGCAGGCATTCATTAAGAAGTATTAATTCTCTTCGCGCCGATAACGCGGGGCTCGTGGACATCCCGTTAGAACCCCATTGCCGAAAACGCGGACGGCTCGTATCACGCGGAAATGTAGATTTCATTCTTTAATCCAACTATTAGTCCGTGCGCATCGTCTGATGATCATCCCGTTGCTGACTTTCATTTGGGACAGAATTGGGGACAACTTTTTTTTTTCCCTCCCATTGACATACATTCAATCCAATGCATTCAAACGGCTCTCCTCCGGTTTGCCCCCTCAATGTCGCTGGCGCATGGGTTAAGCAGCCAGGGCTACACAGCTCTTCCTGACTTGTGACCCGGATGTTTTTGGGTACATCGCCAGATGATCGATTAGGCAAGACAACAGACACAGCATAACAGAAACAGCACATCCTGTTTAGGAGATCTGAGCTTCAAAATAAGGGCTTTTTTACCGATCGAACTGGTTTGAGCCGCGGCAGTGGAAAGAAAACAAAGAAAATCCGATCGCGCTCAATGAGTTAAGTAATAATATTGCTTTAATCCTCCACCAGCTGGTAATGTTTGAAGCCACCTCGATCCGCCATGATCACACGTAACCCATGTGTGATTGTGGTAGCTCCGCCCCCCAGAGGCTGGCGTATTTAAAAATATGACAATGACGGGGAGGGGCGTTGACACGTGGTAGATTGATACGTCACACTAACCGTGTTGACTCCATTGGACTGTATCACTGCCACCCCGCCCCCAGGAAGATGTACTAAATGCTTTAAAACTACACCACTGCCTATAAAAACGATCTCAGGAGGACCAAATTTCACGGAACTGCATCTTTAAGTAACATTGCCCAACAGATCACCCATGGAGATGGGCTGGGCAAGTAGAATGAGGGGAAACAGAGGCTGAAAAGGTTGGAACGGCCAGAGGAGAGGAGGGAAACGTAAGGGACCGTGACGTAATGCTGATGGAGAATAATCTTAGGAAATCTCAGATGGAGACTTTGCCGAGAAATGTCTTGAATGGTTGAATGGTTTATGGTTTATTTTGGTGCTTTGCAGTTACATTTCATTTTCAAAGCCTCTAGTTTATAAAGCATGGGCGAAAGGAATTCGAGAGATGAGGTAATGATGAAGTAATTATGAAACTTTAACAATAAGAGTTTTTCTTTGTTCATTCCTGATTAACCTGCTCTGCTCGTGCACAGGTAGGCCACGGCCCACTTGTGCACCAAGCGGAAGTATGCATTTTACCCAGTGCTGGTCTAGTTAGAACTCTGAGGGCTGAAATTCATTGTTTATGTAGCCTCGACACCCAGGCTTTCATTTTCGTCCACCTTGCGCGAAAACGGAAAGCCTGGACTAACGCGCGTTGGAAAGTGGCCTTGAGGGCGGAGTCAACCTTCCGGGGTGGGCGTCGCTCTAAATGATGTGACGTAGAACAGCAGTGGACGGGAGGGGGAGGGGCCGGAGATGACGACACATTAGTGAGATCAAATCAGAGCGCAGCACTTCCGCCGTGGGGATCCCACGACACCCCCGCCCCCCAAGGCCAAAATCATTGAGGGCTAGACCAGGCTATTGTTTATGTGACACATGCTAGTGGTGATGAAAATCAAAGTTAAGATTTATTTTGAATGAAAACATTACCTATTATACCTTTAAAGGTGTGCTAAGTAACAAGATGACATTTTGCATGTTTTGCCTTCTATAGATTGTGACTACTAACATGATTGGGAGGTTTCCTACAGGAGTTGTACTTCAATCTTCTAGTAGGTTTTAGACACCATAGCATAAAGGCTCCTCTAGAGTCTGATGTTGGGCGACCACTACTGCTATTATCACTGTAGAGGTGAGTACAGTCAGAGCCCAGGGCTGGAGAGAGTGCTGGTTGCAGTGGTATGACCTCATTTTGCACTTTGTTCAGTGGTAGCATCGGGGATCGCCCAAATCTGAATCGGTCTTTAGAAACACATTGGTGAAGACATTTATTTGTACCGATTTAGTTCCGTGATTGGTCAAATATCTGATAAAACGTTCCAAACTATTAGGATACTAATAAAAAGGTATGGCTTTAAACTGAAAACTCGCTTCCCACTAATGCACCTGTAACCCAGTCCAAAAGCACCACTCTTGGTCACCCACTGAAGACTATGTTTTGCTCTGCTAATATCAAGGCCCATTATTTATTGGCCCAGCAATGAACTGGTTGTGTGGGATAACACTGTCCCCCACTGTAACCATGAAGACATCTGCCTTGCTGTGATGACACCTGAGCAAAGCAAATCCATTCTCCTGGTGGCAAATAATAAAGACAGATCCTCACACGCCCAGAATGAGTTCAAGTTAAGTGATCGGTTTGTGGTTGTTGAGCCGTTATATGAGAAGGAACGACATTTCCTCCTTCCATATATAACCCTACACCTCGATGCATTGTTGTAACAAATATAAAAAGCCTTGACCCTCGGACAAGCTGATGTCATGCCATTTAGATATACTGTATTAGGAACAGTAGAGGCCCAAGTATGCTTAATTTAGAGAACCTCAGCTCTCTGGGAGTGGGGAACTGCTCCGTTCACCTCCACAATCTGTTCTCTCCCCTCCAGGTAGCATCACATCCAGCTCACTGATGTGCTTTCAAAACCATGTGCATTTTAGCTGGTTAACCAGTATGGAGCGCTTCATGATGACATCACAGTGTCCAGTATGAAAAATCAACACCATTCACTAGAACACCTCCAACCTTCACCAGATCTTCACAGCCTGTTGTTCACTTTGTAGAGTTATTGTACATAACTCACAGGAAGAGTCAAAGATATACAGTAGGTCACCAGCTGCATTCTCTCACTATCTTACCAAAGGAGCTTTTATTCCCGCTGTGGATGTAGAAATGGCGTCTGCCAGCATTCTCCTGTCTGGAGATCACTACCTGTGTTCTATCTGTATGGATGTGTTCTCTGATCCAGTCACCACTCCATGTGGACACAACTACTGCAAAGCCTGCATCACTGGCCACTGGGACGCCACGGATGTGTGCAAGTGTCCACTGTGTCAAGAAACCTTCCAGGACAGGCCCAGAGTGTCCACCAATACTTGGGTTTCCAAGATGGTCCAACAGTTCAGGAGCAACTGAAAACACTTATTGGCTAAAAACTGCCATAGCAGTTGCTAGATAAAGGTGTACTAGGTAACTTTGACTGGTGGTCACTGCCAGTACTGCAGGTTTTAGATAGAGTCCTACATTTCCCAGCATCCCTTCTGCTTTGAGGCACATTCTGATTGGTCCTCGTAACCAAGAACAAGGACCAATCAGAGGACGTAATTAGGACCTCAATTACGTCATCACCCACAGTGTTGACAGTAACTAATTAAATATTACATATTACTGTAATATTATTGCCGTTTTCCAGCAAAGGATAAAGTAATGATACTAATCTGCCACAATGTGCAATAAGTAATATGTTACTCTGCCAAAACACACCTCTTTACTTATTACAATTGAGCTTGTTGTTGCATGATGTGAAAATAGAACAGATTCACAAGCTATCAACAGATAACAAGAGAGATTTACTGTAGTTTGTAGATCCTAATCCACCGCAGAATTCTGCACACATGATCTACACTACAAGTCATCACAGTTGTCACTAAACAGATTGCGTTTTACATCTCTACTCCTTTGCTCTTTCTTTGATGCTAGTAATAAGTAAAGTAATATTATTACTTTTTCTAAGGGTTCATAAGTAAAGATATCACTCTCCTAAGTAACATTGCCCAACAGTTCACCCATGGAGATGGGCTGGGCAAGAAGAATGAGGGGAAACAGAGGTTGAAAAGGTTGGAACGGCCAAAGGAGAGGAGGGAGGCGTAAGGGACCGTGACGTAATGCTGATGGAGAATAATCTTAGGAAATCTCAGATGGAGACTTTGCAGCGAAATGTCTTGAATGGTTGAATGGTTTATGGTTTATTTTGGTGCTTTGCAGTTACATTTCATTTTCAAAGCCTCTAGTTTATAAAGCATGGACGATGGAAATTCGAGAGATGAGGTAATGATGAAGTAATTATGAAACTTTAACAATAATAGTTTGTTTTTGTTGTCTCCACCGAAGGTGGGGACTATAAAACGCCCTCCGTCCGTCCCCCCGAATCTGTCTGTCGCACGACTGTCCGTGCACGCAGCCTGTTCGTCATGACGTCATGACGACGTTGTAGTTGATACACTAGTACCAGTGAACGTTCAAACCTGAGTACAGGCGGTGGAGACCTGGGTACAGGTCTCTAGGAGGAAGACTGAGCTTGAGAAGCTTGAGATGACGTCATGATGAGGTCATAGGTATGAAGGTCATAGGTCATGAGTATAAAACGCCCTCTGTTTGTGCATTTGAATGATTTTTTATTTCCAACTGAAATGAAATGGAAATTTCAAATTCAGAAAAGACATTAGTGTTTTATATATATTAGAATAATATCATCAATTCTTCAGCCCGGACGGTGGAGACCTGTGCCCCGTAGGGGCACAATCTAGTTAATTCCTGATTCACCTGCTCTGCTCGTGCACAGGTAGGCCACGGCCCACTTGTGCACCAAGCGGAAGTATGCATTTTACCCAGTGCTGGTCTAGTTAAAACTCTGAGGGCTGAAATTCATTGCTTATGTGACACATGCTAGTGGTGATGAAAATCAAAGTTAAGATTTGTTTTGAATGAAAACATTACCTATTATACCTTTAAAGGGGTGTTACACTTTCAAAAAAACTTTTGGTCAATTTATGGTCTACTCAGCCTCATGTGAACACACCAGACAGTTTATAAGTTACTCCTTTCAGTATTTAGATATTTGATGTTTATTTTAGCGCCTCCAGGTCCTTCCCATAGAAACCCATTATAACTTAAAACTCCATTTTAACCATGACAGATTATTCGAAAACAACCAATTTTTTTTCTGGTGACTGATATTGTCCTCGGAATACGTGAGAGGGCCGTGGAATTTCATTTACAGTTTTTATTGATTTTTAAAATATTGTTTTATTCATTTGGGTAGGCCTTACCAAATATGGAGGCGGCTACATTAACCAAAACAATATTTAAAAAATAAATAAAAACTGTAAATGAAATTCCACGGTCCTCTCACGTATTCCGAGGACAATATGAGTCACCAGAAAAAAGATTGGTTGTTTTCGAATAATCTGTCATGGTTAAAATGGAGTTTTAAGTTATAATGGATTTCTATGGGAAGGAGCTGGAGGTGCTAAAATAAACATCAAATATCTAAATACTGAAAGGAGTAACTTATAAACTGTCTGGTGTGTTCACATGAGGCTGAGTAGACCATAAAATGACCAAAAGTTTTTTTGAAAGTGTAACACCCCTTTAAAGGTGTGCTAGGTAACATGATGACATTTTTGTATGTTTTGCCTTCTATAGGTTGTGACTACTAACACGATTGGGAGGTTTCCTACAGTAGTTGTACTTCAATCTTCTAGTAGGTTTTAGACACCATAGCATAAAGGCTCATCTAGAGTCTGATGTTGGGCGACCACTACTGCTATTATCACTGTAGAGGTGAGTACAGTCAGAGCCCAGGGCTGGAGAGAGTGCTGGTTGCAGTGGTATGACCTCATTTTGCACTTTGTTCAGTGGTGGCATCGGGGATCGCCCAAATCTGAACAGGTCTTTAGAAACACATTGGTGAAGACATTTATTTGTACCGATTTAGTTCCGTGATTGGTCAAATATCTGATAAAACGTTCCAAACTATTAGGATACTAATAAAAAGGTATGGCGTTAAACTGAAAACTCGCTTCCCACTAATGCACCTGTAACCCAGTCCAACAGCACCACTCTTGGTCACCCACTGAAGACTATGTTTTGCTCTGCTAATATCAAGGCCCATTATTTATTGGCCCAGACAATGAAATGGTCGTGTGGGATAACACTGTCCCCCACTGTAACCATGAAGACATCTGCCTTGCTGTGATGACACCTAAGCAAAGCAAATCCATTCTCCTGGGAGCAAATAATAAAGATAGATCCTCACACGCCCAGAATGAGTTCAAGTTAAGTGATCGGTTTGCGGTTGTTGAGCCGTTATATGAGAAGGAACGACATTTCCTCCTTCCATATATAACCCTACACCTCGATACATTGTTGTGACAAATATAAAAAGCCTTGACCCTCGGACAAGCTGATGTCATGCCATTTAGATATACTGTAATAGGAACAGTAGAGGCCCGAGTCTGTCTGTCGCACGACTGTCCGTGCACGCAGCCTGTTCGTCATGACGTCATGACGACGTTGTAGTTGATACACTAGTACCAGTGAACGTTCAAACCTGAGTACAGGCGGTGGAGACCTGGGTACAGGTCTCTAGGAGGAAGACTGAGCTTGAGAAGCTTGAGATGACGTCATGATGAGGTCATAGGTATGAAGGTCATAGGTCATGAGTATAAAACGCCCTCTGTTTGTGCATTTGAATGATTTTTTATTTCCAACTGAAATGAAATGGAAATTTCAAATTCAGAAAAGACATTAGTGTTTTATATATATTAGAATAATATCATCAATTCTTCAGCCGGGACGGTGGAGACCTGTGCCCCGTAGGGGCACAATCTAGTTAATTCCTGATTCACCTGCTCTGCTCGTGCACAGGTAGGCCACGGCCCACTTGTGCACCAAGCGGAAGTATGCATTTTACCCAGTGCTGGTCTAGTTAAAACTCTGAGGGCTGAAATTCATTGCTTATGTGACACATGCTAGTGGTGATGAAAATCAAAGTTAAGATTTGTTTTGAATGAAAACATTACCTATTATACCTTTAAAGGTGTGCTAGGTAACATGATGACATTTTTGTATGTTTTGCCTTCTATAGGTTGTGACTACTAACACGATTGGGAGGTTTCCTACAGTAGTTGTACTTCAATCTTCTAGTAGGTTTTAGACACCATAGCATAAAGGCTCATCTAGAGTCTGATATTGGGCGACCACTACTGCTATTATCACTGTAGAGGTGAGTACAGTCAGAGCCCAGGGCTGGAGAGAGTGCTGGTTGCAGTGGTATGACCTCATTTTGCACTTTGTTCAGTGGTGGCATCGGGGATCGCCCAAATCTGAATAGGTCTTTAGAAACACATTGGTGAAGACATTTATTTGTACCGATTTAGTTCCGCGATTGGTCAAATATCTGATAAAACGTTCCAAACTATTAGGATACTAATAAAAAGGTATGGCATTAAACTGAAAACTCGCTTCTCCCTAATGCACCTGTAACCCAGTCCAACAGCACCACTCTTGGTCACCCACTGAAGACTATGTTTTGCTCTGCTAATATCAAGGCCCATTATTTATTGGCCCAGACAATGAAATGGTCGTGTGGGATAACACTCTGTCCCCCACTGTAACCATGAAGACATCTGCCTTGCTGTGATGACACCTAAGCAAAGCAAATCCATTCTCCTGGGAGCAAATAATAAAGATAGATCCTCACACGCCCAGAATGAGTTCAAGTTAAGTGATCGGTTTGCGGTTGTTGAGCCGTTATATGAGAAGGAACGACATTTCCTCCTTCCATATATAACCCTACACCTCGATACATTGTTGTGACAAATATAAAAAGCCTTGACCCTCGGACAAGCTGATGTCATGCCATTTAGATATACTGTAATAGGAACAGTAGAGGCCCAAGTATGCTTCCTTAAGAGAACCTCAGCTCTCTGGGAGTGAGGAACTGCTCCGTTCACCTCCACAATCTGTTCTCTGCCCTCCAGGTAGCATCACATCCAGCTCACTGATGTGCTTTCAAAACCATGTGCATTTTAGCTGGTTAACCAGTATGGAGCGCTTCATGATGACATCACAGTGTCCAGTATGAAAAATCAACACCATTCACTAGAACACCTCCAACCTTCACCAGATCTTCACAGCCTGTTGTTCACTTTGTAGAGTTATTGTACATAACTCGCAGGAAGAGTCAAAGATATACAGTAGGTCACCAGCTGCATTCTCTCACTATCTTACCAAAGGAGCTTTTATTCCCGCTGTGGATGTAGAAATGGCGTCTGCCAGCATTCTCCTGTCTGGAGATCACTACCTGTGTTCTATCTGTATGGATGTGTTCTCTGATCCAGTCACCACTCCATGTGGACACAACTACTGCAAAGCCTGCATCACTGGCCACTGGGACGCCACGGATGTGTGCAAGTGTCCACTGTGTCAAGAAACCTTCCAGGACAGGCCCAGAGTGTCCACCAATACTTTGCTTTCCAAGATGGTCCAACAGTTCAGGAGCAACAAGAGGAGAGAAGAATGCGAAGCAAAGACTGTGGATGAGGTTCAGCAGATGATCCAGGACAGACAAGTGAAGATTCAGGAGGTCAAACACACCGTGGAGCTCTGCAGAAAAGATGCAGATCTAGAGACAGCATACAGTGTGCAGGAGAATCAGAAAACAACAGAGAAACAGGCTGAAGGCTTCATCAATGAGCTGCAACAGGAGATCACTCAGTTGGAGAAGACAATATCTGAGCTCAGGAAGATCTCACTCACTGAAGACCACCTCCACCTCCCCAGGAGTCCAGGTCTATCAACACGGAGTGGATACCCACCAAGGACTGGACAAATGTCAATGTCCATCAGTCTTCACATGTGGAGACATTGAGGACAGCTGTGGCTCAGCTGAAGACACTCAGTGAAGAGATGGAGAAAAGTTTGTGTGATGCTGAGCTGAGGAGGATCCAACGATATGCAGTGGATGTAACTCTAGACCCTGATACAGCGAACCCCTGGCTCACCCTGTCTGAGGATGGAAAACAAGTGCATGATGGAAATGTAATGAAGAATCTCCCAGACAACACAGAGAGATTCTCTCGGTATAGCAACGTCTTAGGAAAACAAAGCATCTCCTCAGGAAGAATCTACTGGCAACTTCAGGTTGGAGGGAAGACAGACTGGACAATAGGAGTGGTCAGAGAGTCCATCGACAGGAAGGGATCCAGCTCACTGAGTCCTGACAATGGTTACTGGACTATAGGGTTGTGGAATGGAAATGAGTATTGGGCTGCTGCTGATCCTGATGTCCTCCTCCCTGTCAGAGAGAAGCTCCAGACAGTGGGAGTGTTTGTGGATTATGAGGAGGGTCTGGTCTCCTTTTATGATGTGGAGACCAGAGTTCACCTCTACTCTTTCACTGGCTGCTCCTTCACTGAGAGACTATATCCATACTTCAGTCCTTGTCTTAATGATGACGGTAACAACTCTGCTCCTCTGATTATATCTCCTGTCACCATGCACCCAGAAGAACACACATTTAAAAAGAAGTTACACTGGTGGTAGAAGAGTTTAGAATAAAAGGAGAAAAAGGAAATGTTACAAAAATCACACCTGTGAACTGAGGGGCGCTCTTAGTGTATCATACAACATTGATTACAACATAATGTTTGTGTGAGCAACAGGTGATAATGGTTCTTTACGTGACTTAGTTTCTCGGAGACATTAAGAGGAGAAATTATAGGAGGGTCTACCTTCCCTCAAAAGTCACACAAAAACGTGAAGTGAGAGTTGTTGACTTGTGAGAAATGCAAAATATTTTTCATAAGAGAAAGTTATACAATAAGACAAGACTTCACCAATGTGTTTCTAATGGTGTCTAGTAATATGTACTAAATTTTGAAAATCAACTCCTGTTGGAAACCTTGTAAAAAACGGTCAAAGCCGGGGGTAACCTGTAGAATGTCAAACATGTCATCATGCTTTACTGTATGGAACATGTGATATGTCTAACTAGGCACTGTTCATGATGCGGAATCCATGCCATAAATTATCTCTGAAAACATTTATTGGCTAAAAACCGCCATACCAGCTGCTACATAAAGGTGTACTAGGTAACTTTGACTGGTGGTCACTGCCAGTACTGCAGGTTTTAGATAGAGTCCTACATTTCCCAGTATCCCTTCTGCTTTGAGGCACATTCTGATTGGTCCTCGTAACCAAGAACAAGGACCAATCAGAGGACATAATTGGGACATCAATTACGTCATCACCCACAGTGTTGGCAGTAACTAATTAAATATTACATATTACTGTAATATTATTGCCGTTTTCCAGCAAAGGATAAAGTAAAGATACTAATCTGCCACAATGTACGATAAGTAATATCTTACTCTGCCAAAACACACCTCTTTACTTATTACAATTGAGCTTGTTGTTGCATGATGTGAAAATAGAACAGATTCACAAGCTATCAACAGATAACAACAGAGATGTACTGTAGTTTGTAGATCCTAATCCACCGCAGCATTCTGCACACATGATCTACACTACAAGTCATCACAGTTCTCACTAAACAGATTGTGTTTTACATCTCTATTCCTTTGCTCTTGCGAGAGGGGAGACTTGGTAAAGTAATATTGCAATATGTAATATATTTTTCTTTGATGCTAGTAATAAGTAAAGTAATATTACTTTTTCTAAGGGTTCATAAGTAAAGATATTACTCTCCTAAGTAACATTGCCCAACAGATCACCCATGGAGATGGGCTGGGCAAGTAGAATGAGGGGAAACAGAGGTTGAAAAGGTTAGAACGGCCAGAGGAGAGGAGGGAGGCGTAAGGGACCGTGACGTAATGCTGATGGAGAATAATCTTAGGAAATCTCAGATGGAGACTTTGCCGAGAAATGTCTTTCAATTGAGAAATTCGAGAGATGAGGTAATGATGAAGTAATTATGAAACTTTAACAATAAGAGTTTGTTTTTGTTCATTCCTGATTCACCTGCTCTGCTCGTGCACAGGTAGGCCACGGCCCACTTGTGCACCAAGCGGAAGTATGCATTTTACCCAGTGCTGGGCTAGTTAGAACTCTGAGGGCTGAAATTCATTGTTTATGTGACACATGCTAGTGGTGATGTATGGAGCGCTTCATGATGACATCACAGTGTCCAGTATGAAAAATCAACACCATTCACTAGAACACCTCCAACCTTCACCAGATCTTCACAGCCTGTTGTTCACTTTGTAGAGTTATTGTACATAACTCACAGGAAGAGTCAAAGATATACAGTAGGTCACCAGCTGCATTCTCTCACTATCTTACCAAAGGAGCTTTTATTCCCGCTGTGGATGTAGAAATGGCGTCTGCCAGCATTCTCCTGTCTGGAGATCACTACCTGTGTTCTATCTGTATGGATGTGTTCTCTGATCCAGTCACCACTCCATGTGGACACAACTACTGCAAAGCCTGCATCACTGGCCACTGGGACGCCACGGATGTGTGCAAGTGTCCACTGTGTCAAGAAACCTTCCAGGACAGGCCCAGAGTGTCCACCAATACTTGGGTTTCCAAGATGGTCCAACAGTTCAGGAGCAACAAGTGGAGAGAAGAATATGAAGCAAAGACTGTGGATGAGGTTCAGCAGATGATCCAGGACAGACAAGTGAAGATTCAGGAGGTCAAACACACCGTGGAGCTCTGCAGGAAAGATGCAGATGCAGTCATAGCAGACAGTGTGCAGGTATTCACTCCTCTGGTGAGATGTATTGAGAGAAGCCAGGCTGAAGTCATTGATGTGATTGAAGAGAAGCAGAAAACAACAGAGAAACAGGCTGAAGGCGTCATCAATGAGCTGCAACAGGAGATCACTCAGTTGGAGAAGAGAAGCTCTGAGCTCAGGAAGATCTCACTCACTGAAGACCACCTCCACCTCCCCCAGGAGTCCAGGTCTATCAACACGGAGTGGATACCCACCAAGGACTGGACAAATGTCAATGTCCATCAGTCTTCACATGTGGAGACATTGAGGACAGCTGTGGCTCAGCTGAAGACACTCAGTGAAGAGATGGAGAAAAGTCTGTTTGATGCTGAGCTGAGGAGGATCCAACGATATGCAGTGGATGTAACTCTAGACCCTGATACAGCACATCCCGAGCTCATCCTGTCTGAGGATGGAAAACAAGTGCATCATGGAAATGTAAAGAAGAATCTCCCAGACAACACAGAGAGATTCTCTCGGTATAGCAACGTCTTAGGAAAACAAAGCATCTCCTCAGGAAGAATCTACTGTCAACTTCAGGTGGGAGGGAAGACAGACTGGACAGTAGGAGTGGTCAGAGAGTCCATCGACAGGAAGGGATCCATCCCACTGAGTCCCAAAAATGGTTACTGGACTATAATGTTGAGGAATGGAAATGAGTACAAGGCTGCTACTGGCCCTGATGTCCTCCTCCCTGTCAGAGAGAAGCTCCAGACAGTGGGAGTGTTTGTGGATTATGAGGAGGGTCTGGTCTCCTTTTATGATGTGGAGAACAGAGCTCACCTCTACTCTTTCACTGGCTGCTCCTTCACTGAGAGACTATATCCATACTTCAGTCCTTGTGATAATGATGGTGGTAAAAACTCTGCTCCTCTGATTATATCTCCTGTCACCATGCACCCAGAAGAACACAAGTTTAAAAAGAAGTTACATTGGTGGTAGAAGAGTTTAAAATAAAGGGATAAAAGTGAAAAATTACAAGAATCACACCTGTGAACTGAGGGACGCTCTTAGTGTATCATACAACATTGATTACATTGATTTTGTGTGAGCAACAGGTGATAATGGTTCTTTAAGTGACTTAGTTTCTCAGAGACATTGAGAGGAGAAATTATAGGAGGGTCTACCTTCCCTCAAAAGTCACACCAAAATGTGAAGTGAGAGTTGTTGACTTGCTACAATTGCATAATATTTATCATAAGAGAAAGTTATACAAGACAAGACTTCACCATTTTTTTTTCTAATGGTGTCTAGTAATATTTACTAAAAGTTTGAAAATCATCTTCTGTTGGAAACCTCGTAAAAAACGGTCAAAGCCGGGGGTACTATAGTCACAACCTATAGAATGTCAAACATGTCATCATGCTTTACTGTATGTAACATGTGATATGTCTAACTAGGCACTTTTCATGATGCGGAATCCATGCCATGAATTATCTCTGAAAACACTTATTGGCTAAAAACTCCATCCCACTGAGTCCCAAAAATGGTTACTGGACTATAATGTTGAGGAATGGAAATGAGTACAAGGCTGCTGCTGGCCCTGATGTCCTCCTCCCTGTCAGAGAGAAGCTCCAGACAGTGGGAGTGTTTGTGGATTATGAGGAGGGTCTGGTCTCCTTTTATGATGTGGAGAACAGAGCTCACCTCTACTCTTTCACTGGCTGCTCCTTCACTGAGAGACTATATCCATACTTCAGTCCTTGTGATAATGATGGTGGTAAAAACTCTGCTCCTCTGATTATATCTCCTGTCACCATGCACCCAGAAGAACACAAGTTTAAAAAGAAGTTACATTGGTGGTAGAAGAGTTTAAAATAAAGGGATAAAAGTGAAAAATTACAAGAATCACACCTGTGAACTGAGGGACGCTCTTAGTGTATCATACAACATTGATTACATTGATTTTGTGTGAGCAACAGGTGATAATGGTTCTTTAAGTGACTTAGTTTCTCAGAGACATTGAGAGGAGAAATTATAGGAGGGTCTACCTTCCCTCAAAAGTCACACCAAAATGTGAAGTGAGAGTTGTTGACTTGCTACAATTGCATAATATTTATCATAAGAGAAAGTTATACAAGACAAGACTTCACCATTTTTTTTTCTAATGGTGTCTAGTAATATTTACTAAAAGTTTGAAAATCATCTTCTGTTGGAAACCTCGTAAAAAACGGTCAAAGCCGGGGGTACTATAGTCACAACCTATAGAATGTCAAACATGTCATCATGCTTTACTGTATGTAACATGTGATATGTCTAACTAGGCACTTTTCATGATGCGGAATCCATGCCATGAATTATCTCTGAAAACACTTATTGGCTAAAAACTCCATCCCACTGAGTCCCAAAAATGGTTACTGGACTATAATGTTGAGGAATGGAAATGAGTACAAGGCTGCTGCTGGCCCTGATGTCCTCCTCCCTGTCAGAGAGAAGCTCCAGACAGTGGGAGTGTTTGTGGATTATGAGGAGGGTCTGGTCTCCTTTTATGATGTGGAGAACAGAGCTCACCTCTACTCTTTCACTGGCTGCTCCTTCACTGAGAGACTATATCCATACTTCAGTCCTTGTGATAATGATGGTGGTAAAAACTCTGCTCCTCTGATTATATCTCCTGTCACCATGCACCCAGAAGAACACAAGTTTAAAAAGAAGTTACATTGGTGGTAGAAGAGTTTAAAATAAAGGGATAAAAGTGAAAAATTACAAGAATCACACCTGTGAACTGAGGGACGCTCTTAGTGTATCATACAACATTGATTACATTGATTTTGTGTGAGCAACAGGTGATAATGGTTCTTTAAGTGACTTAGTTTCTCAGAGACATTGAGAGGAGAAATTATAGGAGGGTCTACCTTCCCTCAAAAGTCACACCAAAATGTGAAGTGAGAGTTGTTGACTTGCTACAATTGCATAATATTTATCATAAGAGAAAGTTATACAAGACAAGACTTCACCATTTTTTTTTCTAATGGTGTCTAGTAATATTTACTAAAAGTTTGAAAATCATCTTCTGTTGGAAACCTCGTAAAAAACGGTCAAAGCCGGGGGTACTATAGTCACAACCTATAGAATGTCAAACATGTCATCATGCTTTACTGTATGTAACATGTGATATGTCTAACTAGGCACTTTTCATGATGCGGAATCCATGCCATGAATTATCTCTGAAAACACTTATTGGCTAAAAACTGCCATATTATCATAAATCATACGTCATCACCCACAGTGTTGGCAGTAACTAAATAAATGTTACATATTACTGTAATATTATTGCTGTTTTCCAGCAAAGGATAAAGTAAATATACTAATCTGCCAAAAATGTACAATAAGTAATATGTTACTCTGCCAAAACACTCCTCTTTATTATTATTACAATTGAGCTTGTTGTTGCATGATGTGAAAATAGAACAGATTCACAAGCTATCAACAGATAACAACAGAGATTTACTGTAGTTTGTAGATCCTAATCCACCGCAGCATTCTGCACACATGATCTACACTACAAGTTATGACAGTTCTCACTAAACAGATTGCGTTTTACATCTCTAATCCTTTGCTCTTGGGAGAGGGGAGACTTGGTAAAGTAATATTGCAATATGTAATATATTTTTCTTTGCTAGTAATAAGTAAAGTAATATTATTACCTTTTTCTAAGGGTTCATAAGTAAAGATATTACTCTCCTAAGTAACATTGCCCAACAGTTCACCCATGGAGATGGGCTGGGCAAGTAGAATGAGGGGAAACAGAGGTTGAAAAGGTTGGAACGGCCAGAGGAGAGGAGGGAGACGTAAGGGACCGTGACGTAATGCTGATGGAGAATAATCTTAGGAAATCCCAGATGGAGACTTTGCAGAGAAATGTCTTGAATGGTTGAATGGTTTATGGTTTATTTTGGTGCTTTGCAGTTACATTTCATTTTCAAAGCCTCTAGTTTATAAAGCATGGACGAAGGAAATTCGAGAGATGAGGTAATGATGAAGTAATTGTGAAACTTTAACAATAAGAGTTTGTTTTTGTTAATTTCTCATTCACCTGCTCTGCTCGTGCACAGGTAGGCCACGGCCCAATAGTGCACCAAGCGGAAGTATGCATTTTACCCAGTGCTGGTCTAGTTAGAACTCTGAGGGCTGAAATTCATTGTTTATGTGACACATGCTAGTGGTGAAGAAAATCAAAGTTAAGATTTGTTTTGAATGAAAACATTACCTATTATACCTTTAAAGGTGTGCTAAGTAACATGATGACATTTTGCATGTTTTGACTTCTATAGGTTGTGACTACTAACGCGATTGGGAGGTTTCCTACAGGAGTTGTACTTCAATCTTCTAGTAGGTTTTAGACACCATAGCATAAAGGCTCATCTAGAGTCTGATGTTGGGCGACCACTACTGCTATTATCACTGTAGAGGTGAGTACAGTCAGAGCCCAGGGCTGGAGAGAGTGCTGGTTGCAGTGGTATGACCTCATTTTGCACTTTGTTCAGTGGTGGCATCGGGGATCGCCCAAATCTGAACAGGTCTTTAGAAACACATTGGTGAAGACATTTATTTGTACCGATTTAGTTCCCCGATTGGTCAAATATCTGACCAAGCGTTCCAAACTATTAGGATACTAATAAAAAGGCATGGCATTAAACTGAAAACTCGCTTCCCCCTAATGCACCCAGTCCAACAGCACCACTCTTGGTCACCCACTGAAGGCATGGTGAAGACTATGTTTTGCTCTGCTAATATCAAGGCCCATTATTTATTGGCCCAGACAATGAAATGGTTGTGTGGGATAACACTGTCCCCCACTGTAACCATGAAGACATCTGCCTTGCTGTGATGACACCTGAGCAAAGCAAATCCATTCTCCTGGGAGCAAATAATAAAGATAGATCCTCACACGCCCAGAATGAGTTCAAGTTAAGTGATCGGTTTGCGGTTGTTGACCCGTGGAAATGAGTATCGGGCTGCTGCTGATCCTGATGTCCTCCTCCCTGTCAGAGAGAAGCTCCAGACAGTGGGAGTGACATTTCCTCCTTCCATATATAACCCTACACCTCGATACATTGTTGTGACAAATATAAAAAGCCTTGACCCTCGGACAAGCTGATGTCATGCCATTTAGATATACTGTAATAGGAACAGTAGAGGCCCAAGTATGCTTCCTTAAGAGAACCTCAGCTCTCTGGGAGTGAGGAACTGCTCCGTTCACCTCCACAATCTGTTCTCTGCCCTCCAGGTAGCATCACATCCAGCTCACTGATGTGCTTTCAAAACCATGTGCATTTTAGCTGCTTAACCAGTATGGAGCGCTTCATGATGACATCACAGTGTCCAGTATGAAAAATCAACACCATTCACCAGAACACCTCCAACCTTCACCAGATCTTCACAGCCTGTTGTTCACTTTGTAGAGTTATTGTACATAACTCACAGGAAGAGTCAAAGATATACAGTAGGTCACCAGCTGCATTCTCTCACTATCTTACCAAAGGAGCTTTTATTCCCGCTGTGGATGTAGAAATGGCGTCTGCCAGCATTCTCCTGTCTGGAGATCACTACCTGTGTTCTATCTGTATGGATGTGTTCTCTGATCCAGTCACCACTCCATGTGGACACAACTACTGCAAAGCCTGCATCACTGGCCACTGGGACGCCACGGATGTGTGCAAGTGTCCACTGTGTCAAGAAACCTTCCAGGACAGGCCCAGAGTGTCCACCAATACTTGGGTTTCCAAGATGGCTCAACAGTTCAGGAGCAACAAGTGGAGAGAAGACTATGAAGCAAAGACTGTGGATGAGGTTCAGCAGATGATCCAGGGCAGACAAGTGAAGATTCAGGAGGTCAAACACACCGTGGAGCTCTGCAGGAAAGATGCAGATGCAGTCATAGCAGACAGTGTGCAGGTATTCACTGCTCTGGTGAGATGTATTGAGAGAAGCCAGGCTGAAGTCATTGATGTGATTGAAGAGAAGCAGAAAACAACAGAGAAACAGGCTGAAGGCTTCATCAATGAGCTGCAACAGGAGATCACTCAGTTGGAGAAGAGAAGCTCTGAGCTCAGGAAGATCTCATTCACTGAAGACCACCTCCACCTCCCCCAGGAGTCCAGGTCTATCAACACAGAGTGGATACCCACCAAGGACTGGACAAATGTCAATGTCCATCAGTCTTCACATGTGGAGACATTGAGGACAGCTGTGGCTCAGCTGGAGAAGACATTCAATGAAGAGATGGAGAAAAGTCTGTGTGATGCTGAGCTGAGGAGGATCCAACGATATGCAGTGGATGTAACTCTAGACCCTGATACAGCGAACCCCTGGCTCACCCTGTCTGAGGATGGAAAACAAGTGCATGATGGAAATGTAGAGAAGAATCTCCCAGACAACACAGAGAGATTCTCTCTGTATTCCAACGTCTTAGGAAAACAAAGCATCTCCTCAGGAAGAATCTACTGGCAACTTCAAGTTGGAGGGAAGACAGCCTGGACAATAGGAGTGGTCAGAGAGTCCATCGACAGGAAGGGATCCAGCTCACTGAGTCCTGCCAATGGTTACTGGACTATACTGTTGAGGAATGGAAATGAGTACCAGGCTGCTGCTAGCCCTGCTGTCCTCCTCCCTGTCAGAGAGAAGCTCCAGACAGTGGGAGTGTTTGTGGATTATGAGGAGGGTCTGGTCTCCTTTTATGATGTGGAGACCAGAGTTCACCTCTACTCTTTCACTGGCTGCTCCTTCACTGAGAGACTATATCCATACTTCTGTCCTTGTCTTAATGATGGTGGTACAAACTCTGCTCCTCTGATTATATCTCCTGTCACCCAGAACACAAGTTCAAAAAGAAGTTACATTGGTGGTAGAAGAGTTTAAAATAAAAGGAGAAAAGTGAAATGTTACAAAAATCACACCTGTGAACAAGAACAAGAATCACACCTGTGAACTGAGGGACGCTCTTAGTACCATACAACATTGATTACAACATAATGTTTGTGTGAGGAACAGGTGATAATGGTTCTTTAAGTGACTTTGTTTCTCAGAGACATTAATTCTCTTCGCGCCGATAACGCGGGGCTCGTGGACATCCCGTTAGAACCCCACTGCCGGTCACGCGGACGGCTCGTATCACGACGAGATGTAGATTTCATTCTTTAATCCAACTATTAGTCCGTGCGCATCGTCTGATGATCATCCCGTTGCTGACTTTCATTTGGGACAGAATTGGCGACAACTTTTTTTTTCCCCCTCCCATTGACATGCATTCAACCCAATGCATTCAAACGGCTCTCCTCCGGTTTGCCCCCTCAATGTCGCTGGCGCATGGGTTAAGCAGCCAGGGCTACACAGCTCTTCCTGACTTGTGACCCGGATGTTTTTGGGTACATCGCCAGATGATCGATTAGGCAAGACAACAGACACAGCATAACAGAAACAGCACATCCTGTTTAGGAGATCTGAGCTTCAAAATAAGGGCTTTTTTACCGATCGAACTGGTTTGAGCCGCGGCAGTGGAAAGAAAACAAAGAAAATCCGATCGCGCTGAATGAGTTAAGAGGAGAAATTATAGGAGGGTCTACCTTCCCTCAGAAGTCACACCAAAATGTGAAGTGAGAGTTGTTGACTTGCGACAATTGCATAATATTTATCATAAGAGAAAGTTATACAATAAGACAAGACTTCACCAATGTGTTTCTAATGGTGTCTAGTAATATGTACTAAAAGTTTGAAAATCAACTCCTGTTGGAAACCTCGTAAAAAAACAAACAAAAAAAAAAAGAAAAATTTTTTTTTTGTTTTAATCCTGATGATTAGGGTGTACAGCTCATGAAAACCCCAAAATCCTATTTCAATGAATTAGATTATTTTTACGAGACCACTAAAAATATATATGTTTTAAACAAGAAATGTTTACTATCTAAAAAGTATATTACCGTACGTTCCGGGTTATAAAGCGCACCTGAATATAGGCCGCATCGGCCAAATTTAGCGAAAAAATCAATTGTGTACATACACAAGACGCACTGGCCTATTAGCCGCGGTGTGTTTTAATGCTTAATTACCATATGTAAGGGTTCTTGCACAGATGAGATTGTCGGCAACGAAATGCTGTTTGAGAAGCATCCTTTTTATTATTTAAACGAAATGACTACAGAACTGCACGTGCTGTATGTAATTAACGCTAGAGCCATAGACCAAGGACGGATCTAGGCATAGACATGGGGGGGGGGCAATGCCCTCTAAACGCCCTGACTGCCCCACCAAACATGACGGAATGCAAACAACGAAAACTTCAGATATTTCAAATTAAAGTGCTTATAGCGGGAGTTAAAACATAACTGCAATAACTGCAATTGTGGCACCACTAAACCAACTGCCATTTTCGGCTGCCCCCCGATTGAGAAATATTACATCCAGGCCTGGCCATAGAGTGTAGCCAGAGATACGCAAACTCTGATCACTTCATGAAACCAAATGAGCGCTTGCGGGTCCATTTGGTTTGTGAAGTGAACGGAGTTTCACTTTTACACTCTCAAAAAGGCAGCCTACCGTACATCTGGTTAACCAACTGTCCATCATTTAGCTGGGGACCACCAGGAATCCTCTCAATGTTTAAGACGCTCGACGAGGCAACATCACTGTGACTTTTTTTCTCCAGTCTTTTTTTTCGCCGCCTTCACGGACCCCTCCGTGGCGGCTGGCGCTGCTGCTGCTGCAGCAGTCTGCCTCCACGGACCCCTCGGTGGCGGCTGGCGCTGCTGCTGCCAGCCTTTCGAAACCCGTGATCGTGGATGTTTTCCCTCACGCAGCTGGCGCCTCCGCCGTCTAACCATTGATTCATTGATCCCAAAGCTACGTGCAGCAGATCGATTTCCTTCTTTTTCAGCCAGCTCGACTGCCTTTAGCTGCGTTATATGGACTTCTTCGTTTGTTTTCCATGATGCATTTAGTAGCACTTGTCTGTCTTAACGAACTGCCGGTGACCTGTCCCCCTACATTTCCTGCTCAGGCCCGCTTAAAGGAGAATTCCGGCCCAAAAGTTTTTTTGTATCTTTATTTGCAGTTAATTTTTTTGAAAAAAGTGGTCCAGGTGTTATTTTGTGAAAATACTCCTTTATGGCTGTTTCCCCTACCCCAAAATAAGCTTATAATGGGGCCAATGGGCGTTGTGCAAGTTCACCTATATACATCGCTCCAAAATGCAATTTTTTGCTATATATTGTGTCTCCACCATGTCAGTAGTGAGTTAACACTCACACTTTCACTTTCACTTTTGGTTCAGCAGTGATCCAGCTGTCTCAAAAGCTGGGGGCGTGGCACATGGTTTATGGCTGAACCACTGCTGAAACAAAAGTGAAAGTGAAAGTGTGAGTGTTAACTCACTACTGACATGGTGGAGACACAATATATAGCAAAAAATTGCATTTTGGAGCGATGTATATAGGTGAACTTGCACAACGCCCATTGGCCCCATTATAAGCTTATTTTGGGGTAGGGGAAACAGCCATAAAGGAGTATTTTCACAAAATAACACCTGGACCACTTTTTTCAAAAAAATTAACTGCAAATAAAGATACAAAAAAACTTTTGGGCCGGAATTCTCCTTTAAAGTTGGGGTGCATATCGTGCATTTAGACTTGGAAGGCCCTATAGTGTTTGTTAGCCCTAAACATCCATACATTGGCCGCACCGCTGAATAAGCCGCTGGGTCCAAAGCACGGGAAAAAAGTTGCGGCAGTTAACACTTGGTCTGGACTATTTTTTAAAAAAATATTTCATCAATGGGGCGGGGCATGGAGGTGATCAACCTGTGGCACTGTTGAAGCGTTATGAAAGCCCAGTTTTGCTTTGATAAGGGCCATGAATTGATTTGTATTGTTCCGTCTTGTGTCTCACACCTTCCTCTTGACAATACAACCCAGATTCTCTGTTGGGTTAAAGTCAGGACAGTTGGCTGGTCAGTTAAGCACAGTAATACCATGGTCAGTAAAGCAGTTAGTAGTAGTTTTGTCTCTGTGGGCAGGTGCCAAATCAAGCTGGAAAGGAAAATTAGCATCTCCATGAAGCCTGTCAATATACTGAAGCACAAGGTACTCGAAAAAAATGGCTGTGAAACCACTGTTAAGTTTTCACTGTCAGTGGATCAACACCAGCCGATAACATGGACTGGAGACTGGACTTGGCAAAACACATGATTTAGGCCATGTTATCGGCTGAAAACTGAAAACTCAGCCAACCTTTTAGTACCTTGTGCTTCGGTACGTTGACAAGCTTCATGGAGATGCTAATTTTCCTTTCCAGCTCGATTTGGCACCTGCCCACAAGGCCAAAACTACTGCTAACTGCTGTCCTGACCATGGTATTACTGCGCTTAACTAACCAACTGGGTTGTATTGTCAAGAGGAAGGTGTGAGACATAAGACGGAACAATACAAATTAATTTACGGACGTTATCAAAGCAAAACTGGGCTTCCATAGCTCCTCAACAGCGCCACAGGTTGATCACCTCCATGCCCCACCTCATTAATAAAATAATTTGTTCAAAAGTAGTCCAGACCAAGTATTAACTGCATACATTAATACACTTTTCAGATAGTCAACATTTCTTGTTTAAGACATATTTTTTAGTGGTCTCCTAAAAATATGCTAATTCATTGAGATAGGATTTTGGGGTTTTCATGAGCTGTACACCATAATCATCAGGATTAAAACAAAAAAGGTTTTAAATACTTCACTTGATGCACAATTGATGGAGAATATATGAAAGTTTCATGTTTAGTATTATATTATGGAAGAAACTGAACTTTTACACAATATGCTATTTTTTTAGAAGGACCTGTAGTCACAACCTATAGAATGTCAAACATGTCATCATGCTTTACTGTATGTAACATGTGATATGTCTAACTAGGCGCTTTTCATGATGCTGAATCCATGCCATGAATTATCTCTGAAAACACTTATTGGCTAAAAACTGCCGTACCAGCTGCTACATAAAGGTGTACTAGGTAACTTTGACTGGTGGTCACTGCCAGTACTGCAGGTTTTAGATAGAGTCCTACATTTCCCAGCATCCCTTCTGCTTTGAGGCACATTCTGATTGGTCCTCGTAACCAAGAACAAGGACCAATCAGAGGACGTAATTGGGACCTCAATTACGTCATCACCCACAGTGTTGGCAGTAACTAATTAAATATTACATATTACTGTAATATTATTGCCGTTTTCCAGCAAAGGATAAAGTAAAGATACTAATCTGCCAAAAATGTGCAATAAGTAATATGTTACTCTGCCAAAACACTCCTCTTTATTATTACAATTGAGCTTGTTGAATGATGTGAAAATAGAACAGATTCACAAGCTATCAACAGATAACAACAGAGATGTACTGTAGTTTGTAGATCCTAATCCACCAGTTGTCTCTATACAGATTGTGTTTTACATCTCTATTCCTTTGCTCTTGGGAGAGGGGAGACTTGGTAAAGTAATATTGCAATATGTAATTTATTATTCTTTGATGCTAGTAATAAGTAAAGTAATATTATTACTTTTTCTAAGGGTTCATAAGTAAAGATATTACTCTCCTAAGTAACATTGCCCAACAGATCACCCATGGAGATGGGCTGGGCAAGTAGAATGAGAGGAAACAGAGGTTGAAAAGGTTGGAACGGCCAGAGGAGAGGAGGGAGACGTAAGGGACCGTGACGTAATGCTGATGGAGAATAATCTTAGGAAATCTCAGATGGAGACTTTGCCAAGAAATGTCTTGAATGGTTGAATGGTTTATGGTTTATTTTGGTGCTTTGTAGTTACATTTCATTTTCAAAGCCTCTAGTTTATAAAGCATGGACGAAGGAAATTCAAGAGATGAGGTAATGATGAAGTAATTATGAAACTTTAACAATAAGAGTTTGTTTTTGTTCATTCCTGATTCACCTGCTCTGCTCGTGCACAGGTAGGCCACGGCCCACTTGTGCACCAAGCGGAAGTATGCATTTTACCCAGTGCTGGTATAGTTAGAACTCTGACGGCTAAAATTCATTGCTTATGTGACACATGCTAGTGGTGATGAAAATCAAAGTTAAGATTTGTTTTGAATGAAAACATTACCTATTATACCTTTAAAGGTACGCTAAGTAACATGACATTTTGCATGTTTTGCCTTCTATAAGTTGTGACTACTAACATGATTGGGAGGTTTCCTACAGGAGTTGTACTTCAATCTTCTAGTAGGTTTTAGACATCATAGCATAAAGGCTCATCTAGAGTCTGATGTTGGGCGACCACTACTGCTATTATCACTGTAGAGGTGAGTACAGTCAGAGCCCAGGGCTGGAGAGAGTGCTGGTTGCAGTGGTATGACCTCATTTTGCACTTTGTTCAGTGGTGGCATCGGGGATCGCCCAAATCTGAACAGGTTTTTAGAAACACATTGGTGAAGACATTTATTTGTACCGATTTAGTTCCGCGATTGGTCAAATAGCTCATAAAACGTTCCAAACTATTGGCATACTAATAAAAACCCAGTCCAACAGCACCACTCTTGGTCACCCACTGAAGGCATGGTGAAGACTATGTTTTGCTCTGCTAATATCAAGGCCCATTATTTATAGGCCCAGACAATGAAATGGTCGTGTGGGATAACACTGTCACCCACTGTAACCATGAAGACATCTGCCTTGCAGTGATGGCACCTGAGCAAAGCAAATCCATTCTCCTGGGAGCAAATAATAAAGACAGATCCTCGCACATCCAGAATGAGTTCAAGTTAAGTGATCGGTTTGCGGTTGTTGACCCGTGGAAATGAGTATCGGGCTGCTGCTGATCCTGATGTCCTCCTCCCTGTCAGAGAGAAGCTCCAGACAGTGGGAGTGACATTTCCTCCTTCCATATATAACCCTACACCTCGATACATTGTTGTGACAAATATAAAAAGCCTTGACCCTCGGACAAGCTGATGTCATGCCATTTAGATATACTGTAATAGGAACAGTAGAGGCCCAAGTATGCTTCCTTAAGAGAACCTCAGCTCCCTGGGAGTGAGGAACTGCTCCGTTCACCTCCACAATCTGTTCTCTGCCCTCCAGGTAGCATCACATCCAGCTCACTGATGTGCTTTCAAAACCATGTGCAGCTTTGTTGACTTGCGACTTCACCAATGTGTTTCTAATGGTGTCTAGTAATATGTACCAAAAGTTTGAAAATGGTAGTGCCACGGCTCAATCAAGTAAATTCGGTAAAATTCCCTTATTTTGAAGCTCAGATCTCCTAAGCAGGATGTGCTGTTTCTGTCATGCTGTTTCTGTTGTCTTGGCTAACCGGTCTTCTGACGATCTTAGCAAAAACGTCAGGGTCACAAGTCAGGAAGTGCCGTCTAGCGCTAGTTGATTTACCAATGCGCTGACAACTCATAGGGAACTTCATAGGGAAAACCGGAGGAGAGGCATTGGATTGAATGGGTGTGAATGGGACAAACAAAAAAAAAGTTGTCGCCCAATTCTGTTCCAAATGAAAGTCAGCAACGGGATCATTATCAGACGATGCGCTCGGACTAATAGTTGGATTAAAGAATGAAATCTACATTTCGTCGTGATACGAGCCGTCGTCGTGACCGGCGTGCGTAGTCTAACGGGAAATCCACGCGGACCACGAGAACGGCGTACAGACGGTTAAAAACGGTCAAAGCCGGGGTACTATAGTCACAACCTATAGAATGTCAAACATGTCATCATGCTTTACTGTATGTAACATGTGATATGTCTAACTAGGCACTTTTCATGATGCTGAATCCATGCCATGAATTTTCTCTAAAAACACTTATTGGCTAAAAACTGCCATATTATCATAAATCATACGTCATCACCCACAGTGTTGGGCAGTAACTAATTAAATATTACATATTACTGTAATATTGCTGTTTTCCAGCAATGGATAAAGTAAAGATACTAATCTGCCAGAAATGTGCAATAAGTAATATGTTACTCTGGCAAAACACACCTCTTTTTACTTATTACAATTGAGCTTGTTGTTGCATGATGTGAAAATAGAACAGATTCACAAGCTGTCACCAGATAACAACAGAGATGTACTGTAGTTTGTAGATCCTAATCCACCGCAGCATTCTGCACACATGATCTACACTACAAGTCATCACAGTTGTCACAAGTTGTCTCTAAACAGATTGCGTTTTACATCTCTATTCCTTTGCTCCTGCGAGAGGGGACACTTGGTAAAGTAATATTGCAATATGTAATATATTATTCTTTTCTAGTAATGAGTAAAGTACCGTATTGTCCCGAATAAAAGACGACTCGGTTATAAGACGACCCCCATTTTTCAAGAGCCATTTACAGAAAAAAGAACATTGAATGTCAACTAGTATAGTCCCTGAATATAAGAGGACTCCATTTTTGGGATATTTCCGTTGGGAAAAAATCATAGTCTTATATTCAGGCCAATAGTAATAGTATTACTTTTTCTAAGGGGTCATAAGTAAGGCTGTATACCGAAGCTCGGGATTCGAACCACTCGCTCGCTAAGGTCGCCACGCGAACGAATATTAATGATCCCGAACCATTCGCATTTATTTATTTATTTATTTATTTAACTTTTCCCCCCATCTAGTAGATCTGCGACATTGAGGGATCAGAAACTCGCTGTGAAACGCGCTGTTACTGCAGTTGGAAATGCATTGTTTTCACTGAAGGTGTCCCATTCTCAATAGAAGTCTATGCAGGCGATCCGCCATTAGACTAGCTCTAGGAAGTGAACGGAGTTTGCACAACTCCGTCTGTAGGCTACTCTATAGAGCTGCGCACTGACTTGGGTTGGTTTTATGGTTACCTGACCAGCAGCAGCAGGCAGTTAAGACTATATATACAATAGAAACGTAGTCCAATCTTGGCAAACAAATAATTAAACCAGCCGACCGACGGCATTTATTGGTAATCAAAACAGCGTGTTACCCGTGGCTGTATCGGATCGGTCTCATCAGAAAGGAGAGAAAGGAGAGCGATGTCATGACTGATGTATTCACTAATGTCAGTCACATCTCAGGGCAGTAGAAAACTTAGCTACCGATGACAACATGCACACTGTTAATAGTTAGTAGAGGTCGTGCGGGGGGTAGTAGCCTGCTGTTTTCTTTAGCGAAGTTTTTTTTAGCGAAGGTGCCCAACAGGTAACCCATGGAGATGGGCTGGGCAAGTAGAATGAGGGGAAACAGAGGTTGAAAAGGTTGGAACGGCCAGAGGAGAGGAGAAAGACGTAAGGGAGAATAATAATCTCAGGAAATCTCAGATTCTTTCAATTGAGAAATTCGAGAGATGAGGTAATGATGAAGTAATTATGAAACTTTAACAATAAGAGTTTGTTTTTGTTCATTCCTGATTCACCTGCTCTGCTCGTGCACAGGTAGGCCACGGCCCACTTGTGCACCAAGCGGAAGTATGCATTTTACCCAGTGCTGGTCTAGTTAGAACTCTGAGGGCTGAAATTCATAGTTTATGTGACACATGCTAGTGGTGATGAAAATCAAAGTTAAGATTTGTTTTGAATGAAAACATTACCTATTATACCTTTAAAGGTATGCTAGGTAACATGATGACATTTTGCATGTTTTGCCTTCTATAGGTTGTGACTACTAACATGATTGGGAGGTTTCCTACAGGAGTTGTACTTCGATCTTCTAGTAGGTTTTAGACACCATAGCATAAAGGCTCATCTAGAGTCTGATGTTGGACGACCACTACTGCTAATATCACTGTAGAGGTGAGGACAGTCAGAGCCCAGGGCTGGAGAGAGTGCTGGTTGCAGTGGTATGACCTCATTTTGCACTTTGTTCAGTGGTGGCATCGGGGATCGCCCAAATCTGAACAGGTCTTTAGAAACACATTGGTGAAGACATTTATATGTACCGATTTAGTTCCCCGATTGGTCAAATATCTGATAAAACGTTCCAAACTATTAGGATACTAATAAAAAGGCATGGCGTTAAACTGAAAACTCGCTTCCCACTAATGCACCTGTGACCCAGTCCAACAGCACCACTCTCGGTCACCCACTGAAGGCATGGTGAAGACTATGTTTTACTCTGCTAATATCAAGGCCCATTATTTATTGGCCCAGACAATGAAATGGTTGTGTGGGATAACACTGTCCCCCACTGTAACCATGAAGACATCTGCCTTGCTGTGATGACACCTGAGCAAAGCAAATCCATTCTCCTGGGGGCAAATAATAAAGACAGATCCTCACACATCCATAATGAGTTCAAGTTAAGTGATCGGTTTGCGGTTGTTGACCCGTTATATGAGAAGGAACGACATTTCCTCCTTCCATATATAACCCTACACCTCGATGCATTGTTGTGACAAATATAAAAAGCCTTGACCCTCGGACAAGCTGAAGTCATGCCATTTAGATATACTGTAATAGGAACAGTAGAGGCCCAAGTATGCTTCCTTAAGAGAACCTCAGCTCTCTGGGAGTGAGGAACTGCTCCGTTCACCTCCACAATCTGTTCTCTGCCCTCCAGGTAGCATCACATCCAGCTCACTGATGTGCTTTCAAAACCATGTGCATTTTAGCTGGTTAACCAGTATGGAGCGGTTCATGATGACATCACAGTGTCCAGTATGAAAAATCAAGTGCACACTGGTGACAACACCATTCACTAGAACACCTCCAACCTTCACCAGATCTTCACAGCCTGTTGTTCACTTTGTAGAGTTATTGTACATAACTCACAGGAAGAGTCAAAGATATACAGTAGGTCACCAGCTGCATTCTCTCACTATCTTACCAAAGGAGCTTTTATTCCCGCTGTGGATGTAGAAATGGCGTCTGCCAGCATTCTCCTGTCTGGAGATCACTACCTGTGTTCTATCTGTATGGATGTGTTCTCTGATCCAGTCACCACTCCATGTGGACACAACTACTGCAAAGCCTGCATCACTGGCCACTGGGACGCCACGGATGTGTGCAAGTGCCCACTGTGTCAAGAAACCTTCCAGGACAGGCCCAGAGTGTCCACCAATACTTGGGTTTCCAAGATGGTCCAACAGTTCAGGAGCAACAAGTGGAGAGAAGAATATGAAGCAAAGACTGTCGATGAGGTTCAGCAGATGATCCAGGACAGACAAGTGAAGATTCAGGAGGTCAAACACACAGTGGAGCTCTGCAGGAAAGATGCAGATGCAGTCATAGCAGACAGTGTGCAGGTATTCACTCCTTTGGTGAGATGTATTGAGAGAAGCCAGGCTGAAGTCATTGATGTGATTGAAGAGAAGCAGAAAACAACAGAGAAACAGGCTGAAGGCTTCATCAATGAGCTGCAACAGGAGATCACTCAGTTGGAGAAGAGAAGCTCTGAGCTCACGAAGATCTCACTCACTGAAGACCACCTCCACCTCCCCCAGGAGTCCAGGTCTATCAACACGGAGTGGATACCCACCAAGGACTGGACAAATGTCAATGTCCATCAGTCTTCACATGTGGAGACATTGAGGACAGCTGTGGCTCAGCTGAAGACACACAGTGAAGAGATGGAAAAAAGTCTGTGTGATGCTGAGCTGAGGAGGATCCAACGATATGCAGTGGATGTAACTCTAGACCCTGATACAGCACATCCCAACCTCGTCCTCTCTGAGGATGGAAAACAAGTGCATCATGTAAATGTAGAGAAGAATCTCCCAGACAACACAGAGAGATTCTCATATTGTGTCAGTGTCTTAGGAAAACAAAGCATCTCTTTAGGATGCTTTTACTTTGAGATTCAGGTTGGAGGGAAGACCAAGTGGACAATAGGAGTGGTCAGAGAGTCCATCAACAGGAAGGGAAGAATCACTGAGAGAGTCCCAACAATGGTTACTGGACTATAGGGTTGAGGAATGGAAATGAGTACAAGGCTCGTGCTGGCCCTGCTGTCCTCCTCCCTGTCAGAGAGAAGCTCCAGACAGTGGGAGTGTTTGTGGATTATGAGGAGGGTCTGGTCTCCTTTTATGATGTGGAGACCAGAGTTCACCTCTACTCTTTCACTGGCTGCTCCTTCACTGAGAGACTATATCCATACTTCAGTCCTGGTCTTAATGATGGTGGTACAAACTCTGCTCCTCTGATTATATCTCCTGTCACCCAGAAGAACACGAGTTTAAAAAGAAGTTACATTGATGGCGGAAGAGTTCAACATACAAGTAGAAAAATGAAATGTTATGAAAAATAAACTACTGTTCATGCTCACAATGTGTTTGGTGACTAAGTCAAATAAGAATCACACCTGTGAACTGAGGGGCGCTCTTACTTTATCATACAACACCGATTACAACATGTTTGTGTGAGCGACAGGTGATAATGTTTGTTTAAGTGAGAGAACAAACGTAATTTCTCAGAGACATTATGAGGATAAATTATAGGAGGCCCAGCACCCTTTGGAGTCGAGCACAGTTGTTGACTTGCTAGAATTTGTTGACCTCTGGTGTCTGCAAATAAATACAGAAAAATAAAATAATAATAACAACAACAACTGCATATTATTTATAGCAAGAGAAAATTATGCAAGTCTGGGAACTAAATCATTACCAAGACCAGTCTTCACCAATGGATTTCTAATGGTTTCTAGTAATATGTGCTCAAAGATTGAAAATCAACCTAGTTTTAATCTATGTTCCTGTGTCAGTGATGCTCAACATATTTCTGCCAGGGACCACCAGATTTATCTATATTTGGCTGAGGACCCCCACCCGAAAACATGTTCCAGGGATCCCCCAGAAGCAAAGATTTGAGTTAAATGTTTGCTTGAGAAATATTAGGTTCAAAGAATTTCACCACATTTACATGATTTTTCAAAAATATCAGACCTACAAGCTCATAGCGTGCCACAAACACAACACAAACACAACTTGATAATGTCGTCAAGTTGTGTCTCATTGTGTGTTTTATTCATTTGGGTGAGCATAACCCAAATATGGAGCCTGCCACATTTTCCAAAACAATATTTTAAAAATAAATGAAAACGGTAAATGAAATTCCACGGCCCTCTCACGTATTAGGAGGACAATATCAGTCACCAGAAAAAAAGAATGTTTGTTTTCATGTCATGGTTAAAATGGAGTTCTAAGTTATAATGGGTTTGTATAGGAAGGAGGCGAATGTACTAAAATTAACATAAAATATCTAAAAACTGAATGGAGTAACTTGAGTGTTCATGTGAGACTGAGTAGACCATAAAATGACCTTTTTTTTTTTTTTTTGTGTGTGTGTGTGTGGAATATCCCTTTAATATTGACCAAAACCAGAGCAGAACTCCCACCACTGGACTCCGGACACCAACTATCACAGTTGACACCACTATTCTGTATATCAGACAGTATTTCATACAAATTAACTTCAAAAAATCTGAACTCTCCCTTTAAGAGAAAATCAAAACTGTTGGGGTGAGTGTGACTAAATAATAGATTTCAACAGATGTGAAATGTTTTCAGCACCATGGAGGGATTATCACTTATTCAGCCTCTGTCTCTATGGAAACCAGACAGAAAAACCTTACGTTATACCCAGTGTTGGGCAGAGTAATACACTGCAAAAAACTCCAAACTAAGCAAGTCTTCTAATCTTAAATCTAGACTTTAAGTATGATTGCTCTTGTTTTAAGAAGGATATACTAACCAAGAGCAAGGGGTACATGGCTCCATTCCGACACCTCTCCATTCCGACATGGTTCCATTCCGACATGGTTCCATTCCGACATGACTCCATTCCGACATGGCTCCATTCCGACATTTCCCCATTCAGACATACCTCTATTCCGACACCTCTCCATTCCGACACCTCTCCATTCCGACATGGCTCCATTCCGACACCTCTCCATTCCGACATGGCTCCATTCCGACACCTCTCCATTCCGACATGGCTCCATTCCGACACCTCTCCATTCCGACATGGCTCCATTCCGACACCTCTCCATTCCGACATGGCTCCATTCCGACACCTCTCCATTCCGACATGGCTCCATTCCGACACCTCTCCATTCCGACATGGCTCCATTCCGACACCTCTCCATTCCGACATGGCTCCATTCCGACACCTCTCCATTCCGACATGGCTCCATTCCGACACCTCTCCATTCCGACATGGCTCCATTCCGACATTTCCCCATTCAGACATACCTCTATTCCGACAGATTTTAGTCGGGTGCGCGTGGGGGAGGGGGGTCTGCAGTGTTGGACAGACAGAAAGCTTGTGCGCGCACTAGTTCTCTGCCCCTCTCCTTCTCTCTCTCTCTCTCTCTCTCTCTCTCTCTCTCTCTGTTGATGACGAGTTACTATGGTAACCCGTATCTGACACACGTGGGGGGCGGGGTCGAAGTGAGAGCCGTGAGAACGTGTAGAGTAGACTCAACGACTATCTGCGGCCTTCTGGGGTGTGTGTGTGTGTGTGTGTGTGTGTGTGTGTGTGTGTGTGTGTGTGTGTGTGTGTGTGTGTGTGTGTGTGTGTGTGTGTGTGTGTGTGTGGCAGGCAGGGTTTATAGGGTAATGGTTAACTAAAACTGTTGAACTAAAAAAAACTACAAATAAATAAAAAACTAGCCTATAACTAAACTATAACTGCATATTGGGTTCATAAAATTAACTGAATTCATACTTAAAATATTCTTCTTTTTTGGTTTTATCAATATGTATATGGCTTTCAGTCATTTATATATTCAGCACCAGTACAGTATGAAAATACTGACTAGCAATTGCGCCCTAAAACTAATTAAAACTAACTACCTTTAAAAAGAGAGTAAAAACTAACTAAAACTAAACTGAAATGAAATGAAAAATCAATATAATAACCCTGGTGTGTGTGTGTGTGTGTGTGTGTGTGTGTGTGTGTGTGTGTGTGTGTGTGTGTGTGTGTGTGTGTGCGCGCGCGCGCGCGCTCACGTGCTGTTATATTATTGTATTATATAAAATTTTCCAACATGAATTTCACCCAAATTGGACCGTCTGTGCATTAGTCTCTCTCGCTCTCTCGCTCTCTCTCTCTCTCTCTCTCTCTCTCTCTCTCTCTCTCTCTCTCTCTCTAATTATATGAAGCGCAATATATGCACGCACAGTTCTAACGAAAAAAAAAAAAAAAAAAACTAAGTAGGCTACTTTTTATTATTATCTTGACTCCTTGTTCTTATGTGTGTGGGTTTATCAGAGTGCAGGCCAGGCTCCTAACCAACGGGCCTCGGGCTGGGCTGAACTCGTAGGGCAATGCTGCGTTAAGGGCTGTTTTTTCCTCGAGAAAAAAAAACACCGATCACTGAGTCCATAGACATAGCCTACTTCACCGGTTCTTGTTCAGAAAAAATCGAGACTGTCTCATAGATTTGTTAATCACTGCTAGAGCTGTCAGCTGTTGGCCCTTGAAATAAAAATGGGGTCCGAGGGATGATTAGAATCAATGATCAGGCATGTTACCAAATCAAAGCGCATCTCTCTCTCGCACCATGTGAGTGCACGGTCTGATATACCACTATAGGCCTATTGCATATTAAGCATAATAGGGTTAGTTATACCTAGAACGACTGAAGCTCAGAGGTCTTTTTGATCTCTGGAATCCTCACCCTTTCTCCCTCCTTGAAAGTTCACACCTCCATGCCAAGAAGAGCTCTATTGTTCCAGCTAATGGCTCATTTACATTCCAATTGAAGAGCCCAAGACTTGTCATTGTCTTTTGACTTTTACTTTTAGTAAGTAACTAAGTTTTATTTTTTATTTCATCTGTTATTTAGTGCACACAGACCCACCAAAGGGTTTTCGTCCATTTAGTCATTTTAGTTTATCATGTGCAGCTGCGATGCGGCAACGCGGCCTATAAGCACGCAGCCTGGCTGAGGGCTTAGGACAGACACATGCATGAGTATAGCCTATTCTCAAACGATTATAGATCTTATTTTCAAACGATTATAGCTCGGTCAATTCTCAATCATTTCTTACCATTCAACATGTTATGTTGAAAAAAAATGTTCCTTGTTTTTTTTGCTGTATGTGGCGTGCATTTATCCCAAGTCTGCGAAATGTTATAAAGTAAATGGCAAAAAAGTCGGGAATTTGTGGCAAAAAAGATGTTTTTTTGATCATTCATTTCTCGGTCAATTCTGGACCATTTTTTTACATTTCAAAATACAGCGTGATGGGAAAAACATTCTCTCTCAGATGCTGTATAGAATATGTGGGTAGGTGTTCTCCACGATGCGGGATCGAGCAAAATTTAAGTGTCGGGATCGCCTTCTTTCTTGCTTTTCTTTTTTCTTTTTTGCGTATTTGCAGAGCCGGCTAAAAGGCTGTGCACAGGGGGGGAATGCCCCCCTAAACGCCCTAAATACGTTGTATAACGCATAAGGTTTTCGCCCCCCAATTGTGAAACTTTATATCGGGGCCTGACAAAAGCCGCCAGAGAGAGAGAGAGAGAGAGAGAGAGAGAGAGAGAGAGAGAGAGAGAGAGAGAGAGAGAGAGAGATGCATCTTCGTGTCGGGGATTCGGTGGACGTTTCCACCGAAATCCCGACACTTAAATTTTGCTCGATCCCGCATCGTAGAGAACACCTACCCACATATTCTATACAGCATCTGAGAGAGAAGGTTTTTCCCATCACGCTGTATTTTGAAATGTAAAAAATGGTCCAGAATTGACCGAGAAATGAATGAAATATATGAGATATGGCAATATGAGAACCCCAAAGAAAAGACTCAAGGAGAGGGACAGAGACAGAGAGCGCACAGCGTCCACTGTCGTCCAGGGCAAGTGAATCTTTTATTATGTTTATTTATAGTTTATTGTGGGAGCTATTTAGTATTTAGTATTTTTCTTTCTTTTCAATTTAATGCATTTATTATTGTCTTTGGTGTGCTTTAGTTAAGTTGCAGCTATGTGCTTTTATTTTGAAAGGCAACAGGCACTCTGGGTGGACAGCTGAGTTTACTGTATCTGATGAGCACACTCAGGTAGATGAGCACCGGGCAGGGCATATGTTTTTTTTTGTTTTTTTACCAGCAGGTCAGGGAGATAGCAAATATGACAATCTTGTTTGCTGTATCAACATCTGCTAAATAAAAGACAACAAAATGACGCTGCCTGACTGGACATTGGCCTTTTTCCCCCTGATCTCTGCGTAAGATCTGCTTAGGCCTACCTGGTGCCCTTTAGTGGCCTTTGAAATTAAGTTTTATTGTTGGTGTAAGTTAGCCACTACATTTATTTTAAGTAGGCTACATTTAAAAGATTAGCATAATTGACCCCCCCCCCCCCCCTCTTTACCCTCGAAACTATAGTCATACCGTCATGTACCCCCACCCCCTCCCAGTATAAACAGTAATAGGCCTACTGTATGAACAGTATTAAACAGTAGGCTATACAATAAAATAAATAATAATATTAAGTAAATGTCACTCGAACGAACTGCAGTCCAATTCACGGGAATGGGGGGGGGGTCACTGCGCCCCTGCTCTCTTCCCATTTAGCAGGTGTGCGTTTAAATGCCTTATTTTACTTATTTAACGCACCGCGGAGTGAGCCTATTTCACAGCCGCACGCGACGATTGCTTTTTGCCTTTAGTGGGGATAATGGGGGGACCACCTAGACTGGGGGGGTCCACTGACTGTCATTGCACAAACGTTGTTATTCACCAGCGAATAAAACTTTGTTTTGCAATGCTATGGTTCATTCTACTTATTCAAGCTGTTTTACCATTGCCATTCTTCATATTAATGTTGGGGTTTTGACATTTTAACATTTGGAAACTTTTTTTCCTTCTTCAACCCCAAACGGGATTCTATGCTGCACTTTTTTTTCTTCTTCACCACAAACAGGACCCTATGCGGTTGCACTGTTTTTTCTTCAACCATCCATGGGACTTTTAGCAACACGTCCTGCACTCATTTCACTGTCATTTCATACATTCTCAACCGGTGATCCGTCCTTCAGAACTGAACTATAGTAGGCTAGTAAGGAACCAAATGGACGCTTATGTATCTGTATCAGCATGTGCCAGAACGTAACCAAATGGACCCCAACTGGTCCATTTTGTTGCATTGAAACACGCTCGGAGTTGTAACCAAATGAACCCCAACTGGTGCGTTTTGTTGCATTGTTAGTTGGTACACTCTCGGAGTTTATTATTGCGCAGATTATACATCTAGGGGTTTCAGCCCCAGTACTTCACCCGCCGTTAAATAGCTACTCTTTCTGGACCACAAATGCAGCATTTACTGTGAAAGAAATGCAAAATATCCCTTCTTCTCAATGCGATGCATTGAGCACTTGTAGATCTGCTATTTTTGTCCAAACTTGCCTTCTTCATTAACCCTGCCTCCCTAACACTCTTTGCATGTCCCTGCTATGGTGCGAGGATCAACAGCTGCTGTGTAATATATTATAGTCCTTTTCGGTTATAGTCTATTTGGTTCTTTTACTGTCATTTACATGGATCGGGACCACCCTGTCAAGGACCACTGCTTGCGTTCCCCAACATTATGAAAACATTAGCTGGCGTTCATGCTCGCCGCTTACCGGGGCTGCGAGACTACAAGCCCCGTTGCACAACCTCTCACGTTCGGGGTCCATTTGGTTACGTTTGTACGTTCTGGCACATGGTGATACAGATACATAAGCGTCCATTTGGTTCCTAATCCTTACTATAGTTCAGTTCTGAAGGACGGATCACCGGTTGAGAATGTATGAAATGACAGTGAAATGAGTGCGGGGACGTGTCGCTAAAAGTCCCATGGATGGTTAAAGAAAAATCAGTGCAACAAGCATAGAGTCCCGTGTGTGGTTGAAGAAGAAAAAAAAGTGCAGCATAGAATCCGTTTGTGGTTTGAAGAAGGAAAAAAAGGGGGAAAAAAGGAAAAAAAAAAAAAGTTTCCAAATGTTATAAAATGTCAAAACCCCAACATTAATATGAAGAATGGCAATGGTAAAACAGCTTGAATAAGTAGAATGAAACCATAGCCTTGCAAAACAATGTTTTATTCGCCGGTGAATAACAACGTTTGTGCACCAGTC
>CM076965.1:8622679-8657679 GCA_039105355.1 Benthosema pterotum
CGGCCTACACCTTGGTATGGTAACATTGGTGTTAGACAGCTAAATGCCCTAAACAGAGTCGTTAAGGTGGCTAGTAAAATTTTGGGGCACTTATTGCACCCGAAATTAGGATTGCAGCGTGCCGTGGCGTGGCTATACAGATTTTTTTTTATTCTGACAAAGTCTAAGTGTTCCTCCTTTTTTTTCATGACGGGGACTGACCAGTAACTCTTACCTTGTACAAGACAACATCTAATGCCCCGAACATGGAGTTCCATTGTTGGGTCACTATTCGCCAAGATATTACCATGCGCAGCGGAGAGCCGTAGTTAGTGTAGACGGGAAGATTCCAAGACGAAGTGAATCAAAACACCTCTTTTTATTGCAAACTGTAGCTCTAGGCATTGAAAATTTTTGGCGAACACTGACTAGACCAGTTTAACTCCATATCTGTTGCCTCACATGCTGCAGTTGTCAGACGTAAGAGTTACTTTCAAACAGAAACGTTCATTCATTCCACACTCTCTTCCAGCAAGTATCGACACTTAGGACTCCATTTTCATTAGCACTAAACCCCTTATCCCTTAACGCAGGGGTGCCCACACTTTTTTGACTTGAGAGCTACTTTCAAAATGAGCGTCTCAACAAGATCTACACATCAAAGATGTGATTGTTCCACTACTGAAAATCCATTTCAAGGCCCCTAGAAAGTTTGACTTTGAAATATAGTGGTGATGGTGTTAGGCTACTTACTGTCATAGTGTTTAAGAATAATGCAAGAATAATGCAAAATAGACCCATAAGGGTCCATTTGGTTCATTTTAACGCTCTCAAGAGTTGAATTATGTTTTTCATTTTAGGGGACTGTCATGTGATCTACTTGCATGGCCTGTGTGATCATGATCTACCTTTTGGGCACCCCTGCCTTAACATCTTTGCCTTTAAAAAAAAAAAAACTTTTTTCAATAGTTTAAATGGCCAGTCTACAAGCTCACAATGTGTCAATAGATTGGCTCGTTGAACTATTCCAAAAGGTTTTTCAAAATAGTAAAAAAAAAAAAAAAATGATAAGGGGTTTGCATAAGGGGCGGGGCTTGACACTAACACTTGCCGCTTGCCCGGAGCAAGTAAAACAAAAATGGTCGGGAAGTTAAGACTGTTACCTGGTTGCCTGATGGGGCAAGTGTGCGACTTAGCTATAACACAACATGAGATATACAGTATTTGTGAAGGTTGTCATTGCACTCTGCCTCTGCTTCTTTTCCTGCTTTCTAGCTATCTCTCCTACAGTATCTCTCTCCCTGGTCCATTTGGTTCCAAACTATTATTTTGCTGATGTCACAGACCCCTTGGAACCACTGATTTATCCTGATTTACAAGTTCGAGTTTAGCTGATTGTGTAGCTGATTGTGATTTAAACAAAACAGTCTTTGACTGTGAAAGGAAATGTTTAAAGCACCCAAGTAGGAAGTAAACTTAAATGCAAAAATTTACACTATATTTTGGGGGCAAGTGACAATGAGGGCAAGTAGAACCTGACTTGTGCTTGCCCGATGGGCAAGTGCCTCGGAGACCTTAGTGCCAACCCCTGAGGGGTTTAGAGGGTAACGATAATGGAGCCCCTTCCACTCTTGTAGAAGCAGTGTTTTTTCAACCCGTGGCGTGGGTACCGCCAGTGGTCCTTGAGAGGGTTCCAGGTGGTCCCCAGGCGAAATGATGGGAAGGTTGGTTAACCAATGTAACTCTTTTGCGGGTCCATTTGGTTTCATTTTCCTTCATTTTAGAATATTCATATGAATTAGCCACAGGTCTACACAACTAGATAATGTAGAAGATTAATGGTTATTTTGATCTCTATGTTAGCCGATTTCCCAAATCCAGCCTGGAATTGTGGACAAAAGCAAAATAAATCATTAGTTTTTGGAGTCTGTGGGCTATAATGTCGGTCAAATGGTGGTCCGTGGCTCAAATGCTTAATAAATAGTGGGCCCTCGTATGAAATGGTTGAAAACACACTGTTATAGAGAAGAGGTTTCCAACAGGTGGTCCCCACTCCCCAGCTAAGTTGTTTAACCAGATGTAACTCTTGAGAGTGTAAAAATGAAACCAAATGGACCCTGGCGTGTCCATTTGCATTCATTTTTACACTCTCAAGAGTTAAAATATCCATCATGTGAATTAGTACTAATCTACACAAACTAGAAGATTAATGGTCATGGACAGAAGCAAAGGAAATCTTTAGTTTGTGGGGTCTGTGGGGCTAAAATGTCCTCAAATGGTGGCATCGTGGCCCAAATGCTCCATACCTCCTCCTCCTCCTCCGCTCCGCATCAGCTGCTTCACCCTCTTCACAGCCTCTCCCCCGGGGCTGGCTGCTCCCTGCCGGCCGGGCACGGAGCTCTTCTCCAGGGACAGCGAGGTCAGGTTGGACCCGCTGAAGTCCTGCAGGATGCGGAGCGCCGAGTGCTGCTGCTGCTGCTGCTGCTGCTGCTGCTGCTGCTGCCTGGCGCCGTGCTCTGCTGCCGCCGCTCCGGCTCCTACTCCCCCGGCTCTCTGCCCCCAGCCCGGGGCTCCGTCCTGGCCCGCCGCCGCCGGTGGTTGTGGGTGCTGCTTGGCGCACTGACAGCCGCCTCCTCCGGCCGCAGCAGCGTCCCCGGGCCGGCCCCAGCTCCAGCCCCAGCCCGGCTCCGGCCCGGCTCCGGCCCCGGCCCCGGCCCCGGCCCCGGCCCCGGCCCGGCCCCGGCCCCAGCCCCGGCTCCCGCCCGGCCCCGGCCCGGGCGGGCTGTCCGCCGCTCTGCGGTGCTCCAGCCTGGGTAACAGGTCCACCATGATGTGCATGGTGCACGCAACCAGGAACACTGTCAGCAGCAGCACGCGGAATTTACGGAACAAAATCATAATAATTCCTTTGGATTTTTTTTTTTTTTTTTTTTTTTTACCAAACTGATCAAATAAATAATATTAATAAAAATAAAATATTTCAACAATGTCTTATTTAGCGCTGTATCGATACATTTCAACTGCTATTCGATACATATCGCAATACGATATGGACAATAGGCTACTATCGGTTAATTATGGCGATATGATCCGAACTCTTAATATAATAGGCTGACCATTATTTGACCTCAAACACGAGGAGGGGGGGGGGACAGAAAATAAAAGCGGTGGGTTGGATTTAAAAATAAAAATGTTTTCTGTCATCATTCCAAACGTTAATCCTCTTCAGTTCCGTCATCTCGGCAGTAGAACTCCACCACGATGTCATTCTGACAGCAATAATAACAACAACAACACAGGATGGATTCTCGTTCATGTCCGGATTTATCCAGGTGGACTCGGCAGCGGTCACTTCGGTCCAGCAGCATGCAGCCTGGATCCCCAAGAAGGATCCCACTCTCCCTGCATGGTGCGGTATTAGGTACTATTCTGACATAAATATCGCCTGGAAATGGCTGATTTTTTAATAACTTAATAACTGTTAATAACTATCCTTTAACGGGAAAATAAATAAATGACCAAATTACGTTGGTGAATCGGTCATGATTGAAAATAGCTTGTGGTGAGTTGATTCAGGGCTCACCATTCAAAATGATTGGGTTATAATAAGAAATGACAGCGACAACCAACCAAAGCCATGCAGTAGTCTAGTACTTCCCCATCATGGTCATAAATAAATGCATTCTAGTCCCACAGAATAGAACAGAACAGGTCCATGATCCGCCTGGGAAAGGAGCAAAGATTCCTGAATGGAGGGATCATCATGGCTGATGTCCTTAGTTGTTGTTCTTTCGATCCTTGTCTTGCCTTGTCTTGACGGTGTGATAATACAGTACTGCACATCCCCCGGTCGGTCTGTCTGTCGGCGGTGTGTGTCTGCCTCCCCAGTCCGCACGGCAGCGCCCCTGACACGGATCCAGCAGAGCAGCTTCCACCGCTCCCTCCGTCCGTCCGTCGTCCGTCCGTCCGTCCGTCCGTCCGTCCGTCCGTCCGTCCGTTCCGTATATGCTGTGCTGCTGCTGCTGCTGCTGCTGCTGCTGCTGCTGCTGCTGCTGCTGCGACGAGCAGGTGCACAGCACACAAATAATCTCCTCCCAGCCTGATTCACACTCGCCTTTTCTTTCTTTTCCTCTTCCGATTCTTATCCCCCAAACACACACACGCGCACACACACTGTGACACACACTGCTCTCCTCCTCTTTCTGTCTGTGTGAGCAATGAATGGCCTGTCGGTGCTACTGCTACTCCTCTCTTCGAGTCAGTGTGTGTGTGTGTGTGTGGTGTGTGTGGTGTGTGTGTGTGTGTGTGTGTGTGTGTGTGTGTGTGTGTGTGTGTGTGTGTGTGTGTGTGTGTGTGTGTGTGTGTGTGTGTGTGTGTGTGTGGGATAATATTAGTCACTGGCTGCTCTCTGAAGGCTGGCTGCATCGGCTGCAACTCCCGCTGCGGTCAACAGAGGGCGTGGTTTGACACCATGAACAACAAACCGTCCGAACTAAGCCTGTCTGGCATGGTGGCGTTGGCAGGGGCGTTTTTGCCATTAGGGAGACTAGGCAGTTGCTTGGGGCGCCATGAGTGGCACCACCAGACATGCTTTAAAAGGATCCCAGGCTAATAGGCCTCATATGGATGAATACATTATACTTGTCTACTTGTCTATAACTAGAATTGAACATTTAAAACAAATATAATATGTTATAGTTTAAAAATAGTTCATAATTTTTATCCCTTGGGAGGTGTCATTTCACTGTGCCTATCATAGGTATAACGTTTTCCCGACCGCCAAAATATATTCCCATGTGGTATGGAAAAGATAACAAGGGAGGGAGGAACTCATTTTATCACATACAGCACACATCCTATTCTGTACTAGCCTACTTATATTTAATCAATTAATTGGGTCTCTCTCTCTCTCTCTCTCTCTCTCTCTCCTCTCTCTCTCTCTCTCTCTCTCTCTCTCTCTCTCTCTCTCTCTCTCTCTCTCTATCCCGGCATCACCCAGCACACCAGGAGCAGTTAGGGCTTCTGCGTCTTGCTCAGAGACACATTCAGACTATCATTACATGGTGGAACCTAGCTGGGTTCGATCCGACAACTTTGTGGTTTCAATCCAGTCACTGTAACCCTGAGTAACCGCAGCTCCATGTTGTTTTTTTGTCCATGAAAATCAATATGAAGCTATATGATTTAACCACATTAAAGGGGAACTCCACCCATTTTCAACATTTTTTCTGAGAGCGTAGAAATGCAACCAAATGAACCCTAACGGGTTCATTTGGTTCCATTGGTACGCTCTCATAAAAAGAAGTGTCTAAAGAAATCCATTAACATGGTGAAATACATCTTTAAAATGTCATCAAGATGTATTTCACTATGTTAATGATTTTCTTCAGAACTCCATTTCTAGTAAACACAGAATGGGGGAACTTTTTTTTATCATGTCTACCCAGCACCTCTAAGGTATACTAATGACATATTAGAATGTTGAAAATGGGTGGAGTTCCCCTTTAAAACCAGAGACAGACAGAGCAGTCTTAACCTCTGATAATCAGCGTTTGGATCAGCTGATGGTCAGCATCTCCTTCCATGCAGGTGTTGTTGTTTCCACTCTGTCTGCCGTGGCGACTGCTGACTGTCTGACTCTGTTACACACACACACACACGCACACACACACACCACACGATACTGTTCATTAATAGCAGTGTTCATTAATATACTGGATGACTAACAGAAAAACACTCTGGGTAATTGCTGGTGGCAGCTGTGTGTGTGTGTGTGTGTGTGTGTGTGTGTGTGTGTGTGTGTGTGTGTGTGTGTGTGTGTGTGTGTGTGTGGTGTGTGTGTGTGTGTGTGTGTGTGTGTGTGTGTGTGTGTGTGTGTGTGTGTGCGTGTGTGCGTGTGTGCGTGTGCCAGTGCATCGCTGTGATGCTGTGTGGCAGTGCATTGACATGATACGTTTGATATGTACAGAAGCGTTTAAGACAGGTTGTATGGGTTAAGCAGTGGTGGGTTATTATTTTCCCAAGGGGCCAAATGAGATACATAAAATATTGTGGAGGGCCAAGACTAAAGGCTGAACTAAAGTCTGCGTAATATTCATTTAATTTCAAGACAGAGAGTAAGGCCAACCGTTTTGACACCAGGGCCCACTATTTATTCAGCATTTGAGCCACAGAGGACCAACATTTGATGACATTTTAGCCCCACAGACCCCAAAACTAAAGATTTCGTTTGCTTTTTGTGCACAATTCCAGGCTGAATTTGGGAAACAAAACAGTCAAACATACAGATCAAAATGACCATTAATATTCTCTAGTTGTGTAGACTTGGGCTAATTCACATGATGAATATTTTAACTCTTGAGAGTGTAAACATGAACATCTTTACGCTCTCAAAGAGTTACATCTGGTTAACCAACTTTCCATATTTAACTGGAACTCTCTCAAGGACCACTGGTGGTCCCCGGACCACTGGTTTTAAAAACCCTTTCCTGGGCCAGTCAGAGTCAGCCAAAGGGTAGCCTCATGCCCAGGTATGGTTTAAGAGGTGTTTTAGAGTTTCATTCAATGTTCCAATTACATTACAGCCCATTTTGACTATATGCCAGACTCAAATATTATACAGCAATGGTTTACAAACTTTTTTGATACCAGGCGCCCATGATTTATTCAGAATTTAAGCCACGGAGAACCATTTGATCACATTTTCACCCTATAGTCCTAAAAACTAAAGATATTTTAGTTTTGTCAACAATTCCAGGCTGGATTTCAGAAACAAAACAAACATCCAGATTAAAATGATCATTAATCTCCTACATTCTCTAGTTGTGTAGACTTGAAAGAAATTCAGATGATGAATATTTTAACACAGCCTTCTTCTTCTCAGAAAGGAGACAAGATGATTAAACGGTTGAAATGAGGTGACATGGTGACTGCATGGATGAGGAAGACGTGACTCACTGTCGTCTTCTGAGTTATTTATAAAAACCAGGAAGTGGTTTGGTTGGTTGGGTCAGAAATACAGTCTGCATGCATGTTGCCTTGGTTTGGAGTAGAACAGTGGGTTTCAACAACAGGTGGTCCCTGAGAGGGTTCCAGGTGGTCCCCAGCTAAATGGAAAGTTGGTTGACCTTCAACCAGTGGTCTGGGGACCACCTGTGGTCCCTGAGAGGGTTCCATGTGGTCCCCAGCTAAATGGAAAGTTGGTTAACCAGATGTAACTCTTTGAGAGTGTAAACATGAAACCAAATGGACCCTTGCGGGTCCATTTGGTTTCATGTTTACACTCTCAAGAGTTAAAATATTCATCAAGTGAATTATCCCAAGTCTACACAACTAGAGAATGTAGAAGATTAATGGTCATTTTGATCTGTATGTTTGACTGTTTAGTTTCTGAAATCCAGTCTGGTATTGTGGACAAAAGCAACATGCATCTTTAGTTTTTGGTCTGTGATGCTAAAATCTCATTCAAATATGGTGGTCTTCCATATGGTGGTCTTCCGTGGCTCAAATTCTGAATAAATAGTGGGCCCTGGTATGAAAAAGGTTGAAACCCACTGTAGTAGAATGTTAGCATTGCTTCATTCATAATGAAACAGATAAATAAAATAACACACATAGATCATCTCTCCACTGGACCATTGCACGCACACACAGCAACACGCACACACACACACACACACACACACACACACACACACACACACACACACACACACACAACACACACCAGTGATGGGCAGTAGCTTGTTACAAGTAGCTAAGCTACATAGCTTAACTACATTTTCCCGTAACTTGTAGTGTAGCTTACTACATTTGTTCTGGGAATAGCTTGAAGTGAAGCTACACTACATTTTCGAGTAGTTGTAGTAAAGCTACACTACTTATTTTGAGTAACAAGGATTGTAGCTTACTACATTTTCCCGCACACATTTTCAAATTCCGCTCATTTTTTAATGGGTAGAAAACCTAAAATATACATCCTCTAATATACATAATACACATTTATTGATATTATTTTATTATTATGATTATTATTTAGAAAGTTGTACATTACGTTGAGATATATATTTTTATTTATATGTAGTGTTGATGTAGCAAGCTACATCAAGCTACTTTTGTCATGTAGCTTGTAGTGTATCTTGCTACAATTTACTAGGGATAGCTTGTTGTGTAGCTTAGCTACATTTTTTCGAGAGTAACAAGTAGTGTAGGTTACTACATTTTCCCAGTAACTTGCCCATCACTGCAAACATACACACACACACGCGCGCACACACACACACACCACACACACACACACACACACACACACACACACACACACACACACACACACACACACACACACACGCACACACACAACACACACACACACACACGCAACACACACACACACACACACACACACACACACACACACACACACACACGTCTCTGCCAACCAACCTCTGGAATGCTCAACCAAACCACCTCAACCTCAGAACTGCCCCCTTTGTCACAGGGGCGGATCTAGGCATGGGCTAAATACCCAGTCTGCCCCACCAAACACGTTGGCATGCAAAACAACCCAAGATATTTCAAATTAAAGTGTTTATATTTAAAATGATGTGAAACACTACTACTGCTACTAACTAACTACAGCTGTGTCACCACTAAACCAACAGAATTTCATCATTGAAAACAGAAAACTCTCTGAGTCAGACCTTTAGCTTTATGCATGCTGCGTGTCTGTTGCAACTTCAACAACAACTGATGTTATTGTTGATGCTTTACCTGCTAATAAAAGTCCTGTAACGGAATATGGTATGGGGGGCGGCTTCATCGTCCGTGGCGCGAAGCGACACGGACGATGAAGCCGCCCCCCATACCATTTCCCCCCAATTGGGAAATGTTACATCCGCCCCTGCTTTCTCACTTCCTTCAAAACATCACACAGAACACTCCTCTTCAGAGATTGTTTTCCCCACCATGCGGTCCAGTTTAGACGCCACTTCCTGCCCTTTTTAACTCTGTTCTGAAGTAATACTTATTGTTGTTCTGTATTTACTTGAATAAAGTTTGTTCTGATCCAATTTTCAGTGTTGCCAACTGCCAAAATCAGAAATGCAGGAGTGCATGGCTTGACACTAACACTTGCCCGCTTGCCCGGGGCAAGTAAAAAAAAAAAATGGTCGGGCAAGTGAAGACGGCTACCTGGTTGCCCGATCGGGCAAGTGTGTGACTTAGTTTGCTACAACACAAGATATATTTGTCTTGAAGGCAGTCATTGCGCTCTGCCTCTGTGTCTTTCCCTGCTTTCTAACTATCTCTCCTATCTCTCTCCCAGGTCCAATTGGTTCCAAAAACTGTCATTTTGCTGGGATCACACTATAGGAACAACTGTGGGGACCACTGATTTGTAAGTCAAGTTGAATATTTACTGTAGCCGATTGTGACTTAAATAAAACATAGTCTTCGACTGCGAAAGGAAATATTTAAAGCACCCAAGTAGAATGTAAACTTAAATGCAAATTTTACGATATATTTTAGGGGCAAGTGACCATGACCTGAGGGCAAGTAGAACCTGACTTGCAGGCACTTGCCCAATGGCTACTACTACCACCGTGCCCCACCATCTGATGTTGAGTGTAGTCTCTTGTGCAAATTTATGAGAAATAACTGGCAAAATGTTGGTCAAAATAGCAGTTATTCTACATTTTCTAAATGTGTAGATTCTTGGAAATTAGGTAATTCAGAAGTTTAAATATAATTTAACTCTTGAGAATGTAAAATGGTTTCTTTTTCATGCTCACAAGAGTTACAGATCTATAAGGGTCCATTTCATTACCAATGGTCCTTTCTAAGACTCGTTCATATGGAAAAATGGCGCTTGTCAATCAATTTTTGCCCCAACTCGCCAGCCAAAAAGCACTAGATTTTCCAAAACACAAAACAAAACACACAACACAGTCTTTCTTGTTGTTTTCCTTCCGTCTCCTCCTCCTCTGTGTATCTTCTGATTACAGCCAATTAGAGCTGATCGATTTACTTCCTGTTCAGCTTTCAGGTTGCCATGGGCAACCATGGGTCACGCACGCACACACACACACACACACACACACACACACACACACACACACACACACACACACACACACACACACACACACACACACACACACACACACAACACAACACACACACACACACACACCACACACACACACAACACACACACACACACACAGGAATTCTAAACAATACCTGTTCTGCGGACCGCTAACAATACAGAATATACTGTGTATACGCCTATACCTAATCAATGTGTCTGGATGAGAGAGAGAGACAGAGAGAGAGAGAGAGAGAGAGACAGATATACAGACAGACAGACAGACAGACAGACAGACAGACAGACAGACAGACAGACAGACAGACAGACAGACAGACAGACAGACAGACAGACATGTTCCGTTACATTCCCACCCTCGCTGCCTATTGGTTAACCTCATCCTCCTACGTGAGTTTTATTTTTTCCATGTGTTTATTTTGTCTTTCCTCTCCTGAACCACATGGATGGATGGATGGTTGGTGGTTGGCAGAGCCACAGACAGACAGACAGACAGACAGACAGACAGACAGACAGACAGACAGACAGACAGACAGACAGACAGACAGACAGACAGACAGACAGACAGACAGACAGACAGACAGACAGACAGACAGACAGACAGACAGACAGACAGACAGACAGACAGACTTTGAACTTTCATCCAGGGCCACTGGATGGTTGGTGCAGGTCACCCTGTCCCTGTTGCACAGTGTTTATGAAACCAAACAGTCCAACATACAGATCAAAATGACCATTAATCTTCTACATTCTCTAGTTGTGTAGACTTAGCCTGATTCACATGATGAATATGCTAACTCTTGTAAACATAACTCAGATGTACAGTAACTCAAAGAGTTACTGTACATCTGGTTAACCCAACTTTCCATCATTTAGCTGGGGACCACCTGGAACCCTCTCAAGGACCACTGGTGGTCCCCGGACCACTGGTTGAAAACCACTGTTCATGTTTAAAGTAATACTAGGTAGGTTCTCTGCTAGTCACTGCATGGCCAATAAAAAATAAAACATTACAATCCTTTTCCTTTGCGGGAAGAAATTCAGAGAGTGTGTTATGTGACAAATATGCACACAGGCACACACACGCACGTACGCACACACGTGCACACACACACACACACACACACACACACACACACACACACACCACACACACCACACACACACACACACACACACACACACACACACACACACACACACACACCGGGGTGAGTGCCCTGAGCGGTCCCTCCTCCCACGTACAGACCGTGTGCGTCTTGTTTACCCAGGATGCAGTGCGGTCACAGTGCCCCTGTGTTGACTGGACTTCCAGGCCACACTGACCTGCTGTGTGTGTACGCAGGGGCGGATTGGCAATCTGGAGTACAGGGAGTTTTCCCGTTGGCCTGCGCCACCTAGTGGCCTGGACAGGGTTTTCTTTTCTTTCTTTTTTTTTTCTTTTTTTTTTTTCTTTTTTTTTGAAAAGTCCAGGGCAGGCCAGGGCGCCAGTCCCAGGCCAGGCAAACTAGTGTTTCTATCCTTCAAAAAAGAAAAGGTGTCCTACACCAGAGCCTTCAAGTAGGAGAGTTGCCATATCCCTTTTTATGCACTGCCTGGTGCTGCTGGAGGCAGTGTTGCCAACTGCCAAGATCCAAAATGCACTAGAATGCGCTAGATGCTCGCCTTTAACATACAGATCAAAATAAACATTAATCTTCTACATTCTCTAGTTGTGTATCGACTAAGTTGGGCTAATTCACATGATGAATAGTTTAACTCTTGAGGTGTAAAAATGATACCAAATGGACCCGCAAGGGTGTGTGTGTGTGTGTGTGTGTGTGTGTGTGTGTAGTGTGTGTGTGTGTGTGTGTGTGTGTGTGTGTGTGGTGTGTGGTGTGTGTGTGTGTGTGTGTGTGTGTGATGGCTCTAGGCATGGGCATGGGGGTGCAATGCCCCCCTAAATGCCCAGTCTGCCCCACCAAACGCATGGTTGTTGTGTGATGTGTTTTGTCGCCGTTTTATTTATTTATTTGATATTTTATTTTATTTGATGCTAGCTAGGTGGATTGTCTAAGCTTATTTCAGTGAGAAGACCACATCCAAATGCACTGACAATGAGTCAAAGGTAGTATAACTACCTAAATGACATTTTTTAAGTGATGAGCTCTTATTTTGAAGAGACACATTTAAAGGTGCAATGAAAGGGTTCAATTCCCTTTTAAAAGGTTAGTTCGTTCAAACTTGGCCCGCAGCTTTGTTCAGTTTTAAATTTTGGCCACTCTGTATCTGAGTTTGACCCCCCTGGTATAGATCATGTTTAGTATTTACATCTCATTCGTGTGTCTCTATAAACACACAGGATATAAAAACACAACATGAAATATATGCTTTGATGTCATCAGAGAGAGACGCAGCCGTTGTGATAACGATCGCCGTGACATTACCCACGCTGTTGATCTGCAATAAACTGCATTAAACAGGCTCTGTGGAGCTAAATGTCAAGGTTTCAGATCTCAGGGATGTGTGTGTGATCACACAGACGCCCTGCGTTACCGTCACACATATCACTTATATAGTCATATTGTTGTATTTGTCCTTTTTCTTACTGCACTGTCTATTGTCTTATTGCACTGGGGAACAATGGAAACGTTATTTCATCCCTGAAATCCCATTTTGAGGGGGGGGGGGCAAGAGAAAATGTTGGAGGGGCAAGTCATGGTGAAGCCGCACCCATACCATTTTTTGCTACAGGACTTTTATTAGTCAAGTAAAGCATCAATAATAACATCAGTTGTTGTTGAAGTTGCAACAGACACGCAGCATTCATAAAGCTAAAGGTCTGACTCAGGGAGTTTTCTGTTTTCAATGATGAAATGCTGTTGGTTTAGTGGTGACACAGCTGTAGTTAGTTAGTAGCAGTAGTAGTGTTTCAAATTGTTTCAAATATAAGCATTTTAATTTGAAATATCTTGGGTTGTTTTGCATGGCATCGTGTTTTGGGGGGGGGGGGGGGGGGGGGGGGGGGCAGACTGGGTATTTAGGGGGGCATTGCCCCCCCATGCCCTTGCTTAGATCCGCTAAGCTAACCAGGTGTGATAAAGTGGCAGTAGTGTGAAGCTAACAGACAGCTAGACAGGACATATACAACTACTAGAAACTACAATATACTACAGCTAGAAACTACAACTAAAAGTCTAAAAGATATACGAGACTATAAAAGCTATAACTAAACAAACAACATGCAGCCTACTATAAGAGGTGAGGTATACGTCACGTATACCTCACCTCTTATAGTAGGCTCAGTGTGCAAGATTTACATTATTCAAAGGGAGGAAAATAATTACATCTGTACAGAGATGAGTTTGGGAGACAGAAATAGAGGCTCTTTACCAAGAGAAAATGAGAAAATGGTAAGAGAAAATGGTATGGGTGCGGCTTCATCGTCCGTGGCGCGAAGGGCGATGGTGATCTGAGTCAGACCTTTAGCTTTATGCATGCTGCGTGTCTGTTGTAACTTCAACAACAACTGATGTTATTATATTGATGCTTTACTTGACCAATATAAATCCTGTGAATCCTCTAACATTTTCTCCTGCCCCCCAAATTGTGAAATGTTACATCCGCCCCTGCCTCCTCTCCTCTCCAGGTCTAATTAGCATTTATAGATTCATTGAGGAGTTTGATTATAGCTTTTAAACCCTCATGCAGCCAGTCGTTATGTTAATGTGTGTGTGTGTGTGTGTGTGTGTGTGCGTGCGTGCGTGCGGTGCGTGCGTGCGTGCGTGCGTGCGTGCGTGCGTGCGTGCGTCTTGCACGCAGACACACACAACCCAGCAGATCATTGGTGTTTTTCATAATTATCCTAGTCCAGGGGTTTTCAACCTTTTTCATCCCAGGGCCCACCATTTATTCAGCATTTGAGCCACGGACCACCAATTGAGGATATTTTTAGACCCACAGACCCCCCAAACTAAAGATTTATTTTGCTTCTGTCCATGACCATTAATCTTCTAGTTGTGTAGATTTGGACTAATTCGCATGATGGATATTTTAACTCTTGAGAGTGTAAAAATGAAACCAAATGGACCCTGGCGGACCCTTTACGCTCTCAAGAGTTACATTTGGTTAAACAACTTAGCTGGGGACCACCTGAACCTCTCAAGGACCACTGGTGGCCCGCGGACCACCTGTTGAAAACCCCTGTTCTAGTGGGTGAAAAAGTTCTAAAAGTTGTAAGTGCTGAAAGCGTTTCTACTTTTCAGTCAGTTTAACATGGAAGTAAACACTGTCCCAGTGGACCTGATGTCCTTGTGATCAGATCGGATGAGGGCACTGAGGTCTGTCAGTCTGGAGCTCTCTGGCTGCTTCTAAGCCCCATAATGTTCATTTTTTCTCCATATATTGGTTCATCCAGTTCATCTGTCTTAAATCTAATAATTTAAGAGGATCCATGGCTAATAAGGCAAAAATGTCTAAAGAATGACTATACTTGCCTTCTACTGTAAAACGTAAATATAAAATAAAACAGAAAACTCTCTGAGTCAGACCTTTAGCTTTATGCATGCTGCATGTCTGTTGCAACTTCAAAACGTAAATATAAAATACTCTTTCTTTTAGCACATGGAATATATTCCAACAATATTTTTTTTTAAAATATTGAATTAATGACTATACCTTTGTAGAACAGTTCCAGCACTTTTCCAGATTTTTTTTTGGTAGCTAGTGCCAGTGATTTTCTTCTAAAAGTCACGTTTCATATTTCGGTCCATGTTTCCCGTCGGACAAGTTAGTTGGTGACACACTTCCGGAGTTCTCTGGCTGCTTCCTCACTACCCCATAATGTTCATTACATCTTCATACAGTATATTGGTTCATTGTCTGTATAAAATCCATTCATTTAAAACAGGGGTTTTCAACTAGTGGTCCGGGGATCACCAGTGGTCCCTGAGAGGATGCCAGGTGGTCCCCAGCTAAACTGAAAGTTGGTTAACCAGATGTAGTACTTTGAAAGTGTAAAAATGAAACGCTTTTGAAGTTTCATGTTTATACTCTCAAGAGTTAAAATATTCATCATGTGAATTATCCCAAGTCTACACAACTAGAGAATGTATAGAAGATTAATGGTCATTTATGATCTGTATGTTGGACTGTGGTAGAGGGAAGAGGTTTTCTCTGCAATCCAGTCTGGTGTTGTGTACAAAGCAAATTAAATCTTTAGTTTGAGTCTGTGAGGCTAAAATGCCTAAAAAAGGTTGTGTATCTTCGTGAATAGAGTATCTTTGCTACACTCAAAACAAAATGGTGGAAGCCCAAAGTCGGGCACTATATGGGGCGTAGGGAATGCATTGGAACAGGGGTTATGAACAGGTGGTCCGGGGACCACCAGTGGTCCCTGAGAGGGTTCCAGGTGGTCCCCAGCTAAGTTGGTTAACCACATGTAACTCTTGAGAGTGTAAAAATCAAACCAAATGGACCCTGGCGGTTCCATTTGGTTTCATTTTTACACTCTCAAGAGTTAAAATATTCATCATGTGAATCAGTCCAAGTCTACACAACTAGAAGACAGACAAAAGCAAAATAATTCTTTAGTTTTGGGGTCTGTTGGTCTAAAATGTCCTCAAATGGTGGCTCAAATACTGAATAAATGGTGGGCCCTGTATGAAAAAGGTTGAAAACCCCTGCATTAGAAGTTAACACAGCCCATGAGCAGGGGTGTAGTGGAGGGGGGAAGCGGGGGGACGGCGTCCCCCCACTTCTTACAACTAAAATATTTTTGAGACAAAAGTAGTCCCATGTTTTTTGTCTTGTCATTTACTTTTATGGATACAATTAGGCATTGTAAACAATCTTTCTCAATATGCTATACTTACTACAAATGCAAGTGTGCATCCACTTATTTTCAATAGTTTACATTAATACACCTTAGATATGTTGTGTGGACATGATAAAAACGTTCCCCCATTCTGTGTTTCCTAGAAATGGAGGTCTGAAAAAAAATCATTAGCATGGTGAAATACATATTGATGACATCACCATGATGCGTTTCACCGTGTTAATGAGTTTCCTTTTTTCTGAGAGCGTACAAATGGAACCAAATGGACCCGCTACGGTCCATTTGGTTTCAAATTTGTACGCTCTCAGGAAAAAAATGAAAATGGCTGGAATTCCCCTTTAAGAGGCGTCCCACTACAACACTGACCGTGAGTCAGCAGGATTCAGCTCCCATCCCATCACTCACTGAGTCGTGGTCCACAGACCATGAACAAACCTGTGTACGTTCCATACAATGAAACCTTTGGAGATAAGACTGCATATTTATTGTATATTAGCCCACATGCAATAAAAGAGCCAAGAGCAATTAAGATAATGCAGAGCCAGAGAGAGAGAGAGAGAGAGAGAGAGAGAGAGGAGAGAGAGAGAGAGAGAGAGAGAGAGAGAGAATAATAATGACAAAGAAAATATGAAGTCTGCACATTTGAAAATAATGAAGCAATTATACCTAGACAGTGATAGTGCTCAATACCCAATTAGTTTATTTTTTTTTTCTAAAGGGACTCCACCATGAATTTAAAACCATACGTATTGAATAAATGTTTTTAATTAAAGCATTTTTATACACTCTGTTCATACACTCTGCCTATACAACCACGCAGATATTTATTTTTTACATTTTCTTAGTGTGCTATTTGGCTGCAGTACCTGAAATGTCCACAGAAACAGTCCCCCCCCATACCTCCTCACTGCTTCGCCCTGCCCTGCCTATAGCCCCACCCAAATAAACCCTTGCGGATCCATTTGGTTTCATGTTTACACTCTCAAGAGAAGATATATTCATCATCTGAATTAAGGGCTTTACAGATGGTGAGTCTGAAACGCCCGCATTATCGCGGCGATGAGAATCGTGCAGTGAGAAAAAAAATCTCAGGATTGACCTAAAATCAAACGCGGGTGTGTGAAAATGGTATGGGGGCGGCTTCAAGCCGCACCCATACCATTTTCGGTTACAGGACTTTTATTAGTCAAGTAAAGCATCAATAATAGCATGAGTTGTTGTTGAAGTTGCAACAGACACGCAGCATGCATAAAGCCAAAGGTCTGACTCAGAGAGTTTTCTGTTTTCAATGATGAAATGCTGTTGGTTTAGTGGTGACACAGCTGTAGTTAGTTAGTAGCAGTAGTAGTGTTTCAAATCATTTTAATTATAAGCACTTTAATTTGAAATATCTTGCGAAATGCGAAGTCCATTGCTAAATGAACTTCGCAGAGCAAGGAATATATCAAAAAGTGGATGACCCTCAAACGAGAGAATGGTATTTAGTCTAGTCCTAGTTCGCCTGTCAATAGTCTCCAGGGAATCTAAAGGAAGGCCAACCACTGATCCAGCCTTCTTAATGGTTTTATTTATCCTGCTTCTATCCATGACCGTGATGCTTATTATGACAGATAATAAGCTCAATGCAAACCCACAAGCTTGTTTTTTGATGCTTTTTGATGTTTTCTTTTTCTTTGCTCGTTCGTGACGGCGCCCGTTCATGGTTCCCATAATCCCTTGCTTCGGGCGTGTTCATGGAGAAATACTTCCGCATTTGACCACCAAATTTTGGTGTCCAAATGCGGAAATAGGCGCACTTCCGGCGGTCTTCCGGGTGCTTCAAAGCGCCAATGAGCAACTTGTATTGAAATGATCGGCAAGGGGGCGGGGCTATCGCTCGAGTCCGTTCTCTATTATTTTATTACTCTATGGGTAAAAGACATTTAAGAGTGACCTGCTGACGTCAAAAGATCTCAGCATCCTTAAGTGAAAAGGGCGAGACTGTGCTTTTTTGATCACAGCATTTGAATTTTCCTTCCAATCTAACTTACTGTCTAAGTAGATACCTAGATATTCATAAGATTGGACTATTTCTACCTCCTGCCCCTTGATGATGACAGGTGAGAGTGTCGCTTTCTTCCTACTGAAGTTAATAACTAGTTCTTTGGTCTTAGTGACATTAAGCTCCAGGAACCTGGTGTCACACCACTGCGTAAAGGAGTCAATATTCTCCCAAGGCAAACGTTTTCAACAAGTTTGTTAGAAAAACAACCTGTTGATATTCGTCTGCTATTAAAGTTTCAGTTTCAGTTTTTTTTTCCCTGCAAATGTCAAGCGATGTGCGTGCGTGCGTGCGTGCGTGTGTGTGTGTGTGTGTGTGTGTGTGTGTGTGTGTGTGTGTGTGTGTGTGTGTGCGTGTGCGTGTGTGTGTGCGTGTGGGTGTGGGTGTGTGCGTGTGCGTGTGCGTGTGTGTGTGTGTGTGTGTGACTGCATTACTCGTGAGAGCCAAGTACAGTAAAGTGAGGGAGTCAGCTGACTGAAACAAGATGGCCGCCACATAACAACGGCACTCCTCATTGGCCAGCAGTGTGGGCGAGACATCTAGTGATAACACGTGGTGTGTCTGTGTGTGTGTGTGTGTGTGTGTGTGTGTGTGTGTGTGTGTGTGTGTGTGTGTGTGTGTGTGTGTGTGGTGTGTGTGTGTGTGTGTGTGTGTGTGTCATAACTCTTATCAGAAGTATATGAATCCAAAGTCCATGTCCTTCTATACAGTCGTCTCAGACATTTACTTACTCTGACATTCACTAGTCAGTCAGAGACGACGACAGAACCAACCAGAGACACATACTGATTAATCAATACATAGATCAATAAACAGATCAATAAGTAGAGGGCCAGGTGATGTGATCAAGCTGCTGTTATCTGCTATAGCATCTCCACTGAGGTAAGTACAGACTGTTATCTGCTATACCATCTCCACTGAGGTAAGTACAGACTGTTATCTGCTATACCATCTCCACTGAGGTAAGTACAGACTGTTATCTGCTATACCATCTCCACTGAGGTAAGTACAGACTGTTATCTGCTATAGCATCTCCACTGAGGTAAGTACAGACTGTTATCTGCTATAGCATCTCCACTGAGGTAAGTACAGACTGTTATCTGCTATACCATCTCCACTGAGGTAAGTACAGACTGTTATCTGCTATACCATCTCCACTGAGGTAAGTACAGACTGTTATCTGCTATACCATCTCCACTGAGGTAAGTACAGACTGTTATCTGCTATAGCATCTCCACTGAGGTAAGTACAGACTGTTATCTGCTATACCATCTCCACTGAGGTAAGTACAGACTGTTATCTGCTATACCATCTCCACTGAGGTAAGTACAGACTGTTATCTGCTATACCATCTCCACTGAGGTAAGTACAGACAACTAGTTTTACTCTTACAGTATGTACAGTATGGATGAAAAACAGATAAAACTACATGACTGAATACTAAATGTACACTATGTACAACCAATACTACTACTATAACTACTAATACCATCAGCACACACATTGAGTATATCCTACTTCAGGTACAAAGTATATCTAAGTATAACTGAGTACATTTACTCTGGTACAATTACTAGAGTTACTTGTACTTTACTTCAGTATTTCCAATAGCCAGTATCCAGTACTTATACTGCAGTACAACTAGTATTGTACTTTCACTCCATTCCATGTATTTAACTATGATGGAATTACTGTGTAATCCTGAGTGTGATAAAGAAGCTGATACTCTGACAACTAGGCATGCACAATTACCGTATTTTCCGGACTATAAGGCACAATAAAAGGCCTTCAATATTCTGAAAAAACAATAGTGCTCCTTATATTTGGATTGTTTGACTGTAGTAGCTTCTATTCTATGCACCTTATAATAAGGGGGGGGGGGGGGGGGGGGGGGGGGGCTTCAGGGAAAATCTCATATTATAGAACATATTATATGTGTATTAAATGTTCAATTCTAGTTATAGAGGTGGTCGCCCAAGCCTGGCAGACAAACAGAGCTGTGGTTCTCTCAACCTTTTATGCCGTGACCGTATGTGTGTATATACAGTATATACACACACACACACACCCCACACAAACATTTGTCGTGTGTGTAGGGGGTGAGGCAGCGTTTTAGCCAATGACAAGGTCGTCTCCAACAGTTTCAATATGAGATTCAAATCTGTTTACAAACACAGAGTTTGTACAGGCTAAACTTTACAAAAGCTTTTACATTGTGCATCAATCCCTACTGATAATATTGTTGTTGTTTTGTCTTCTAGTATTGGTCTGCTGTAACGTCCTCAGCCTCAGAGAACATTCCACATCAGGTGTGTGAACAGCAGAAAAAAACAAAATGGCTTCCCTTTTGAGTCGTCAAGAAGAGGATCTGAGCTGTCCTGTGTGTCATGAGATCTTTAAACATCCTGTGGGGCTGTCCTGTGGACACAGCTTCTGCAAAGACTGTCTGCAGGACTGGTGGAAGGAAAGACCAACCAGGGAATGTCCAGTTTGTCAGAGAAAATACTCCAAGGAGCATCCTCTCATAAACTTTGCTCTGAAGAGCCTGTGTGAGAACTTCTTGGAGGAGAAAGGCCAGAGCTCGTCGTCTCTGAGCTCTGAGGTCCTCTGCAGCTCACACGCTGAGAAGCTCAAGCTCTTCTGTCTGGACGACCAACAGCTGGCGTGTCTCGTGTGTCGCGATTCGAACAAACACGCCGGACACAAGTTCTTACCCGTGGATGAAGCGTCTGAAGTCTGCAGACAGAAGGTCCAGGAGTCACTGAAGCCTTTAAAGGAGAAACTGAAGGTCTTTGATGAAGTTAAAACTAATTTCGACATAACAGAAAACCACATCAAGGTCCAGGCCAGGAACACAGAGACACAGATCAAGGAACAGTTTGAGAATCTCCGTCGGTTCCTCCAGAAGGAAGAGGAGGCCAGGATGGCTGCTCTGCGGGAGGAAGAGGCTCAGAAGAGTCAGAAGATGAAGGAGAAGATGGAGGCTCTGAGCAGAGACATGGAAACCCTCTCTGACTCCATCCGAGCCACCGAGGACCAGCTGAGAGCCGAGGACCACGTCTCATTCCTGCAGAACTACAAGAGCACCATGGAGGGAGTCCAGCAGATCACCCTGCAGGACCCACCAACGCTCTCAGGAGGAGCTCTGATAGACCAGGCCAAACACCTGAAGAACCTGACCTTCACAGTCTGGGACAAGATGAAGGACATTGTCTCCTACACTCCTGTCCTCCTGGACCCCAACACTGCTGGTCCTCAACTCATGCTGTCTGATGATCTGACCAGTGTGAGATATGTAGGAGAGGAACAGCAGCTTCCTGACAACCCAGAGAGGTTTATCTATGGGTACAGAGTCCAGGGTTCTGAGGGTTTTAACTCAGGGTCTCACAGCTGGGATGTTGAGGTTGGAGACAATACACACTGGCATGTAGGTGTGTGTGAGGAGTTGTATGGGAGGAAGGAAGGCACAAGGAATGGATACTGGCATATAGGGTATATAGAGTTCTGTGTGGATGAATACTCAGCACACTCCTCATCAGGTGTTAGTTACACTGTCCTCTCAGTGAACCAGAAACCCCGGAGGATCAGAGTCCATCTGGACTGGGACAGAGGACAGCTGTCCTTCTCTGATCCTGATTCTAACACACACCTGCACACCTTCACACACACCTTCACTCACACACTGTTTCCATACATTGATAATGGTGATGATGAAGGTCCATCTCTGAAAGTGTTACCAGGGAGGATCTGTGTCACTGTGGAAAACCACAGTTAGAACGCGCGCACGCACGCACACAGACACAGACACAGACACAGACACAGACACACACACACACACACACACACACACACACACACACAGACACAGACACAGACACAGACACAGACACACACACACACACACACACACACACACACACACACACACACACACACACACACACACACACACACACACACACCCCATGTACCCCCCCGTCTTATCGTCTTATTATTATTATACAACATTGTATGTCATCTGATAGAAGGATAATTAATGGAAATTACATATTAAAACAATTAAATATTGTAAATATTCTTCAAAATATATTAAATGTATATATATAAATTATTCATTCTGGTGCACTTTTATTTGAGATGTTAGATCTATAAAGAACTGCACACTCCTTATTTGTCCCCAATCTGGACAGATTTTATTATTTCTACTTTTTATGGTGATTTGAACTATTTTTGTTGTCATGATTATGAACAGAAAACAACTTTTTTTTTTTTCGGTGATCCCATTGATTGTGTGTTTTACAATAAATTCTATTGATTACATTTAAGTCCACCTGTACTGTGTATTGATTACATTTAAATCTGATTGTACTACTACACTACATTTAAAGATGGAGTGCCATGAATTTTTTTATACCTTAAAAGATGATCATCAGGTATTAATGTTATATGAAAAGGAAGATTTTTTCCCAAAAAAAGTGTACAGTGTTTGTTAAACTGTCATTTTTATGATTCCACCCTACCAGTTCATTAAGTATGCCTGGTTTGCCTGGTGGGTGGTGATGGGTGGAGATCCACCTGAACTGAAGCCATGCCCACAGCTTTAGTTGCATGATAAAGGGGGAGGAGTTAGGGGAGGGGCTGAGCATGTGATGTCACTATATTGAAGTTTTTTTCATTGGCACGTTTGACTGGAAAGGTTCAGACGACACCACAGTGATCGGCCACATCAGAAACAACGACGAACGGGCCTACATGGAGGAGGTCAATCACCAGGTGAGGTGGTGTGCTGACAACAATCTCACGCTCAACATCTCAAAGACAAAAGAGCTCATTGTGGATTTTAGATGGGGCAGAAGAGGGCAGCACGCTTCTACCCTCATCAATGGCGTGGAAGTGGAGCAGGTCACCAGCTTTAAGTTCCTGGGGGTCCACATTTCTGAAGACCTTTCCTGGACTACAAATACATCGTCCCTCATAAAAAAGGCCCACCAACGTCTCTTTTTCTTGAGAAAACTGAGGAAAGTGAGACTATCCTACCAGACTCTAGTTAACTTCTATCGGTGCACCATTGAAAGCACACTCACGTACTGTATAACCGCTTGGTATGGGAACTGTACTGTGGCGGAGCGGAAACTATTGGAAAGGGTGGTGAAGACTGCGCAGCACATCACAGGCTCCTCTCTGCCATCTATTGAGTCCATCTACAAGCGGCGCTGCCAGTCCAAGCCAAGGCCCTCAACATCATTAAGGATACTTCACACCCCAACAATAAACTGTTCCAAACCTCCCATTCCCAGAGGAGGAAGGGCTATAGATGCCTTAAGACATCTACCTCCAGATCCAGGAACAGTTTCTTTCCCTCAGTCATCATTCTCCTGAACTCTAAAAAATAGTTACGGACTACAATATATTTTCTTACTGTTTTTATTTTTGCCTCGTATGACCTTTTGTATTGCACTGGATCGATGCCAACAATTCAATTTCGTTGTACTTCATGTTCAATGACAAAATAAAATCCATCCATCCATCCATCCAGCCCCCAGGAAGACACCCTAAATACAAAGGGAAGACATCATTGCGCATAAAAAACACACCAAGGGGTCTATTTACATACTGTCACCTCTTAAACATGTACAAAATTGGAAAAAAATACACAGCAACCCCTCTTTAAAACTGATTGTACTGTGTATTGATTACTTTTAAGTTTTAAATTAAACAAGCCTGGTTTTATCTAGTATCAGTATTATAATGACTAACATATCCTGCATATCAGCGCCCCCACCACCTCAGGACATTGTGGTACTGCAGCTAAACTGTCCATAAAGAAATGACAAGGATTAATTACTTCTCCTCCATGAATGACATCATGGCAAGGTAACTAAAACAAACAATGTTCTTAAAAGGGTATTCCACCCATTTTCATTGTTTTTCTTTTAGGACAGTTTTTCCTGAGAGTGTCCAAACACTCAAACACTATCAGAAAAAAGTGCTAAAAGATAAATCATTAACATGGTGAAACACAACTTGATGAAGTCATCAGGTTGTGTTTCACCACGTTAATGATGATTTTCAGACCTCTATTTCTAGGAAACACAGAATGGGGTCAGTCGTCATTCAGTTTTCAGAGCAGAAATTTGGTAAACATCTATAGGCTTTTTATTGGTTGAGTGAATCCTGTATAACAGGGATTTTCAACAGGTGGTCTGGGGACCACCAGCGGTCCCTGAGAGGATTCCAGGTGGTCCCCAGGATAAATGAAGGAAAGTTGGTTAACCAGATGTAAGTCTTTGAGAGCGTAAAAATGAAACCACTCTCAAGAGTTATAATATTCATCATGTGAATTGGCACTATTTAATTAAGAAGTTTACACTGTTTTGTTTGCAAAAGTCAGCCTGGATTTTTGGACAAAACCAAAAGAATTTTAGTTTCAGGTCTTTGGGGCTAAAACTTCATCAAGTGGTGGTCCGTGGCTCAAATGCTGAATAAACGGTGGTCCCTGGTGTCAAAAAGGTTGAAAACCACTGCTGTATAATCCTGCAATACAAGGCTAAGTATTGGTCTTTGGTAAGATTAACCCTTTAATTAATTCAAACTTGTTTTGTTGTTGTTTCTTCACAGAAATATCATTGTTGTTGTTCATTGTTTAGTATTTACCTACAATTGAACACCCTTTAACCCTAATAAAATTAAGTAAAATGAATGCAATAAATATATGTTTGTGATCATTAGAATGTCTAGAGAACATGTACGTTCATTATATCAAAATATATCCCACCAGAAATGTATATTCTTTAATGTATTATAATTATTTTAATAATTATCCTAATTTGTATAATTAAAGTATTTTTTTCCTAATTTGTATAATGAAAATATTTGTTATCCTAATTTGTATAATTAAAATACTTTTTAAACAAAAAAATGCCTCTTTAATAGATCATAGTAGGAAGGTTAAAACAGTTTCAAGGTTATTTCAAGTAGATTAATTATACACTACCTTCTAGGGCAGTTGGTTTTCAACATTTTGATACCAGGGACCACCATTTATTCAGCATTTGAGCCACGGACCACCAATTGAGGACATTTTTGGACCCACAGACCCCAAAACTAAAGATTTCCTTTGCTTCTGTCCATGACCATTAATCTTCTAGATTCAGGACTAATTCGCATGATGGATATTTTAACTCTTGAGAGTAAAAATGAAACCAAATGGACCAGCCAGGGTCCATATAATATAATATAATATAATATAATATAATATAATATAATATAATATAATATAATATAATATAAGATAAGATAAGATAAGATAAGATAAGATAAGATAAGATAAGATAAGATAAGATAAGATAAGATAAGATAAGATAAGATAAGATAAGATAAGATGTATATTATTATTAATGATAGTCTCTGTGTGGATGTGTGCATAAGATAGATTAAGCAAAAGGGGGTTAGTAATTTAGTGCCAGATCACGGCTCTGGAATAAAACAGGCTCTTGGGCTTGAAAAGGTTGTTTACCACTGAGATAAAGGGTGGCTCTAGTGCCAAAAGGTTTCCTCCCACTGTTCCATAGCAGCTCCATGGCAGGGGCGGATGTAGGCATGGCATGGGGGGCAATGCTAGAGTACTGGAAGCAGAGTGCCGTCACTCCAATTGACTCCCCATTCTCCAGCTGAACAGAGACGCCTATTGGCTGAAACGCGCACGCGACCTCCGAGGAGGACTCCAAGTTCCAAACAAAGCCCTCTGCACATCCAGCTCGGAGCTGCAGCTCCGTCCACAGCAGAATGCAAGTTAGCAGGTAAATTGGCGAGATTACGGCATTTCAGAACATTTTAACGCATTAACAGACCGCTCGTCACTTTAGTGATTAATGTTTGATATGAATATTTATATAATTCGCTCTGGTTTAAAAAAAAATAGACTGTTGTGGTGCAGTGGTGGTTAGCTAACTTAGCTTAGCAGTGTTCCTGTCCATCCAGCCATCCACTCCATGAACAGTTACACTGCTATGACCCGTCAGCTTTTTTTTTTCCTAGCATAAATATTTGTTTTCATTGTTATTAGCTTTATTGTTAAACTTATGGTCAACCAGTGTGTACAACTGATAAGTTATATTGCTAGGTTATATAACATTACTATTATAGATTATGTTTATACTCTTGGGTGGGGGAAACAAACCAAAAAGTCACGTTGCTTTGTTATATACAGTACATTTTATACAAGCTATAAAGCTTAGTGGCAACATTTGTTTGTTCTAGTCAGTCCACTTGCCAGGTTTTGTGTGAAGTGTTTAGTAGGGGTCCCCTCCCCAGAGTGTAGAAGTTGCCAGATATCCTGTTGAGCGGTTTTTGCAATTGTGATAATATGTGGCCATATGGAAGACCATATAGCAGTTCTCCTCCGTGATAAATTTCATGGTGGTCGACAGCCAAATTATTGATGATTGGAAACAGGAGGGGGTGTACGAAATCAAACTAAATAAACTAAATTAACTAAATAAACTAAGTAAGCATGTAGCTAATTGCTAGCGCTAGCCATTAGCTACATGCTAGCGCTTCCAAAACATGGTACTGTCGTCTTCTTAAATTAAATACGCGTTTTCTGTGTGCCGGCGTTCAAATGTTAAGGTCCGGCCCTGAGTTTTTTTTCGTTGCGAATCTATCGACACCATTCCCGTTTCCATTAGTTACTGCTAAAGGGGTTTAATCCACCGTTTCTCGCCGGGTGCACCCGGCGGTCATCCAGAAAGGTAACCGAGCTACACGTGACTCTCTCCTCGTAGCTGTAGTCAGCATCGCCAGCGAGATGAGAGTGTCACGAACGGGGCTAGCTGGCAGTAGAATACGTTTTCAGAAGCATCTTCATAAACAAGACTGGAATTTTTCATATACACATACAGTTTATTGCTTCAATGTATACCTGGTTGGCTGTAACATCAAGACCAGGGGTGTAGTGGAGGGGGGACGCGGGGGGACGGAGTCCCCCCACTTCTCACATCTAAAATATATTTTGGGCAAAAGTAGGCAGATGTTTTTTTCTTGTCATTTACTTTTATGGATACAATTAGGCATTGTAAACAAAACTTTCTCAACATGCTATACTTAGTCCCCCATCTGTGTTTTCCTAGAATTGGAGGGCTGAAAAAAATCATATTAGCATGGTGAAATACATATTCATGACATCATCAAGATGTGTTTCACCATGTTAATGAGTTTCCTTTTTTCTGCGAGTGTATAAATGGAACCAAATGGACCCGCTAGGGTCCATTTGGTTCACATTTGTACACTCGCAGAAAAAAAATGAAAATGGGTGGAATTCCCTTTAAGAGGCGTCCCCCCACTTCTAAAAGTACCACTACAACACTGATCAAGACCATTAATCACACAATTGTTTTGGAAAGTTTCTTTCATGCTGTCTCTCAAATGTCAGTCAAAATGTTCTGAGATATATATTTTTCCCAGTTACATCAAATTTTGAGTGTGTGAGTGATGGAAAGTATTTTTGTACACATTTTAGTTACTACATTGTGAATAAAATGTTTTATTGATTATTCATTCTCCTTGCATATTCCGTAATCTTTACTGACATGTCATTTGGTATTTGGCCTCAGAACCCCAGCTGAAAATGTTTGTCCCTGTGACCCCCTCATTATGTCATTATTGGCTGATCTACAACATCACAACACGTCCTATTTAAAATCCATTGTGAACTTGTCTGAATTTTGAATGAATAGTTTATTGGAAGAAAAGTAATGGGTACAAGGTACAGTCAGACAGGGTACAGTCAAATACCCAATAGGATCACTAAGAAAATTCCTTGCAGACTTGTTTCCATTCAGGACCAGGCCAGGTACAGAGTGAAAGGTTTTTGTTTTAAGTGGAATGTGTAACATGAATCAATACATAGTCCTAGTATGAAAGCTATTGCAGTAAATCTGAACTGAGTGTCATGCATGAGACGATTGTCAATCACGGACTGATTGATGGCCATCCTACAGTGACTGATAGGTGGCATCCCAATCATGCATGGCTGGAAGTGATCGGGATGAGGAAGGAGAAACTATAAAACTGTTTTGCTCAGAGTGACAGGGAGTGGTGTGTCTGGAAAGCGGAGCTCTGTATGTTTGCTGGCATATAATGCCAGCGATTGTATTGGGTGGGAGGGCAATTTGCTTATGTTTTATTGTTAGTAATTATTAAATGAAGTAGCTGTGTATCTGTGCATGCATGTTACTTGCTCAGCCTCCATTATTAATGTTTGAAGTAGAAATATCCTGTAAATAGGCACTTAACATTTATTCTCCTACCTGAAACAAGGATTATTACACTACGATCAAATCTGCAACCCTCCTAACCCCTTCCCACACACACCTCAACCAACCCCAGAGTAGTCCTAATGTAAATTATTAAACCATAACCATTTGGCCTATATGGTCAGAGAGGCAAATACAAAAATAATATAGCCTAGCATTTAATAAGATTCTAGGAATATAAGAAACAAAGTAAGATAAATAGAGTATCTATAATGAGTTTCCAGATACTCTAAAGCAGGGCTTTTTAACAGGTGTTCCGGGGACCACCAGTGGTCCCTGAGAGGATTTCAGGTGTCCCCTGGCTAAATGATGGAAAGTTGTTTAACCTACCAGATGTAACTCTTTGAGAGCATAAAGATGAAACCAAATGGCCCCTTGTGGGTCCATTTGGTTACTGTCTCTCAGTCTCAAGAGTTAAAATTCAACCTCTGAATGAGCTCAAGTCTACACAACTAGAGAATATCAATTTTAATGGTCATTTTGACTTTGACCTGTATGTTTGACTGTTTGTTTGTGTTTTTTCTTCAAAATCCAGCCTGGAATTGTGGCGACAAGCCACAGTTTTGGGGTCTGTGGGACTAAAAATGGTGGTGGCCATAAAATGGTGGTGGCTCAAATTATGAATAAATAGTGGGCCCTGGTATCAAAAAGGTTGAAAACCACTGCTCTAAAACAGGGGTTTTCAACATGTGGTCCGGGGACCACCAGTGGTCCCTGAGAGGATTCCAGGTGGTCCCCAGGCAAAATGATGGAAAGTTGGTTAACCAGATGTAACTCTTGAGAATGTAAAAACGAAAGCAAATGGACCCTTGCGGGTCCATTTGGTTTCATGTTCACACTGTCAACAGTTAAAATATTCATCATCTGAATTAGTCTACACAACTAGAAGATGGACAAAAGCAAACGGTTTTTTTTTTTTTTTTTTTGGGGGGGGGGGGGGGGGGTCTGTGGGGCTAAAATGCTATCAAAATGGTGGTCCGTGGCTCAAATTGTGAATAAATATAGTGGGCCCTGGTATCAAAAGGGTTGAAGACCACTGCTCTAAAGATAAAGAGCGCGGGGGGGGGGGGGGGGGGGGGGGGGGGGCGGACGGACGAGGAGTATGCTAACAGACACATGCTAAATGGAGGAGGTAATGTTTGGAACTTGCAGAGCTCCAGACCGTGGCGCATGCGCGCTACGCGAGGGGCGGCGAGATCAAAGCGTGACGCCACTCTGTCTCTATAGTACTCTAGGCAATGCCACCCTAAATACCCAGTCTGTCCCACCAAACATGATGGCATGCAAAACAACCCAAGATATTTCAAATTAAAGTGCTTATTTAAAATTATTTGAAACACTACTACTGCTACTAACTAACTACAGCTGTGTCACCACTAAACCAACAGCATTTCATCATTGAAAACAGAAAACTCTCTGAGTCAGACCTTTAGCTTTATGCATGCTGCGTGTCTGTTGCAACTTCAACAACAACTGATGTTATTATTGATGCTTTACTTGACTAATAAAAGTCCTGTAACAGGAAATGGTATGGGTGCGGCTTCATCGCCCGTGGCGCGAAGCGACACGGGCGATGAAGCCGCCCCCATACCATTTTCTCCTGCCCCCCCAATTGTGAAATGTTACATCTGCCCTGCTCCTTGGTATTTCTAGCTCTCTATGGACAGATGACAGTATTGAGTATCAATACCAGCAGAGTTCAGCTGAATGAAATCCATCCACAGGTCTATTCTCCAAGGCAGCGCTTTTCAACCTTTTTGACACCAGGGCCCACTATTTATTCAGCTTTGGAGCCACGGAGGACCACCATTTGATGACATTTTCACCCCCACAGACCCCCCAAAACTATAAAATATTTATTTTGTTTTTGTCCACAATTCCAGGCTGGATTTTCGCAAACAAAACAGGCCAATCCAATCCACTTTATTCATATACTGTAGCACATTTCACAACTCAAGGTATCTAAAGTGCTGTACAAAAAGTTAAAAAACAATAAACATTAAAAGCTAAAACAGAAAAATACACATGTAACAAATAAACACACTAAGCAGAGATAAATAACACAAAACAAAGACAAATGTAGACAATAGATAGCAGAAACAGCCAACACACTAACAAAAACAAGCAGTAACACATTTAACAACAAAAACAAACATACAGATCAAAATGGCCATTAATCTTCTACTTTCTCTAGTTGTGTAGACTTGGGGCTAATTCACATGATGAATATTTTAACTCCTTATAGAGTGTAAACATGAGAGCAAACTCTAACTCCTTAAGGACCTCTTGTGGTCCTGGACCACTGGTTGAAAACTGCTCCAAGGACAGAGACAGAGACAGAGACAGAGACAGAGACAGAGAGACAGAGAGAGAGGGAGAGAGAGATTCTGTTTTAAACAAATCCATTTACAAACACAGTGTTTGTAAACACTGTAGTTGCCTCTTTTCACTGTTAAACCCTTGAAACCAGAATAGCAGAGATTCTAAAAAACACCAATGTTTGGCAGAGAGGTTTGGTAATGTGGGGAGGGGGAGGGAGGGGAGGGAGGTGTGAATTTGCAAACCAAAGCGTGGTGTTGTCGTTGTGGTTTAATTTTCCATGTCATTAGCCAGGCTAAGCAGAGAGTCATTACTGCAGGGAGAGGCTGAGCGTTGCTGCACCGCTGACTCAATTAGAACAGCTCAGTGTTTTACACTCCAGAGGTCACAAACGGAACGGAACGGAACGGAACGGAGGAGTCTGTGGGATTGAATATTAGCTGACGAAGCTCAGGGTTAATAAACTACACACTCAGCTCTACTCAGTCCTTCATCAGAGCTTTAATTCAGGGTTAGTAAACCACACACTCAGCTCTACTCAGTCCTTTATGAGAGCTTTAATTCAGGGTTAGTAAACCACACACTCAGCTCTACTCAGAGCTTTAATTCAGGGTTAATAAACAACACACTCAGCTCTACTCAGTCTTTTATGATGAGAGCTTTAATTCAGGGTTAATAAACCACACACTCAGCTCTACTCAGTGCTTTATGAGAGCTTTAATTCAGGGTTAATAAACAACACACTCAGCTCTACTCAGTCCTTTATGAGAGCTTTAATTCAGGGTTAATAAACTACACACTCAGCTCTACTCAGTCCTTTATGATGAGAGCTTTAATTCAGGGTTAATAAACTACACACTCAGCTCTACTCAGTCCTTTATGAGAGCTTTAATTCAGGGTTAGTAAACTACACACTCAGCTCTACTCAGTCCTTTATGAGAGCTTTAATTCAGGGTTAATAAACTACACACTCAGCTCTACTCAGTCCTTTATGAGAGCTTTAATTCAGGGTTAATAAACTACACACTCAGCTCTACTCAGTCCTTTATGAGAGCTTTAATTCAGAGTTAATAAACTACACTCAGCTCTACTCAGTCCTTTAGAGAGCTTTTATTCAGGGTTAAAGGGGAATTCCACCCATTTTCAACATTCTAATATGTCATTAATATACCTTGCCTCTCTCTCTCTCTCTCTCTCTCTCTCTCTCTCTCTCTCTCTCTCTCTCTCTCTCTCTCTCTCTCTCTCTCTCTCTCTCTCTCTCTCTCTCTCTCTCTCTCTCTCTTCTCTCTCTCTCTCTCTCTCTCTCTCTCGTTAACTTACAACCCTCTACATTCCCATCCTTACAATTTCTTACCAGCGCATTAAAATAAAATTGACAACATAATGGGTTTGAACTAACGTCGTTTGAAGTCAAAGGGAAATTAATTGACTTGTTTTTTTGTGTCTAATCATTGGGGCGCTGCACTGCCCTGCCCAAGCCTGGTTTTATCTAGCATCACTATTATGACTCAATGGAAACAAGCCTGGTTTTATCTAGCATCACTATTATGACTCAATGGAAACAAGCCTGGTTTTATCTAGCATCACTATTATAATGACTCAATGGAAACAAGCCTGGTTTTATCTAGCATCACTATTATAATGACTCAATGGAAACAAGCCTGGTTTTAGCCACAGTAGCATCACTATTATACTGACTCAAATATTAAATAATGTGCATATCAGCGCCCCACCACCTCTGGGACATTGTGGTACTGCAGCTAAACTGCTTTCAAAGACCAGAAAGGAATGACTGGTTATATCCTAGGCTCAAAGAAACCATCATGAATAAGCTTGAGGGACCGTTTTTAATGTCCAACATTAACAACAATTCGCATGTACTGTATTTCACCATGTTAATGATTTTTCTTTCAGAACCCTTTCAAAAATTTTTCTGAGAGGATACAAATGTACCATTTGTCCCCTCTATGCATTTTGTGTCCATATCACTAATGCCCAAAAGTAGTTTAAATACAAATTACATTAGTTTTGTGGATTAATGTACTTTTACTGCATGGCCCCTGTGACCTCCACAAAATGACCAGAACTATTTAACCCTTAGTGTCCTGAACGCGTTTTGGTGTTTTATCTGTTGAAAAATAGCAGATCAACAAGCTCATGTCGCGCCACCGAGTGGCGCGACATGATCTTGTTGTTCTGCTATTTTGAAAAATTGTGAAATGTGCTGCAAATCTCTGCATAAATTATTTTGGAAGCAAACATTTTATCTCAATTTTTCGCTTCTGGGGAACCCGAGAACAACATGTTTTCAGATGGGGGTCCACAGCCAAATATGGATAATTCTGGTGGTCCTTGGCTAGAAATATGTTAGCATCACTGACACAGGAGCACAGATTTTTCAGAAAAACTAGAATCTAGTGTCAGAAACTATAGAATCTAGTGTCAAAAAGGAGATCCTAGCATCAGAAACTATAATTTAGTGTCAATAACTAGAATCTAGTGTCGGAAACTACTATAGAATCTAGCGTCAAAAGCTAGAATGTTGCTGCAGCTATAATCTGGTGTCAGGAACTACTGTATAATCTGGTGTCAGGAACTACTGTATAATCTGGTGTCAGGAACTACTGTATAATCTGGTGTCAGGAACTACTGTATAATCTGGTGTCAGAAACTCCAATCGAGGGTCAGGACACAATGGGTTAATATAGACCAAAACCAGAGCAGAACTCTCACCACAGGACTCTCGACATCAATTAATACAATTGACACGACTATATTAATGGACAGCATTAACAACTTTTTTTTTTTTTTTTTTTTTTTTTTTTTTATCCCACAATTTTGCAACCCATTTTATTTCACCCAGATCCTGGGCTCTACACACCCTCCGCCAACCTGGGGAGGCAGCGGACTGGCCTCATGCTTCCTTCAATGCATGAGGAGTCCAAGCTGCCTTCTTTTCACCTGACAGGGGGGAGTTTCCCTGGTTGGACGTAGCGCATTGTGGAAGGAACACGTTATTCCAACCAGTTCCTGTCCCCTCCATCAGGCGCCCCGGCTGGCCAGGGGGAGGCAGTCTAGAGACCAGGATTACAGCATGTTTTTGTGAGGGTATCTACCCTAGGGGACACGGGGGAGAACATGTGAGAACATGCAAACTCCACACAGAAAGGCCCTTTCACCAACCCCGCCTCGGGTATGGGCACTGATGACGAGGAGGAGCAGACACGCCACCAGGACCCACAGCAGCGCCCTAGTGGGAATCGAACACAGGACCTTCTAGCTGTGAGGCGACAGCACTAACCACTGACTCAGAGAGTTTTCTGTTTTCAATGATGAAATGCTGTTGGTTTAGTGGTGACACAGCTGTAGTTAATTAGCAGCAGTAGTAGTGTTTCACATCGTTTTAAATATAAGCAATTTAATTTGAAATAGCTTGGGTTGTTCTGCATGGCATCATGCAGGGTCGGATTGACCACTGGGCGTACAGGAAGTTCTCCCGGTGGGCCACGACCCGTTGGGGGCCGGTGGTATCACGGTCTGATTAAAAGCACTGGTTTTGCAACCTTTTTGATCCCAGGGCCCGCTATTCATTTAGGATTTGAGCCACAGGCCACCATTTGATGACATTTTAGCCCCAACAGACCCCAAAACTAAAGATTTATTTTGCTTTTTGGTCCACAATTCCAGGCTGGATTTGGGAAACAAACCAGTCAAACATACAGATCAAAATGACCATTAATCTTCTACATTTTCTAATTAGACTTGGGCCAATTTAGATGAATACTTTAACTCTTGAGAGTGTTAACATGAAACCAAATGGACCCGCAAGGGTCCTTTTGGTTTCATGTTTACGCTCTCAAAGAGTTACATCTGGTCAACCAGGTAGAATAGGTCCATCACGTAGAACAGGTCCATCACACGCTGGTTGTGGTTGGGACGGTCTAGGCCAAATCACGCTAAAAATGTCCGGGCCGATTTTTTCGCCCAGTCCAGCACTGGCATCGTGTTTGGGGGGCAGACTGGGTATTTAGGGGGGCATTGCCCCCCCATGCCCATGCCTAGATCTGCCCCTGCGTCTGAACAGAAATAAGTTTAGTTTCTCCAGAAGTCCTTGACAAACTCTGAGGACATTCGACCGCCAATGCTGTTAATTAAACCATGATTATATTAATAATGATGAGGCAGCATTTCATGTCATAAGTGACCTCAACGATTAAGTTTTCTGAAAAAGTCTCTTGGAATAACTTGTGAGTTTTGTTTTTGTCTAACTTTGTTTTTTTCTAAAGTGCAGTTCCTGGTTTGAGCTATAGCTGACTTTATATTTTTTAACCCTAGAACACACTAAACAGAGGTATATTTTACATTATGTTACCAAAGTAACATATTTAATACAAAATATTTCTCATCACAATATACTGTATTGAAGTG
>CM076965.1:8662679-8787679 GCA_039105355.1 Benthosema pterotum
GCATCGCCCAGCAAGAGAAGGACTACGAAGACTTCACCAGCAGCAGACAAAAGGAAAAGGAGGATATGGTGGACTACAGGGAAGAGCTCATGGCTCTGAGGAGAGAAATACAACATCTCGAAGAAGAAAGAGAGAATCATATGGCTCAGATAACAGCACTAAGAGAAGAGATGCGAGAGATGAAACAGGAGAGAGAAAAAGAAATGACTCCTCTGATAGAGGAGATCAAAGAGATGAAACAGGAAAGAGAGAGGGAGATGGCTGCAAAAGGAGAGGAGATGAGAAAGATGATGGCAGCAGCAACAGAGGAGAGACATGAGAGGGAGGGAGATGTGTTCACATTACCTGAACAGCAGCCTAACTCCTCCTCCCAGAAAAACAACCACACCATGAGCCCCACCCAGACAGACGCTGTGTCACAGAATCCTCAAACTCACTCCATCTCATCTACAGAGAGCAGCCAGAGTCAACCAGCCCCTCCACCACACGAGAAGAGAGCACTCCCACACAAACAACACCACGCAGACAACAAGCTAAAGTGGTCATCCTCATCGACTCCAATGGGAAGTTCATAGAGCAAGCCAGACTCTTTCCTAAGCATAGTGTGTCTAAGCTGTGGTGTCCCAACACCAAGAGAGCATTGGAACTGTTGAATGTGGAACAACTGGGCAGTCCCAGTCACATCATTATCCACACAGGAACCAACGACCTCAGAACACAGCAGGAAAGAGTGGCTAGCTCTCTAAAGACAGTGATAGAGAGAGCCTCCACCACCTTCCCCAACACCCGAGTGATCATCTCCACCCTGCTACAGCGGAGAGATTTTCACCCAGACATCATCTACAAAATCAACGCCAGCATCTCCAGAGACTGTGCCCTCAAACCAAACGTGCACATGGCTCATCACCCCACTCTTGACCTATCCTGCCTCTACGATCACGTCCACTTACTTAGAGAGGTAGTTCCAATATTTGCCCGGACCCTGAAGGATGCTGCCCTCAACCGGAGCCCTGCTACCTCACCTAGAAGCCCCAGGCACCCTGCACCTGCCCCACCTAGACAAGCACGTGGCTCCCTCAGACCTACAGGGAAGGACCCTTCTCTTCAGCCACAACACCACCAGGACTCAAGAGGTCCCTCACTTCAGCCACAACACCACCAGGAATCCAACCCAACTCGACGCAACCTGCATCAGGATAGACCATCATCCAACAACCCCCCGCAGAACAGGCCTGAGCCCCTCTTACCCACCTCGGCAGCCCCACCTCTACAACAGGAGATGCGTCAAAACAGTCTCAGCTATGCCCAAGTGGTGAGCAGAGCAGCACCCACCCCCGCCCCACGGAGTGAACTAAAAGACATCCAACAGATGCTGAGCCTGCTCTGTTCCCACCTGATAGGAACTGGACCCTGGTGAAAGGTTACACGCACATGCACACACACACACACACACGCGCGCGCGCGCGCGCGCACACGCACGCACGCACACACGCACACGCACACACGCACACACACACAGACAATACATTTCATACAAAGTTTATAATGTTGCAGTACAGATTAAGAGTATTGGTTGATATTTATCCCATACCACTAAGGAAAACACTTTACTTTTCATAATACTCATACAAGTTTATCATTTTATAGTACAGTTAATAGTACTGGCATGTTGATGTTTATCTCATTTTTGTAAAACAAATACTGGTTCATTCATGGACAAAAAGTGTTTTACTGTTGCATGTTGGAACATACGAGGTCTGAGGTCTTTTGCTTTTGGTTCTAAGAGCAGAGACCCTGATTTCATAAGAGAACTGGATAATCCAGACATTGTGATACTACAGGAAACATGGTGTAAAGGAGAAGAGTCCACTGGCTGTCCCATAGGATACAGAGAGATCATTGTACCATCTACCAAACGAAAGGGGGTAACTCAGGGAAGAGATTCAGGAGGGATGTTGATCTGGTTTAAAACACATCTAATACATTCAATTCAATTAATCAAAAAAGAAGATTTTTTCATTTGGCTCCAAATAAAAAAAGAAACAACTACATCTGAAGAAAACATTTATCTATGTGCAGCATATGTCCCTCCATCAGAATCCCCTTATTACAATGAACACAGTTTTACCATCCTAGAGGATGAGATTAGTTACTTCCAGGCCAAGGGAAACATTTTGATCTGTGGAGACCTCAATGCTCGAACAGGCACAGAGCCTGACAACATCTGTGATATTGATAATAAACATATACCAGATCTCAGCATCCCCCTGCCATCATACCCCCCCAGGAACAACTATGACAAAACAACCAACCAGAATGGAAGACAACTCCTACAGCTCTGTCGGTCGTTGGGTCTGTACATAGTCAACGGCCGGCTACGAGGGGACTCATATGGCAGGTACACACATTGTTCTCATCTTGGTAGTAGCACTGTTGATTATATGATAACAGACATAGATCCAGTGCACCTCAGGGCATTCACAGTCAATCCTTTGACACCTCAATCTGATCATAGCAAAATAACTCTGTACTTAAATCAAACACAAACACAACTCAATGAAGTTGAAAACAGTCCACTATACACATTAGAACAGCCCTACAGATGGAACAAAAACAGCCTGAGAGATTATCAGCAAGCAATTGACAATCACGAAATCCAATCACGACTAAATAGTTTTCTTAACCATTCATATCCCCAAAACATAGAAGGAGTAAACATGGCTGTACAAGATATCAATCAGATATTCAGCGAACTGGCACATTTAGCAAACCTGACTAAAGCACCTAAATTTAAAAAACAAAATACAAAAAATGAAAAATGGTATGATTCTGAATGCAGAAATCTACGGAAAACATTGAGGAAGCTTTCTAACCAGAAACATAGAGAACCAGAAAATCAAGAGGTACGACTGCAATACTGGCATACATTAAAACATTACCATCACACCATCAGATCAAAGAAAACACGGCACATTGAACAACAACTCGATGTAATTGAGGAATCTATTGATACAAATCAATTCTGGGATAATTGGAATCAACTGAACAAACCATACAAAGAAGAATTAGCGATTCAAAATGGAGACGTATGGAAAAAACACTTCGAGAATCTGTATGCTCCAATCACACCTAATCTGGCCCAAAAAAACACTTCTGATAAACTTGAAACACTAGAATCCATAATTAAAGATCAACAAAATCCTTTAGATTTCCCAATTACAGAACAAGAGCTAAGGGACAAAATCCAGACTCTGCAATCCAAGAAGTCCTGTGGTGTAGATGGAGTTCTAAATGAAATGATTAAACATGGTGACCATAAAGTTCACACTGCCTTGTTGAAACTGTTTAACATGGTACTTTGTATAGGTTATTTCCCTGACACCTGGAACCAAGGACTAATAACACCCATATTTAAAAATGGTGATAAATTGGACCCAAACAATTATAGAGGCATTTGTGTCAGCAGCAATATAGGTAAGATTTTTTGTTCAATCATTAACAACCGGTTACAGAACTTTCTCAGTAACCATGGTGTCCTGAGAAAAAGCCAAATTGGATTCATACCAAAAAATAGAACCACTGATCACATTTACACACTGCACACCCTCATAGAAAAACATGTGAACCAAAATAAATCAAAAATATTCTCCTGCTTTGTAGATTTTGAAAAAGCATTTGACTCCATTTGGCATGAAGGCCTGCTATTCCAAATTTTAAAGAATGGTGTGGGAGGAAAAACATACGATATAATTAAAACAATGTACCAAAATAATAAATGTGCAGTAAAAATTGGAAATACAAGAACAGATTTCTTCCCACAAAGTAGAGGAGTAATGCAGGGAAACAACCTAAGTCCAACTCTGTTCAACATTTATATAAACGAATTGGCCAAATCATTGGAGGACTCATCAGCACCTGGACTTACCCTGGGTAACACTGAGGTCAAATGTTTGTTGTTTGCAGATGATCTGTTGCTGCTGTCTAACTGCAAAGAAGGACTGCAGCAGCTCTTAGATCATCTGCAACACTTCTGTCAGACCTGGGCCCTCAAAGTCAATATGAAAAAGACAAAAATTATGATTTTTCAGAAACGGTCCAGATGTCAGGGAAGCAAATACCCATTTGTACTTGGCTGTGCCGACATAGAACACACACACACATACACTTACCTGGGTTTAAAAATTAGTTCCACAGGGAACTTTAATATGGCTGTGAATGACCTGAGGGAAAAGGCAAGAAGGGCATTCTACATGATTAGAAAATCTGTCAAAATTAATATTCCAATTAGAATTTGGCTAAAAATATTCAAATCAATAATCAAACCAATTGCCCTGTATGGTAGTGAAGTATGGGGTCCCCTGGCAAATCAGGAATTTTCTAGTTGGGACAAACATCCAATTGAGACCATTCACACAGAATTCTGCAAATACATATTAAGAACTCAAAGAAAAACTACAAATAATGCATGCAGAGCGGAACTTGGCCAATTCCCTCTCCTAATTAACATCCAAAAAAGAGCCCTCAAATTCCATAAGCACCTCCAAGATAGTGACCCACCTCCTACCATCACCAGGCCTTGAAATGCCAAGAGGAGAACATGAGTAGGAGTCCACTCAGTCAGCTGGTCCTGAGGCTCACCCCCAGTGTCACAACTACCTCCATTAACCAAATTATGAAAAAACAACAAGAAAATTATATCACCTATTGGAAAAACACCACAAAAACCCAAAGTAAAGTAGAATGCTATTTGGCCCTCAATAGAGATTACACAGTGGCAAATTATCTGACTACTGTTACTGACCCAAAACTGAGGAAGGTGTTGACTATGTACAGACTCAGTGACCATCGCCTGGCTATAGAAACACATGGTGACTATGTACAGACTCAGCGACCACCGCCTGGCTATAGAAACAGGCAGACACAGACAGAACTGGCTGCCTAGAGAAGACAGACTGTGTTCACTCTGCTCTCAAGGAGAGGTAGAGACAGAGCTACACTTTCTGTTACGATGTGACAAATATAAAGAGATCAGACAATCATTCTTCCCTAAATTTAAAGAAAAATATAATGAATTTGACCCCACCAATAATAACTCATCACTTCAATATGTTCTGGGAGAACAGCCCAAATGCACATTGTTAGCAGCAAAATATGTATGGAGTTGTCATCAACTGAGGGACAGTCAGTGGACAGAGGAGCCAGGTATACCTGGATGAATGTTGGTTATTTTTTTTTTATGTTTATTATTGTATATGTGTTCATATGTGTATATATGTGTGCATTCAATGCTGTATTTTCTTTAGTTATATATACTGTATATCCTTTTTGTTGTTGTTATATGTGTGCTTTGGCAATGTAAAGCATATTTTATCATGCCAATAAAGCATTTTGAAATTGAAATTGAAATTGAGAGAGAGAGAGAGAGAGAGAGAGAGAGAGACAGAGAGAGAGAGAGAGAGACAGAGAGACAGAGAGAGAGAGAGAGAGAGAGAGAGACAGAGAGACAGAGAGAGAGAGAGAGAGAGAGACAGAGAGACAGAGAGAGAGAGAGAGAGAGAGAGAGAGAGAGAGAGAGAGACAGAGAGACAGAGAGACAGAGAGAGACAGAGAGAGAGAGAGAGAGAGACAGAGAGACAGAGAGAGAGAGAGAGAGACAGAGAGACAGAGAGACAGAGAGAGACAGAGAGAGAGAGAGAGAGACAGAGAGACAGAGAGAGAGAGAGAGAGACAGAGAGACAGAGAGACAGAGACAGAGAGAGAGAGAGAGAGAGAGAGAGAGAGAGAGAGAGAGAGAGAGAGGAGAGAGAGAGAGAGAGAGAGACAGAGAGAGAGAGAGAGAGAGAGAGAGAGAGAGAGACAGAGACAGAGACAGAGAGAGAGAGAGAGAGAGAGAGAGAGAGAGAGAGAGAGAGAGAGAGAGAGAGAGAGAGAGAGAGAGAGAGAGAGAGAGAGACGAGAGAGAGAGACAGAGACAGAGAGAGAGACAGAGACAGACACATAGAGAGAGATACAGATGTGAGTCACATCATCCAGTACAGAGCGTTCTATCCTCACACTTTGTGCCACAGATAATGATCCGTGTGAGACATGATGATCACACAGCTAGAGCCTCGGCTATAAACCGTGAGTCATGATGAGATTGACAGGCAGCGTCTTCCATTTTAAACATGTATCTCCTCTGTGAATGAATGAAGCTCCTGGTGGATTTGTGCCGCAATTATGATCTGACGCAGGGCTCTGTCTGCATGACGCACGCACGCAGTGGTGGGCAGGTTACTGGGGAAACTTAGTAAGCTACACTATGTGTTACTCTCGAAAAAAATATAGCTAAGCTACACTACAAGCTATCCCCAGGAAATTGTAGCAAGCTACACTACAAGCTACATGACAAAAGTGGCTTGATGTAGCGTTCTACATCAACACGAGTATAAATATATGTACATAAATATGTATCTCAACTTTATTATTATTATGATTTATATTTATATATTCTATTATTATGATTATTATTTAGAAATAATAATAAAATATATAAATATAAATCATAATAATAAAATATATAAATATAAATCATAATAATAATAATCTAGGGGTGGGTTTGAACCTAGGATGGTGGCATGTCTAAGTTTTGGGATGTATATTAGAGGTTTTCTACCCATTAAAAATGAGCAGAATTTGAAAATGTGTGTTGGAAAATGTACTAAGCTACTTTCCTTGTTACTCGAAACAAGTAGTGTAGCTTCACTACAAGCTACTCCCAGAACAAATGTAGTAAGCTACACTACAAGCTACAGGAAAATGTAGTTAAGCTATGTAGCTTAGCTACTTGTAACAAGTTACTGCCCATCACTGCACGTACACTGTTAGACCCTTTGGATCCGATTTCTAGTAAAAAAGTAAAAAATAAAAACAGGAAGGAATGCAAAAGAAGAATTGATTACATCAATTAGGAGGAGCCGACAAATATTCATTTCACAACGAACAAAAATAGGATGTGAAATAGGATGTGGTTTTATTGGATCTCAGCAGTAGGCTAAGCCCCATTATGTAATGTTGACTGGCCCAGGGCCGAGGCGGGCAGGGGTGGGCAGAGAACCACCCAATGAAAGGTAATATCAGTAGTTTTCAACCAGTGGTCCGGGGACCACCAGTGGTCCTTGAGAGAGTTCCAGGTGGTCCCCTGGCTAAATGATGGAAAGTTGGTTAACCAGATGTAACTCTTTGAGAATGTAAACACGAAACAAATGGACCCTTAAATATTCATCATGTGAATTATCCCAAGTCTACACAACTAGAGAATGTAGAAGATTAATGGTCATTTTTGAAGTGAAACATCCTAGAAACTGCTGTAGTAGAGAGGGACTTCAGTCTGAATAATGAAGTGAAACATCCTAGAAACTGCTGTAGTAGAGAGGGACTTCAGTCTGAATAATGAAGTGAAACATCCTAGAAACTGCTGTGGTAGAGAGGGACTTCAGTCTGAATAATGAAGTGAAACATCCTAGAAACTGCTGTGGTAGAGAGGGACTTCAGTCTGAATAATGAAGTGAAACATCCTAGAAACTGCTGTGGTAGAGAGGGACTTCAGTCTGAATAATGAAGTGAAACATCCTAGAAACTGCTGTAGTAGAGAGGGACTTCAGTCTGAATAATGAAGTGAAACATCCTAGAAACTGCTGTGGTAGAGAGGGACTTCAGTCTGAATAATGAAGTGAAACGGAATGACAATTCAGACTGAAGTCAGGCTAGCCAACTTGCTTTACTTCCTGTAAATAGGCCTACCTGTATTACTGGTCACAATGATTAGGTAGAATGATTGGAGACCGGATATGTAGGGTCTATTCATTTCCAAAGGTAGAATGAAAATGAACACAACTCATGATCCATTCCTTAAAGATAGAGTGCCATGATTTTTTTCTACCCTAAAACATGATCATCAGGTATTAATGTTATATGAAAAGTAAGATTTTTTTCCCCCAAAAAAGTGTACAGTGTTTATTAAACTGTCATTGTTATGATTCCACCCTACCAGTTCATTAAGTATGCCTGGTTTGCCTGGTGGGTGGTGATGGGTGGAGATCCACCTGAACTGAAGCCACACCCACAGCTTTAGTTGTATGATAAAGGGGGAGGAGTTAGGGGAGGGGCTGAACATGTGATGTCACTATATTGAAGTTTTTTCATTGGCACGTTTAACTGGAAAGGTTCAGCCCCCAGGAAGAAACCCTAAATACAAAGGGAAGACATCATTGCACATAAAAAAACACACCAAGGGTCTATTTACATACTGTCACCTCTTAAACATGTACAAAATTGGAAAAAATACAAAAATCACGGCACCCACTCTTTGACCCACTCACCCTCTTTGGTGTTTTGGGTGATCTGGAAAACCCTCCAGTCACCCCGCTAGCAAGATGTGCACGTGCACACCCTCTACAATGAGGGAACAGGCCAACATCATGGGAAATTGCGGTACTCACGGCCCCTGCCCTGGCACAAATCTTTTGCGGTCCTTTTGAAGTGTCCTTGACACGGAAAAAAAGTACAGTAATGGTTGAGAACCCACAACATGCACGACACACGTAGCCTACTGTATGTATTTATATAAAACAACACCAGCAGAGCGCCGCGCCGCGGGTTTGATGCCTCCTAGCCTGGTCTAGCCCTCAATGATTTTGGCCTTGGGGGGCGGGGTGTTGTGGGATCCACACGGCGGAAGTGCTGCGCTCTGATTTGATCTCACTAACGTGTCGTCATCTCCGGCCCCTCCCACGCCCGTCCACTGCTGTTCTACGTCACATCATTTAGAGCCACGCCCACCCGGAAGGTTCACTCCCACTTGAAGGCCACTTTCCAACGTGCGTTAGTCCAGGCTTTCCGTTTTCACGCAAGGCGGACGAAAATGAAAGCCTGGGTGTCGAGCTGCCTCCTGAAGGACAGGCTGAACTTGGAGAACAACAACAGCATCCATCTAGTGATGATTAGACCTGCTGACCTAACACTGCGTGTGTGTGTGTGTGTGTGTGTGTGTGTGTGTGTGTGTGTGTGTGTGTGTGTGTGTGTGTGTGTGTGTGTGTGTGTGTGTGTGTGTGTGTGTGTCAGGGGCGGATCTAGGCATGGGCATGGGGGGGCAAGATATTTCAAATTAAGGTGCTTGTATTTAAAATGATTTGAAACACTACTACTGCTACTAACTAACTACAGCTGTGGCACCACTAAACCAACAGCATTTCATCATTGAAAACAGAAAACTCTCTGAGTCAGACCTTTAGCTTTATGCATGCTGCGTGTCTGTTGCAACTTCAACAACAATTGATGTTACCGAAAATGGTATGGGTGCGGCTTCATCGCCGTGAATGAAGCCGCACCCATACCATTTTCGGTTAATTAAAAGTTGCCCCCATACCATTTTCTATAGCCCCCAATTGGGAAATGTTACATCGGCCCCTGATTCACATCTCCAGTTGTACTGATGTTGACATCATTAGGAGATATCAGGCAAACGTTTCAACTACAATACTTGACTACCGTAATTTCCGTACTATAAGCCGCTACTTTTTTCACATGCTTTTGACCCTGCGGCTTATACAATGGTGCGGCCAATCTATGGAATTTTACAGGTTCCAGGTGGGCTCCGCAGACTAAGGGTATGTTCGGAAATACAAACTGGGTGCGCACCGAGTTCATTTCGTTTAGTGGGCGTGTCGTCACCGAGTGCGTTGATTTACGAACGAGCAGTTAAAACCAGACAACACACCTCACTCAAAAATGGCGAGAATCACTGCCAAAGCCATATAAATCCTCTCTTAAGGGGGTCCCCCTGGAAAGTATTTTCAAATGGGGGTCCGCATGCATTTATTTGATAAATGTGCAGGTCCTTGACAGACATGTAAAAGTTGGGGGACCACAGTAGTAGTAGAGTGCTTAGCCATAGCCTAGCTTCCTAGCTCACAACAGTTGTATTGCTTTTCATTGAACGGCAGCGCTCGAGACACAGCTGTGACGCAATCAACCTTCCACACCGGCCAACCCCGTCTCCAGGGTAGGGTTGTTCAGTGTGGCCAACCCCGTCTCCAGGGTAGGGTTGTTCAGTGTGGCCAACCCCGTCTCCAGCGTAGGGTTGTTCAGTGTGGCCAACCCCGTCTCCAGGGTAGGGTTGGTCAGTGCGTGCACAAAACACACCAGTGTGAATAAACGAACGAGGAGCACCAAATGCCCCAAATACACCAGGTATAAACGAACGACTACAGAGTACATGAGTGCGTTTAGGGTGTATTTCCGAACGCACCCTAAATGATAGAAAGTTGGTTAACCAGATGTAACTCTTTGAGAGCGTAAAAATGAAACCAAATGGACCCTAGCGGGTCCATTTGGTTTCATGTTTACACTCTCAAGAGTTATGATATTCACCATCTAAATTAGCACCACTTAATTCATAAGACATAAGTCATGTTCATTTTGGTCTAATTTTGATGTTTTGCCTCTTTTGTTTGCGAAAATCCATCCTGGAATTGTGAACAAAAGAAATCTTTAGTTTTGGGGTCTGAAGATGTTGTTAAATTGTAAAAAAAAAAAAAGTTGAAAACCACTGCTCTAACATGAAGCACCTGACTATAAGCCTGATGCGGCTTATACGAGGAAAAATCTGCATTTTGCCCCAAATTTAGCTGGTGCGGCTTATATTCAGGTGCGGCTCATAGTCCAGAAATTACGGTAAATGCACTTCACTGTGGTGGGAATTAAACAGAGTGCCAGAGAGAGAAAGAGTCTGGCAGTGGACATGGAGGGATGTGGTGTGTGTGCGTGCGTGCGTGCGTGCGTGCGTGCGTGCGTGCGTGTGTGCTAAGACCCCTATAGCTGTACTTACATGTCTAGTGAAGAGAAGGGAAAGTAATTGTGTTGAAACTAGGATGTGTCACGCTCCTCCGCACATACAGCAAACACACACACACACACACACACACACACACACACACACACACACACACACACACACACACACACACACACACACACACACACACACACACACACACACACAGATTACAGCAACAGTTGAAATGTTACACAAACCAAAGCCACAGAGAACACTTCTCACAATCCTTTCCAAAAGAAGTGACCTGTGTCCGTGATATGAATGTGTTTGATCCAATCTAGTGCCCTCAGATGGCTCTCTGTTGTTGGCTTAGCTTTTGGCTGCTTGGGGAGTGGGGACAAGGCCTGGAATTGTGGACAAAACCAAAATAAATCTTTAGTTTTGGGTCTGTGAGGTGAAAATGTCATCAAATGGTGGTCCCTGGGATCAAAAATGTTGAAAACCTCTGCCCTACAGACACACCAAACAGTAGGTGGCGATACTGCGCCTGCACCGACCATGTGTCAGGGGTAGAGTCACCGGATGGTAACCACAAGGCTGCCGGTTCGATCCCAGGCTCCCACAGAGATAGTGTCGAAGTGTCCTTGAGCAAGACACTGAACCCCTAACTGCTCCTGATGTGCTAGAACAGGGGTTTTCAACAGGTGGTCCGGGGACCACCAGTGGTCCTTGAGAGGGTTCCAGGTGGTCCCCAGCTAAGTTGGTTAACCAGATGTAACTCTTGAGAAGGTAAAAATGAACGTAAAAAATGTTACACTCTCAAGAGTTAAAATATCCATCATCTTAATTGGCCATTTTGGAATGTATGTTTTGCTTGTTTTGTATCCCAAATCCAGCCTGGAATTGTGGACAAAAGCAAAATAAGTCTTTATATTTGGGGTCTGTGTGGCTAAAATGTCCTCAAATGGTGGTCCGTACGTGGCTCAAATCCTGAATAAATGGTGGTCCCCGAGATGAAAAAGCTTGAAAACCACTGTGCTAGTAGGTACCTTGCATGGTTTCCACTACCATCAGTGTAGGGGTGGCAGTGGCTCAGGGGTAGAGTCACCGGATAGTAACCACAAGGTTGCCGGTTCGATCCCAGGATCCTGCAGAGTTAGTGTCGAAGTGTCCTTGAGCAAGACACTGAACCCCTAATTGCTCCTGATGTGCTAGTAGGTACCTTGCATGGTTTCCACTGCCATCAGTGTATGAATGTGTGTGTGAATGTGGTGAATGTGATGCACAAGCTATGTAAAGCGCCTTGGATAAAGGCCCTATATAAATGCACCATTTACCATTTACCAGTATGAATGTGTGTGTGAATGAGTGAATGTGATGTTGTGCATCACATTCACTCATTCACACACACATTCATACTGGTAAATGTGATGCACAATCTATGTAAAGCGCCTTGGATAAAGGCCCTATATAAATGCACCATGTGTGCACCACGTGTGTGTCAGTGTGTTAAACAAGCGCTTTTTTTTGTGAGGAGTCAAGATGGCGGCTGGGTGTTGTCGCTTGTGGAATAGTTTGGACAGAAAGTAGGTCATAGCATGGGTGGATTTTTATGGCACAAACGCATTGCAGATAGAAAGAGGATAATTCAAGCTTTCCTTACAGCCTCAATGCTGGTGAGTTTAATATTGTTTAATACAAGCAGATCACAGATGAAATGTCTTGTAATGGGGCAGTCAATGGGCTGAAATGCAACTTTAGATTCAATTCCGGTTTTAAAAGAATCTAAAGTTGCGATGCGGCTACTGTATGTTTCACCATGTCAATGAGACCTTTTTTTCTCTCTCTTTTTTTCTCTTTTTTTAACCAAGAGTGTACATAAACAACCAATAACAACCACCAAACAACAGCAAACAACAGCACATGAACAATAAACTACCAACCAGCAGGGTACAAATGGAACCAAATGGACCCTCTAGGGTGCATTTGGTTCCCATAAACAACAAACAACCAAACAGCAGCGCAACAGCGTACAAATGGAACCAAATGGACCCAGTAGGGTCCATTTGGTTCCCATAAGCAAACAACAAACCAACAGCGTACAAATGGAACCCTTAAACCAGGGGTTTTCAACAGGTGGTCCAGGGACCACCAGTGGTCCTTGAGAGGGTTCCAGGTGGTCCCCAGGCTAAATGATGGAAAGTTGGTTAACCAGATGTAACTCTGAGAATGTATACCGTATTTTCTGCACTATAAGGCGCACCGGATTATAAGGCGCACCTTTTAAAACTGTTTTCATATATAAGGCGCACTGGATTATAAGGCGCAGAGAATAGAAGCTACTACAGTTAACACAGAATAGAAGCTACTGCAGTCAAACAATCCATATATAAGGCGCACTGGATTATAAGGCTCACTGTGGATTTTTGAGAAAATTAAAGGCTTTTAAGTGCGCCTTATAGTCCGGAAAATACGGTAGTTGAAACCAAATGGACCCACAAGGGTCCATTTGGTTTCATTTATACACTCTCAAGAGTTGAAATATTCATCTGAATTATGCACCACTTAATTAAGACGTTTACACTGTTTTGTTTGTCAAATCCAGCCTGGAATTGTGGACAAAACCACAATAATTCTTCAGTTTTAAAAGTCTTGGTTGTGAGATTGTCATCAAGTGGTGGTCCGTGGCTCAAATGCTGAATAAATGGCGGTCCCTGGTGTCAAAAAGGTTGAAAACCCCTGCGTTAAACCAACAACAACAAAGCAACCAGCCAACAGTGTACAAATGGAACCAAATGGACCCTCTATGGTGCATTTGGTTTCCATAAACAACAAACAACCAAACAGCAGCGCAACAGCGTATACCAATGTAACCAAATGGACCCAGTAGGGTCATTTTAGCCCCAAAGACGTAAAACTAAAGAATTATTTTGTTTTGGTTCACAATTCCAGGCTGGATTTTATTTATTTTTTTCAAACACAACAGTATAGACTTCTTAATTAAATAGTGCTAATTCAGATGATGAATATTTTAACTCTTGAGAGTGTGAAAATGAAACCAAATGGACCCGCAAGGGTCCATTTGGTTTCATTTTTACACTCTCAAGAGTTACATCTGGTTAACCAACTTTCCATCATTTAGCCTGGGGACCACCTGGAACCCTCTCAAGGACCACTGGTGGTCCCCGGACCACCTGTTGAAAACCCCTGCTCTAGTGTCCACACACCAACACTAAACAACAGAATACACATGAACTACAAAGTTCAATCATAAGACACAGTAGGCATTGCAGTAACAACAGCTGGTGATGATTGATAGTCTGCCAACAAGAAACCTAATCCAATGAATTACTAACTCACATAATGAAGGAGGATCCCATTTTTAATAAATATAATTCCAAGTGTGTAGCCTAGACTGTTGAAGTCTAGATTGTTGAAGTCTTTGAAGTCATGCTCCATCCACTTGTTTACACTTCCTGTTTGCATATCATGTGATCATGGGAGCAACTGTTTCACTTCCTGTTTCACCACCACTGCATGAGTGCCAGAGTTGTGACATTGGGGGGTCAGAAATTGGTTGTGAATAAGGGACAAACTCTCTAGGTCTGTATTGGAGTGCAGATAGCAGCAATGTTTTCCCACGCTATTATATGTCCCACAATACTGTAGCACAATAACAACATGTCATGACCAACCTTTAGGGCCATGGCGGATTATTAAGGAGGACAATAGGAGTAGTGTTCAAATGACAATAACAAAAAGTAACTTAACACACCCAGTGCCAGCCCTTTTTCATATTTTTTGAGGTAGCCAGTGCCTGCGATTTTCATCTAAAAGTCATATTTCATATTTCGGTCCATGTTTCCCGATGGACAAGTTAGTTGGCGACACACACTTCCGGTTTCCGGTTTGGTCCGTCCCTTATTATGGTCTGTTAATGGAATATGTGGTCGCTGCATGCTGCTATTATCATGGGGATCGTATCAAACAGCGACGGTAAGCAACGTAGAGAGACGTAGCTCAACGTAAGAGGCATCGGTCATAACTAGGCCTATATTTCATAATGATAACGGGAGACGTAGATCTATTTCAACGGCACGAAATCTGTTAAGCTAAACGATAATTACTTGTATGACTTTACTAACTTATAAGTCAGTAAAGATCAGTTTTGCCAACTTGGTGCATTTGTCGCTATATTTAGCTTTTTTTCATACCCCCCCCCCCCCCCCCCTTAGTGCCAAATAAGTGGTTTTCAATATTTTTCATATCAAGGCCCATTATTTATTCTGCATCACTATGTCTAGTGGGTCTAGTGTCTAGCGGAAGGATGAAGTACTACTACTACTACACACACACACACACACACACACACACACACACACACACACACACACACACACACACACACACACACACACACACACACACACGCACACGTGGGTTATAGATCTGGTATCTTGTGGAGGTCAGAGTCATTTAACCTTTCTGCCTCTAACAGGAAATCACATTAATCTGTGCATTAAATGGAACACTCTGCCGTTAGAGACGTCATTACAGACACACTGTGTGTGTGTGTGTGTGTGTGTGTGTGTGTGTGCGTGCGTGCGTGCGCGCGTGCGCGCGTGTGCGTGCGTGTGTGCGTGCGTGCGTGCGTGCGTGCGTGCGTGTGTGTGTGTGTGTGTGTGTGCGTGCGTGCGTGCGTGTGTGCGTGTGTGCGTGTGTGTGTGTGTGATAGGGTCAGTGACCTCAGAGATGTGGGACAGGAATCCCACCAGTAGGTGGGACGGGTTCGGTCGGGCCGAGTCCAAATGGTTATGTATTTGTCGGGCTTCGGACCGCACCGGGCTTAATTTCTTACCGGGCCGGGTCGAGCCGGGCTCAATATTTTAGACAATTTTTAAGCTCTAATAGTCACTGTGTGTTATCATTCCTCTACTCTGCAGCATCACTGATCTGCAACCTGATTATTCTCCTGCATGGTGACCAATTATATTTTAAATCCAACCTCCTTCCTATACTCTGTGGTTTTCTTATGAAGAATCCAAGCCTTGTTCCCGTTTATCTTTTAAAGAAATGGACCATAAATAAAATAACGACTCTACCAAACAGCAGATATACGATCAGATTAGGCTACACTCTCCAAGTAAACGGCATCATGCATCCCTGGTATCCAAGTACAGAGAAGCAGAGTCCTGGACCTTCCTGTTTTCTGAGTTTCAAAGCAAACACTCCCACCAGAGTCCATGCATGCATGGCGCCGTGGAAAGCAAAACTGTTGAATATTTCATCAGGCTGCGTTTTTGTTTTTCACAGCGTTTGGCTCTTGTGAAGAGGAGGAGCGTGACGGGGAAGAGGATGAACGCACAGCCTTCACTCTCCTCTGTTCATCTGTAGCAGGGGCGGATCTAGGCATGGGCATGGGGGGGGGGCAATGCCCCCCTAAATGCCCAGTCTGCCCCACCAAACACGATGCCATGCAAAACAACCCAAGATATTTCAAATTAAAGTGCTTCTATTTAAAATGATGTGAAACACTACTACTGCTACTAACTAACTACAGCTGTGTCACCACTAAACCAACAGCATTTCATCATTGAAAACAGAAAACTCTCTGAGTCAGGGAAAGGTTACATCCGCCCTAGCCTGGCCTAACCTGCAATGATTCTGGCCTTGCCGTGGGGTGCCGTGGGATCCACACGGCAGATCGAGCTGATCTGATTTGATCTCACTAACGTGTCGTCATCCCCGGCCCCTCACTCACACACACACACACACACACACACACACACACACACACACACACACACACACACACACACACACACACACACACACACACACACACACACACCATTTCCAAGAGGTTTTTTTCCTGGTCTGGAGATACAAGGTTTTGGTTCCTGGAAAGCGCTGTCCATAATATATGGACATATAATAATACTGTAACTCAGTAGAGGTTCTGAGACAGACACTGTATTCATATAACTGGTGAGTTCTGATGAAACAGAGAGAGGGGGGGGGGGGGGGGGTCCCGGGGGGGGGGGGGGGGGGGGATGGGGGGGGGGTCCCTGGGGTGGACCAGATGAAATGCTAATGTCAGAAACGCCCTGGAACTTTATTTGACGGAGCGACGCTCGGATGATCCCGCGGGACTCCCTCATTCATTCAGTCCATTTTATATTTATGAGGACAGAGATATACAGTATACGGTTCTGTGCTGATGTAGTCACAGAGCTCTGATTCTTTGGCCTCCACATTATTGCCTGGGGAAGAAAACGTATTATATTGTGGAATTAAAATGATTCAGCAGCAGAAACTCTAGATCTAGAATTCTAGATCTATAAATATATATAATGTTGTAAAGTGCAAAAATGAAAAGTGTAAAAATGAAACCAAATGGACTCGCAAGGGTCCATTTGGTTTCATTTTTACACTCTCAAGAGTTAAAATATTCATCATCTGAATTAGCACCACTTAATTAAGAAGTCTGCACTGTTCTGTTGGCAAAATTGTGCCTGGAATAATGAAATTGTGGACGGCAGATGAGTCTACGTGTCGTTATCCCCGGCCCCTCCCCCTACCGCCCCTCCACTGCTGTGATAGGTCACATCATTTGGAGCCACGCCCACGCCGAAAGGTTGACTCCTCCCACTTCTAGGCCACCATGGCTAACACATTAGTCCAGGCTTTCTGTTTTCGCACAACGCGGGCGAAAATGAACGCCTGGGTGTCGAGGCTAGTGGCTGACTGACTGGCTGACTGACTGGCTGGCTGGCTGGCTGGCTGGCTGGCTGGCTGGCTGGCTGGCTGGCTGGCTGGCTGGCTGGCTGGCTGGCTGGCTGGCTGGCTGGCTGGCTGGCTGGCTGGTTGGCTGGCTTTCTGGCTGGCTGGCTGGCTGGCTGGCTGGCTGGCTGGCTGACTGACTAGTTGGCTGGCTGGCTGGCTGGCTGGCTGGTTGGCTTGCTGGCTGGCTGTCTGGCTGGTTGGCTTGCTTGCTGGCTGGCTTGCTGGCTGGCTGGCTTGCTGGCTGGCTGGTTGGCTTGCTGGCTGGTTGGCTTGCTTGCTGGCTGGCTTGCTTGCTGGCTGGTTGGCTTGCTGGCTGGCTGGCTGGCTTGCTGGCTGGTTGGCTTGCTGGCTGGTTGGCTTGCTGGTTGGTTGGCTTGCTGGCTGGTTGGTTGGTTGGCTGGCTGGTTGGTTGTTTGGTTGGCTTGCTGGTTGGTTGGTTGGTTGGCTTGCTGGCTGGTTGGCTTAAAGGCTGGTTGGTTGGCTTGCTGGCTGGTTGGCTTGCTGACTGGCTGGTCGGCTTGCTGGCTGGTTGGCTGGTTGGTTGACTTGCTGGCTCGTTGGCTTGCTGGCTGGCTGGTTGGCTTGCTGGCTGACTGACTGGCTTGCTGGTTGGTTGGTTGGTTGGTTGGTTGGTTGGCTTGCTGGCTGACTGACTGGCTTGCTGGTTGGCTGGTTGGCTTGCTGGCTGGTTGGCTTGCTGGCTGGTTGGCTTGCTGGCTGACTGACTGGCTTGCTGGCTGGCTGGCTGGTTGACTTGCTGGCTGGCTGACTGACTGGCTTGCGGGCTGGCTGGTTGGCTTGCTGGCTTGCTGGTTGACTTGCTGGTTGACTTGCTGGCTGGTTGGCTTGCTTGCTGGCTAGTTGGTTGGCTGGTTGGTTGGCTTGCTGGCTGGTTGGTTGGCTGGTTGGCTGGTTGGTTGGCTGGCTTGCTGGCTGGCTGGCTGGTTAGTTGGCCTGGCTGGCTGGCTCCCAGTTGCACTAGTTGCATCCACAGTATATTTTTCCTCTCTGACTCATATTGTGATGAAATGCCTGTACGGTTTGGATGAGTGAACACCTGGGAGTTGGCCAGTCCCCACGCAGGAACCCCTGAAACGTTTGAAGCTTGTTTTCATGTGAGCCTTCCATGGTTTACACGTTTGATGTTTTGTTTTCATGTGTGGCATTCTCTGGTTTCTGAGGGAAAACGTTCAGTCGTTCAAAAGTTCACCGTCGTCCCCGGATGTATTTATTTGAGTTTGTGAGTTCCATAACCGAAGAAGAAAAAAACTTTTACTGGATCTGGAATGTGCAGTGGCGTCGATAGTTGGGGAAAAGTTAGACAATTTTAGCGGGGCCCAAAGCCAGGGGGGGGCACTAAAAGCTTGGACTAATACGGTTTTATTTGTATTGATTATTATAAAAAATATATTTGATCGCAAAGTGCACCATATTGAAGCATTTTAAAGGGGAATTCCACCCATTTTCAACATTCTAATATGTCATTAGTATACCCATGAGGCCAGTCGGCTGCCTCCTCCCCAGGTTGGTGGAGGATGTGTGTAGAGCTCAGGATCACATTAGGAATTGGCACTGGGTGAAAACAAATGGGTTACAAAATTAAGGAATAAAATATGAAAAAAAAGAAAAGAAAAAAAGAATGATTCTGTTCTGCTCAATTTGTGCATCCGTGATTATGCATCGATTTGTCTGTTTTCCATGATTGTAGCGTTACTTTGTGATTGTTGTGATTTGCTGTGTGCCTGCAGTGCACTGACATTTTACACACAGTTTGGAATTGAAAGTCCACAAACGTTGGGCATCAGGTAGCAGGGGCCGATATGACATATGTTATATAACAAATGCTGAATAGATGGCCGTCACTGGTATCAAAATGGTTGAAAACTATTGAGCTAGACGTCGTATTTCAAGCTTTGGTAAAACTGTGTGTAGTTGTGCAGCAAAAACAGATGATCAGCAAAAAAAAGAAAAAAAAAAAAAGAAACGGCAAGTTGCTGAAGTCTTAAGGTTGAATTTCTCAGTGTGTGTGTGTGTGTGTGTGTGTGTGTGTGTGTGTGTGTGTGTGTGTGTGTGTGTGTGTGTGTGTGCGCGCGCGCGCACACACAGGGGGAGAGTAATCAGATTATTGTCAGGCGTAGCTTCACAGTAATTATTTACTCCATTAGTCATTAGTTGTGGACACAAAGTGCACTGGCTCGTGTAGTTTCGGGCGCTGCATGGCATTCGGTGGTCGGATAAACGGTCTTATTTGTTCGTTGCATCATCTCATCAGGAAGGAAGGGACAACCAGGCAAATGGTTCTTGTTGTCTCATCGTGGTCTTTTTATTGTCAATCGAGCAGATAACTTGACTAAGTCAAGGACAGGCATCATAACAGCAGGTGATAGTCGCATAATGGAAATGAGGAAGAGAGAGAGAGAGGGAGAGAGAGCGGGTCTCTCCCTGCGTCTTGCAGCCTCTCATCCCTCAGTCTCTGTCTCAGTGTCTGTGTCGGTGTCTGTGTCAGTCTCAAACTGACCAATGCATATATTACAAGCAGTAGGTAAATGTGGGTGTGTCTATAGGTGGGGTCTACCTGTGTGTGTGTGTGTGTGTGTGTGTGTGTGTGTGTGTGTGTGTGTGTGTGTGTGTGTGTGTGTGTGTGTGTGTGTGTGTGTGTGTGTGTGTGTGTGTGTCAGCCCATGTGAGGGTGTGGCTATGCGCGTGCACGAGAGTGCATGTGAATGTGTGTGCGTGAGGGTGTGGAGTGTGTGTGTGTGTGTCCATACATGCTCAAACAAAGTTATAGGTTAACAGATGCTATCTGTAGTATACACCTCAGCCTCGGGTCAAACAGCACTGTCCCTGTCAGGCCAACTGACCCAACCCAAGTTTTGGCCACTAAGGAATGCCATTTGCCCTAGGCAAATAACCAAACCATTAACAGACTACGCACAGGCCTGTAAGAGAGCCGCTTGTGCAATAGTTTAAACCTACCAAATAATGAAAGTTAACTATTTAGACGTTTAATGTGGCTTTCCATTTACGACATTCCTCCCTTCGCTACACGACAAAGTGTAGCGACACTTTCGAAAAGCCACTTTAAACGTCCGCCCTTTGGTCAACAAAAACATACCCAAAATGTGTGTATAACTTTTAACATCCTAACTAATAATGATGATGAATAATCAATCAGAACATGAACACAAAACAAAACTTAATATGACATGATAGAGACAACATAACATGATTTGAGACAACATAACAAAGCAAAACAAACATTGAAAATAGAAAAACAAAATAAAATAATGAAAAACTCAAAAGATATATTGTTGGTAACTTTAGCTTTTTGGAATTAACAAGTAATAAAAACAATCTGACTGCAATTATCACTTAACAATGAAAAATAAAAGCATGAAATGAAATAACTCTTACAGTGAAATGTGTTCTTCCAGGGAGAATTTGACCCCCTTCGGACGAACACAAATGGAATTTTACTACAACACTGACCACTACTGCATGACCAGTCCTGCCCCAGAGTGTAATTACTGCTGTCTTGTTAAAATGAAACAGAACAAACACACTATCACTCAATCACTGCAACCACTCACTCACTCACTCACTCATTCACTCACTCACTCACTTCAGTCACTCATTCACTATCTTTCACTCACACATTCACTACCTTACTCACATTAAAATCACACAATCGCACAACAGAGTCCATTCATTCAATACAAAATGAGATCATATACTAAAAAATATTGTCTATACTGCGGTGAAAACAATAATGTTGGATTATAATGATATATCTTCCACATTCACTTAAATGTAGGGCCCAAAAATTTCCGTACTTGTCAATTTTGCTCACAGAGACCATTTATGTCACTGTCCTAACCTAACCTAACCTAACCTAACCTAACCTAACTTATACCATCCTATTTATTTAAAAATATTTTTAGCACAAGAATTCGAAATTGCTGCAGCTGGTTGTTTGTCCAGCATTGATCATCTAAATACATTTGTCACACATTACTTTACTTCAGTTTAAATAGCCAATTATTAGCAATACACACTGATGTCCACTCAAATCGACAAGGCTGGCAAAAGGTGGATATAGGCTGAGGGGCAAATAGTTTTAACCCAATTATTCCAACTATGGCTCTAGTCTACACGCCACAGCGAAAAGGTCCACACATCCGCGTGGGGGTCAACTCCGTCCCTCTCAAGCCACTGCTATCACTCGGGGGAAAATGGGTGTGCACATTCCCATTATACCCCATGCACTACTTGTTTTAAAGAGCGCGCTGTGTCACGTCGTCACGTAACACCCCCCTTAGAAAACTTTCCATGCACTGAGTCCAATAATTGTTACACTCACACCAACTTCACCACTTCGAATCTAATCCTTGCGATTGCTGTACAGACATCAGACTCAAAACTAATCATTCAATCTCAAATTGGTACCTACTCTTACACTAACTGCATTTTACTAGAATTTATTCTCACTTTTTGAAACTATTACTTTGTTTTTCAATTTACTTTTCAACAATAGACAATGGTCTCCATCAGCAACTTTCCTTTTTTTTTTTTTCAAATACTTAATCCGCCCTAGTAACTTTGGTAAAAGCAAAACACACTCATTCCATCACCGCTTGCACTCTACACATCACTCATTCTGTTCATCATTCATCCATCTTTCTTTTCTTTTCTTCCCAAATCATCCATTCCATGACATCATTCATCTCTCACATTTCATTCCACATACACTCAGTCACAACCTTCCACAATCACACAACACTCATCCGTTCATTCATTTACTCTCTGACTTGCAATACTTCAATATTTATACTACTCACTAGAATCCCTATTGTCACTCTTCCCTTTCAAATCGTGTCTACAACTTGTGGTTTCCGCATTCTCACTCATTTGGTTCACTCATCCATCCATATGTCCATCCATTCGTTTGGTCATTCATTTCTTCCATTCAGTCATTCATACAGTCATTCATTCAATCATTCATTCATCCATGCACTCAAATCATTCAGTCGTTCAGACATACATACATTCATACTTCTCACTTTTTTTTTTTTTTTTTTTTTTTTTCATTCTTCCTTCTCCTAACTCCACGCTTACATTCGCACCACTCATCAGTGTTGGGACATATTACTAATATATTAGCAATATATGTATTACTGATAATCAATGGCAAATATTACTATCCGAAGCAATATTTCCCAACACTGCCACTCATACACCAAGTGGAATACATTGTCCAGATAACATTTCTATATAAACTGCCTTGCCCATTTCTAAGCTAGCCGACCAACTTATCCTGACGTCTTCAGGCCGGAAACGATAAGGAGGAAACGTGTTTAATAATCAATCACGTATTCCGTTCTCGCAAAATATGCTCCAAACCATTCAGCCACTGAAAATAAAAAAGCTCGACAACAGAGCGAGTCATGCTGTCTCTCACCCTAGCATGTTTTTCTGGACAACCTATTTTCACCTGCCAACTTTCATTCCAAACTGAATTATTAATACTAATAGTCTTATCAAACTACCAAGGGTTGCCAAACTCAAACTGTTTCTGTTGCAAGTTGCAGCGTCAGTCCAGACTCCAGATGGGTATCTTGGGTGTCATCTGTGGAGTGTCGCTGCATTCAGACGGGGCCTCTGGGAGTTGACCCTCCCCATCTGATAGGCTGTAGCTTGGCTCCCCTCGAGGCACGGTGTGTGTGTGTGGCCAAACGGCCACGCCCCGGATGTTTGAAAGACAGAGAAAACATGATAGTTTAGTATTAATATTCACTTTCCTAAGACAACATTCCAAACTCATATAAAAAGATACTATTCATTCATTCAGTCATTCAGCCCATTTTCACACAATAGTTACTATATAGGATTCAAGATTTTCTGTTTACTATTTAACTTTTAGTGTCCTAAAATTAAATCACTTATAGAGACCATTTACTGTTTTTTTTTCCTAATTTGACTCATTCGAACCACTTTTCCTTTGTTGTAGGAGATCCATACCTATTGTACGGAGTATTGTTTCATTATGCCAATTGTAGTCATTTGTATATTATTTCCTTATTTATTATTATTATTACTATTTTTTACTTATTATTATTTATATTCCTATTTTTTTCCTTTTTTTTTTTTTTTTTTTTTTTAATTATTATTAGAATTAATGTTTCTACTCACTATATTCAATAAACCTCCTCCCTTTGAGGCCAAAAGTACCCTTTAGGCCTCAACCATCCAATGACAAAACGCTTCTCACTGCGGTGTCTCATGCTCTCTACTTTACCACCACCCCCCATGGAATGTCATGTCATCCCATGGGGCACACGAAGACACGCCTAAAACAAGCCATCCACCGTTGCCTAGGGCAACCACAGCTCAGACCATTCTCCGCCCAACTGCCATCATACAGGCCACTGTTTAACTCAAGGAAAAACGGGAACGAAAAAAAGAAAGACATAGGCGTGTAAACCTATATGTGCCGATATTACAGCACCACAAATACACCGAAAAAATACTTTAAATCGATCAAGATGAGGTTTTTCGTAGCCACTCTTTCAAAAAGTCTTTGATCCCACAGAATATACAATGACATCCTGAAGTTAATAGGCGAGCTATTATCGATCACTATTGCAGACTAATTTACTTTGACTCCACACTCGACACAGTAAAAGCACTTATATCAAAGTACTGTAGCAATCCAATACCACACATAATCTACACAAAAAGAAAAGGCAAAAGTTCAAAAGAGTTCGGCCCGACCAACAAACAGAAACGACAAAAAAGAAGAGGCCACTACAGACGCAACGAAAACGGACAAACAAAACGTATAAACCCCCCAAATAAAACAGAACAGTAACTACATGTCAAAAATATCGCGCGTACACAATTAAAACCTAATTACTACTTTTACTCAATCATATTCTCTTTTCTCTTTCTCTTCTTCTCTTTCTTCCTCTTTCTCTTTCTCTAGGATTTGTTATACAACAATTCAGGCACGCCACATGCCAAAGCGACGCTTAAATGTCACCAAACTGCAAATTTAAACAGCCAAAATTCACCGCGACCACACACGCCATATCTGAAAATCCTACACCTAGTGATCAGCAATAATCAGCCTTATGGCACGGAATGAAGCAGGAAAAAAACCGAACAGACTGTCTAAAATTCTTGGAACCAATGAACATGTACACGCCCAAATTCCGTCCATCATTTCGGGTCCTGGAAGCGATCCGGCCCGCGATCTGAAAACCCAATACTAATCTTCCAAGTGGTCCGTTTACACCGAACATCAACATTTTAAATGTTCCGACAAAACCCCCAAATAAAAGTATTAGCACCCTATCATCACGTACGCGAAACGTCCCATCAGTATCTAAAACAACACCTCAGGCCTGTCCGCGTGACTTCACGTGCAAACACACTATTGCAAAAGTAAGAGTTATTCATATCATATAGCCAGTGTGACGAAAATTGTACATTTACAATTTTCCAAAAGACCTATTATTATAAACGCACCAAACAAACATGATGCAATACGTCAGGCACACTGTAATAAAATATGAATAATGAAAAAACTCTAAAAATCCCTCACTTTGCACATCCATCGGCCTAGTTTACCGATCTCATTTCTCTGTTTCCTATATCTCATATTTCATTTCTCATATCTCATTTCATATCTCGTCTTTTTTTTGATAGGCAAAAATAAAGCAATGTTCGGAAACACCTATTTTCCGCCAATCACTTTTTAAATATTGCGTTTTTTTTTTTTTTTTTTTTTTTTCTTTCAAGCTTTTAAAATCATACTCTCTGTATGCACTCACACATCATTCATTCATTTAAACATGGTTGTCTTTTCCCCTAATTCAACACTCGGCACCCTAGACCCCAATACCCCGTACAGCACCACCCACAAACAAAACTGAAAGTCCTAGGTTCTTGTTGATTAGCTCAACCCTAATCAGATAGTAATCAACTCACCATCAAAAAAAGGTTGAACTATTGAAAGACTTCTCCTGGCTGAGCTCGGCCACTGTGTAGTTTCGGGCGCTGCATGGCATTCGGTGGTCATCGGGTGCATCCGGGCGCGGCCCCGCGCCCGGATAAACGGTCTTATTTGTGCGTTGCATCATCTCATCAGGAAGGAAGGGACAACCAGGCAAATGGTTCTTGTTGTCTCATCGTGGTCTTTTTATTGTCAATCGAGCAGATAACTTGACTAAGTCAAGGACAGGCATCTTAACAGCAGGTGATAGTCGCATAATGGAAATGAGGAAGAGAGAGAGAGAGGGAGAGAGAGCGGGTCTCTCCCTGCGTCTTGCAGCCTCTCATCCCTCAGTCTCTGTCTCAGTGTCTGTGTCTGTGCCTGTGTCAGTCTCAAACTGACCAATGCATATATTACAAGCAGTAGGTAAATGTGGGTGTGTCTATAGGTGGGGTCTACCTATGTGTGTGTGTGTGTGTGTGTGTGTGTGTGTGTGTGTGTGTGTGTGTGTGTGTGTGTGTGTGTGTGTGTGTGTGTGTGTGTGTGTGTCAGCCCATGTGAGGGTGTGGCTATGCGCGTGCACGAGAGTGCATGTGAATGTGTGTGCGTGAGGGTGTGGAGTGTGTGTGTGTGTGTCCATACATGCTCAAACAAAGTTATAGGTTAACAGATGCTATCTGTAGTATACACCTCAGCCTCGGGTCAAACAGCACTGTCCCCTGTCAGGCCAACTGACCCAACCCAAGTTTTGGCCACTAAGGAATGCCATTTGCCCTAGGCAAATAACCAAACCATTAACAGACTACGCACAGGCCTGTAAGAGAGCCGCTTGTGCAATAGTTTAAACCTACCAAATAATGAAAGTTAACTATTTAGACGTTTAATGTGGCTTTCCATTTACGACACTCGCTAAATTAGAATCCTTATCTGGGAGTTGCAGAAAGTTTTCAGTGTCTCCCGCTGGAGAACTCAACGTGTGAGTGGTCATGTTCTGGGATGATGTGCAGAGACACAGTGACGTATATGACAACATGTATACTACCGTTCAAAAGTTTGAGGTCACTTAGAAACGCCAGCATTTAGGAGGCAGGCATCCCACATTTTGCCAACAAAACAGTGTAGACTTCTTAATTAAGTGGTGCTAATTCAGATGATGAATATTTTAACTCTTAAGAGTGTAAACATGAAACCAAATGGACCTGCAAGGGTCCATTTGGTTTCATTTTTACTAAGGCTGTCAGCATTAACTAGTTAATCGCGAGTTAACTCAGCCGTGAGTTAACACTAGAATGCCTGAGAGGTCATTTTGAGCGTTTTTGAGATTTTGAAGTGGATTTTCTTTGCCTGTGATGGTCTGAAAAGGTCCCCCTTGCATGACTTTTCCTAAATATGCAATTCAAGTCATCTCTGTTTTTCTTTTCGTCTGTAATAATTTCTAAATATGAATTTAGAGGCGGAACTACCTAAAAGGACGGGACATTCGCCGTCAATTTGACCATCCTCCCCCTCCTCCCCCGCTAATCCTCACAGAAGGATTTTCGCACCAGTCTAATGGGTCATTTACATTTCAATTGTTGTCGCGTGTCGGGTGCGGCCTCTCTCTCTCTGTCTCTCTCTCAGCACTAAACTAAGCTAACTAAACTAAGCATGTCTTTGTAACTTTTCCACATTTTCAACTGTTTTTATTAGACCCGCCAAAGGGTTTTCGTCCATTTAGTCATTTTAGTTTATCATGTGCAGCTGCGATGCGGCAACGCGGCCTAAGCACGCAGCAGACACATGCATGAGTAGCCTATTCTCAAACGATTATAGATCTTATTTTCAAACAATTATAGCTCGGTCAATTCTCAATCATTTCTTACCATTCAACATGTTATGTTGAAAAAAATGTTCCTTGTTTTTTTGCTGTATGTGGCGTGCATTTATCCCAAGTCTGCGAAATGTTATAAAGTAAATGGCAAAAAAGTCGGGAATTTGCGGCAAAAAAAGATGTTTTTTTTATCATTCATTTCTCGGTCAATTCTGGACCATTTTTTACATTTCAAAATACAGCGTGATGGGAAAAACCTTCTCTCTCAGATGCTGTATAGAATATGTGGGTAGGTGTTCTCTACGATGCGGGATCGAGCAAAATTTAAGTGTCGGGATTTCGGTGGAAACGTCCACCGAATCCCCGACACGAAGATGCATCTCTCTCTCTCTCTCTCTCTCTCTCTCTCTCTCTCTCTCTCTCTCTCTCTCTCTCTCTCTCTCTCTCTCTCTCTGGCGGCTTTTGTCAGGCCCCGATATAAAGTTTCACAATTGGGGGAGGCGAAAACCTTATGCGTTATACAACGTATTTAGGGCGTTTAGGGGGGCATCCCCCCCTGTGCACAGCCTTTTAGCCGGCTCTGCAAATACTGCAAAAAAGAAAAAAAGAAAAGCAAGAAAGTTTCCGTGGAAATGGAAATTAAAAACGAAACGATGTGCCATGTGCTTGTATTCACAGATTGATTCAGAATATAATGTGTGGGTGGTAATAATAATAATATTGGTAATAATAATGCTAATAATAAGAAGGGTGATTGTAATTCAACAGTGTTTATTGTTCCACAATATATTGTTCCAATTGTTCCACAATATAGCAAATAGCAAATATAGCAAATTCTTTTTTTTTATGAGACATTTTTTTAGGAGATAACATCATCATATAACAACAAAGTGTATCAAAAGCAAGTGGAAATATCCACTATAATACGTTCATCTGTGTGGCGGATGATTCGTTTCTGCATGTCTAGTGACACTCGTAGCATGTGGTCATGGTCAACGCAGTGCATGTTCCACACACCCTCCTCTCGCATTTATGGCAGCTGGACGGGGTTTTATTTCCACTAAATGGACTAAAACCCTTTGGCGGGTCTGTGTGCACTAAATAACAGATGAAATAAAAAATAAAACTTAGTTACTTACTAAAAGTAAAAAAGTAAAAGTCAAAAGACAAGTCTTGGGCTCTTCAATTGGAATGTAGATGAGCCATTAGCTGGAACAATAGAGCTCTTCTTGGGATGGAGGTGTGAACTTTCAAGGGGAGAGAAAGGGTGAGGATTCCAGAGATCAAAAAGACCTCTGAGCTTCAGGCATTCTAGATATAACTCCTACCCCAGTCATTCTAGTGTTAACTCGATTCATTTTTTTAGTGCGAGATTAACTCACAGTAAAACCAAAGGCCAAGTGGGTCTATTTGGTTAAATTTCGCCAAATGCAGGTGAATAATTGTTAAATATCTGCATCAGTTAAGTTACTTTAAAATAAGTCTACACAATTAGAGAATGTAGAAAACTTTCTACAAAATGTGCATGTTCGCTCCTAATGATACCAACGTCAAATTGTTGACAAATTCTTTAATTTAGGTCTGGAAGTCTAAATAAATGTCATCAAATGGTGGTCTGTGGCTCAAATGAAGAATAAATAATTGACCTTGATATGAATATTCTTGAAAAACACTCATTTAAGGTATATTTAGAACTCTAGAATAAAAATATGCGATTAAATTGCGATTAATCAAAGATTAACTATGGGCAATCATGTGATTAATCACGATTAAACATTATATAGATTGACAGCTCTATTTTTTACATTCTCAAGAGTTACATCTGGTTAACCAACTTTCCATCATTTAGCCTGAGGACCACCTGGAACCCTCTCAGGGACCACTGGTGGTCCCCGGACCACCTGTTGAAAACCCCTGACGTACATGACAACATGTTTACTGCACCTTATTTTATTAGGGATGCATGATCAGTCAATAGTATAATCTGAATATGATATATTGAATATTGGTATCGCAAGAGGCTCAACATATTACAGGTTATTTCATAGGTTTCCACCAGCAAAAAAAAAAGTTTAAAATGAAAAATGTAAAATAATCATTAATGACTTCAATATAAACCAAAGTTGTCCTAGTACTACTATCAAATACAAACTGTATGATGAGAAATTATGATTTTGTTTGAATTTATACGTTAGTTAAAGGTAGGGGAAGTGATTTCACTTTTGTCAGATTATCACCCATTTATTTTTCTGTTAAAATGCTATAAGGTGTGCAGACCATATATGGAGTTTCCCCCTCCCCCACGTTAGCAGAGGAGCTAATAAAAGTTCCCCAGGTGGAGGGTGAATTCTCCTCCAATCAGGATCGAGCAGCAGGTTCACATAGTGTAGCTACTCTTGGGTGCCCCTAGTGCACCAGGCTGGTACTACACCATGAATTTCAAATCACTTACCCTACCTTTAAAGGTACAGTATTATAGGAAACGTTAGCCAAAAATCTAAACTTGTATATACAGTATATGTTTTTTGTCTTTTTTTCCCCCTCTACGTGGATTCTACTTTCATGCTGCAGCTGTTTCCCTGCAGACAGCCTGCAGTTCGCCCTGCAGACGGTCCAACTGCCATTGAACTGTCGATGGCAAAATGGCAAAACAATGGCAAAACAAATGGCAACATTTTTTTCCCCTCAAGATTATGAAGAAAAATAAAAATCAGATTTAACGTAAACGTAACGGCTCTGTTTACACAGATACATGGTCTAGATAGTTCAGACAGGAGTCCTTAGGGTGGTTGTATTCCATTGGCCAATCTTCTTTATGTCACAACAGTTCACAAATCTTGCTGCTGTGTTTGCAAATTGCAGTATCTCTCTCATATAGCTATGGGAGATTTTCATCATTGATTATAGTTTCAAACTCATGTTGAATTGCATTGAATTAAAAAAATCCAATTCTATAATGGTACATGTACATTTTCATCAATCAGATGTTCTTGACATGGTTCTTTTTCTGGTCCCACGTTAGACGGTATGTGTGTCATAGCGTTTTCACGCGACTTTTCAGTTGCAATAAAGCAGCGGGGGTTGGGAAGGAGCGCTTGTTTTACCATGCCGGCTACTACTAGTAGGGCGGGGCGACGCATAGTTTTACTGAGGTTATGATTAGGGTTAGGTTAGGGTCAGGCATAGTTTTACTGATGTTAGGTTTAGGGTTGGGGTTAGGTGTAGGCATAGCCTATAGGCTATAGTTTTACTGAGGTTATATTTAGGGTTAGGGTTAGGCTAGGGCTACGGTTAAACGGTGCTTTATGCGGTTACTAACCCTAAACATAACCTCAGTAAAACTATGCTTCGCCCCGCCCTACTAGTAGTAGCCGGCATGGTAAAACAAGCGCTCCTTCCCAACCCCGCTGCTTTATTTCGGGTGGCAACTGAAAAGTCGCCGTGTTGACATGTCAGTCTGATCCGTATAGGACTACAGTGCTGCTACAGCAGTTCACGGAAGGTTGGATCCTTCTTAATAATTAAAGCTCAGTTTCCTGACCTTTAACAATTCTCTAGTAATTAAATCTCTAAATCCTGTGGGCTGAAGATTCACAGGCCTGATTTGTCCACTGGGCCTTGAGTTTGAAACACGAAGTAGCAGAAACTACAGAAGCCATTAGAATGTACATCAATCATTAATTCATTAGTCTGAGATGCATCAAAGTACAAATGGAATGTGATCAATACAAGCTCCGTCCCACATGTAAACGTTCTGGATGGCCTGTGAGAAGGAAGAACAAATGCAGGCGGGGTTTTGATGGAGGGGAAAGGAACTGGACTTAAACTGGCGACCCGGGGGACATTTGCATCCCCCGAGATGATATTTTGTGTCCCTCACCTTAATGTGAAAGTATAATGTAGTGCGGCCCACAAGGTTCCCCCACAAATGCCGAACAGGCGGCCAAAAGGTGCAGAGTGGTTTCTATTTACTGCTCATTGATGAGATCCAGTTTAAAGTCCGAGGACTACAGTGCTGCTACAGCAGTTCACGGAAGGTTGGATCCTTCTTAAGGATCTGGATCATTTTAGAGCTGGCATAGTCTCCCTTTCTTCTCACCATGTCAATGATCGCCCGAGCTTTTCCTTCCCTTCACCTCTCTGGCAGACTCCATCTCATGGTCATTGATGACACGTTTATGGTGAAGTTCATCCAGCAGTAAATCCAGGTTGGCCTCTGAGACTCTGTTGACGAACTCCACCCTCACAGACGTCAGATTGTCCTCTGAGCCTTGAAGGGTTAAAGTTCATTATTAGTCACACATACAACATGATATCAGTGGTTTTATAATGACTCGGAGCTGAAACGGTGTCAAGTTTGGTGACAAATCCAGAATACATCATTTTGGTGAAACTGCATGAGGCTAGTCAACTCCAGCCTGAACGTTAGGGTTTTGTGTGTGTGTGTGTGTGTGTGTGTGTGTGTGTGTGTGTGTGTGTGTGTGTGTGTGTGTGTGTGTCTGTGTGTGTGTGTGTGTGTGTGTGTGTGTCTGTGTCTGTGTCTGTGTCTGTGTCTGTGTCTGTGTGTGTGTGTGTGTGTGTGTGTGTGTGTGTGTGTGTGTGTGTGTGTGTGTGTGTGTGTGTGTGTTCTACCTTCTAATTGCTGGTTGATCTTCTCCAGTTCTCTCTCTTTGTTCTTCAGCTGGTCTGTGATCTGCTTCACTTTGCTGCTCTGGGAGGACGACTTCTGGCTCTGCTCCAGTTCTGCCTTTAGCTGTGCAATCTCTTGGAGAACACCCTGTTTTAACTCTCTTTTTTTTTTTTTTTTTTTTTAGAACAGAAAGAAAAAGAAGAGAAGAAAAAACAAATTCTGGTACCAATTCTTTCTCTCTCCTGGAATCTTCCTGGATTCATCTGAGCTCACATTCAATATTCACCATCATCACTAGTGTCTACCTTGTAGTGTACAGATGGTCTTCTCCAGTTTCTTCTCCATCTCCAGGTCTCTCCTCTCTTTCTCCTCCAGTCGAACTGTGAGCTGCTCCAGTTTGGTCTTCAGCCTCTGCAGTTCCCCTCCAAAATGTTCTTTCATGCCATCAGGACCTCTTTTATAGAACATATTATTATAAAACATACTGCATGTCAGTTTAGAATAGATCCAGCAGGTCTTCCACTGTCTTTACTGTAATATTGTTGTCTTGAAGTTAAATCAATGTTTTTCAATACAGTCATGTATGATTACACTCAGCTGTAGTAGTAGCCCTGATACTTTGAAATGGGTATTTTCAATTAGCATTTTCGGCTAACACTGGGATCGTTTTCAACTAATGATGTCCAAAATATGGGGGTTCACACGCATGCGTGCACACCCCAATATATGCAGTAGGTCCATATCTGAGCATGATGTGACAATTGGTGGCCAGATTGAAGTTGATTTCACATCATTATGATGCATTTGGCAATTCTATCATCGCAACAACCAAGACACAATGAATCCCTGATAAAATCCATGATTTTATGGCTGACCAACTGGCAGTGCACCCAATAGTAATGCTGGGATCACAGGGAGGGGAGGGGGGATTTATTTTTATTTATTCATTTATTTAATTTTAATAAGTAGTGGTACTAAAAAGTATATAATTGCTGTTAGTGTTGTTTGTTTGTTTGTTTGTTTGTTTGTTTGTTTGTTTGTTTGTTTGTTTGTTTGTTTGTTTGTTTGTTTGTTTGTTTGTTTGTTTGTTGGTTTGTTTCCTCACCTTGTTTCCTTGACTCTTCATCAAAACGCTTTCTCAGCGTCTGAATTGTTTGTTCCCGATTCTCTAATGTTTTCAGTTTCATACACACTCTGGCCAGCTCTTTTTGTAGCACGTTGTTTTTTCCAACCATCACATGCCGTTTTTCGAACATCTCTTTGGTGACGTAACCTCCACCGTTCTTCTCCACCAGACGGTGGATCTTCTCCATCAGCTCAGTGACCTCAGATGGATCCTCAGTGTTGAGGACATGACAGCAAACATCTCCACCGTGTTTACTGAGGGATTGTTGTAGAGTTGGAAAAGCTTTCCAACAGTCTTCAACCGAAACGTGTTGAAGATCAAGATCAGCAGCATGAGTGAAAATAAACATGCTGTTTGGAAAGTGACTGCAGAACAAGGCAAGCCTCATCTCCATCAGTTCAACAACTACCTTCTCCTCAGGTGTGTATTTTCCCATTTGGATGACATGCAGACACACATGGTAACCAGGAGAATATAAACGCTCACACCGCCTCCGCTCTTCTTGTAAGAGCTTTACACGAGTGAGATCTTTGCTCACCTCTGCGTCAACATGGTCAAACCATCCTGTATGGTCAATAACAGAGACCTTCCTGCCGTTCACTACACCTGTGATCTTCTCACAGCGAGTCGCTGTAGCTTTAAATGCTCTGTAACCCAGGATGGAGTTTCCTGTAGCAGTGATTCCAGCTCTGCTCAGTCCACATATCACAATCCGAATTTCATCTTCATTTCTTATGAGAGCTAATGATGGAAAGACAAACACACTGCTCCTTGTTTCCTCACCTTGTTTCCTTGACTCTTCATCAAAACGCTTTCTCAGCATCTGAATTGTTTGTTCCCGATTCTCTAATGTTTTCAGTTCCATCCACACTCTGTCCAGGTCTTTTTGTAGCACATAGTTTTCTTTAACCATCTCTCTGTGTTTTTGCCACATCTCCTTGGTGACGTAACCTCCACCGTTCTTCTCCACCAGACGGTGGATCTTCTCCATCAGCTCAGTGACCTCAGATGGATCCTCAGTGTTGAGGACATGACAGCAAACATCTCCACCGTGTTCACTGAGGGATTGTTGTAGAGTTGGAAAAGCTTTCCAACAGTCTTCAACCGAAACGTGTTGAAGATCAAGATCACCGGCATGGGTGAAAATAAACATGCCGTTTGCCAGTAGACTGAAGGACAGGGCACGCCTTGTCTCCATCAGTTCAACAACTACCTTCTCCTCAGGTGTGTATTTTCCCATTTGGATCACATACAGGAACACATGGTAACCAGGAGAATATAAACGCTCACACCGCCTCCGCTCTTCTTGTAAGAGCTTTACACGAGTGAGATCTTTGCTCACCTCTGCGTCAACATGGTCAAACCATCCTGTATGGTCAATAACAGAGACCTTCCTGCCGTTCACTACACCTGTGATCTTCTCACAGCGAGTCGCTGTGGCTTTAAATGCTCTGTAACCCAGGATGGAGTTTCCTGTAGCAGTGATTCCAGCTCTGCTCAGTCCAGATATCACAATCCGAATTTCATCATCATTTGCTATGAGAGCTGATGAAGGACAGACAGACAGACAGACAGACAGACAGACAGAGTACATGTACATTTATTGTGTTGATCTCTCACTACTGTAAATAAATAACTAAATGAATGCATGAATAAATAAATGGATAAATAAATCGTTAGATGGATGGATGAATAAATAAATAAATATAATATTCACACACACACACACACACACACACACACACACACACACACACACACACACACACACACACACACACACACACACACACACACACACACACACACACACACAAACAAAATTCCAAGCTTTATTGTGAGTTTGTAGATCTGCTATTTTCAAACCAATGTAGTTTTGACAACACTGAGTGGACTGAGACCTACCATCATCACCTCTGGCCTCTGCCATGACTCCTGTAGAAAGGGAAAAAGACATTCAAACTGTAAGCAATACAAACTGTGAACGTGTGCGTGCGTGTGTGCGTAAATAAATGTTTGTGTGTAATTTGTCCTGGTGAGAGCTCACGTACCACTAATCTAATAGATGAACCATTCAGAGATAAAACACATACAGTGTAACAGTTGTAATGTAATCAACAACATAGTGGACAACATTAATTATAATCAAAACAAATATCCAAACGCCAAATGTAAGCTCCTGTGGAGAAGCATCAGCTTCAGTCCACTATAGAACAGTGGTTTAAACCAGTGGTCTGTAGTGGACTGAAACATCAGCTTCAACCCCTTAGCCCTGTGTCTGATCACTGGTTAGACTGGTATATTCATTATAGTGTCAACCCCTTACCCCTGTGTCTGATCACTGGTTAGACTGGTATATTCACCATAGTGTCAACCCCTTACCCCTGTGTCTGATCACTGGTTAGACTGGTATATTCACCATAGTGTCAACACCTTACCCCTGTGTCTGATCGCTGGTTAAACTGGTATATTCACCATAGTGTCAACCCCTTACCCCTGTGTCTGATCGCTGGTTAGACTGGTATATTCACCATAGTGTCAACCCCTTACCCCTGTGTCTGATCACTGGTTAGACTGGTATATTCACCATAGTGTCAACCCCTTACCCCTGTGTCTGATCGCTGGTTAGACTGGTATATTCACCATAGTGTCAACCCCTTACCCCTGTGTCTGATCGCTGGTTAGACTGGTATATTCACCATAGTGTCAACCCCTTACCCCTGTGTCTGATCACTGGTTAGACTGGTATATTCACCATAGTGTCAACACCTTACCCCTGTGTCTGATCACTGGTTAGACTGGTATATTCACCATAGTGTCAACACCTTACCCCTGTGTCTGATCACTGGTTAGACTGGTATATTCACCATAGTGTCAACCCCTTACCCCTGTGTCTGATCACTGGTTAGACTGGTATATTCACCATAGTGTCAACCCCTTAACCCTGTGTCTGACCTGCAGTCTGACTGGCATATTTGCCAATACCAAAATGACCCGCTAATGACAAATAAGCTGTGATATCAATACTTTCCCAATACCTACAATACAGTATTTGCCGATACCAGCATTTTGTGACCAAAAAGGGTCCGATGCCAGACTTTTTCCGATACCGATAAAGTATCGGGACATCCCTGACTAATATCAAGTATTTCAGACAACTTAAACAATTATCCCTTTAATGCTTCACCATGTGATCACAGTACAGAGCCGTCTTGATTTACAAGATGGAGGACCTGGTACAGAAACACAGCATAGAGAACAACACTATACCTGGTCACACAAACTTACAGTATTAAAGATAATTGATAAATGTCAAGATTAAGAGCTTCTCTTACCTGTGATCGACTGTGATGTGACTCCGACTTAGAGAACACACTCTCACACACACTCACTACTTGAACTGTGTTCGAACAAATGTGCTGCTGCAGAAGGCAGAAAGCTTTTGTTTTTCGTTTTGTTCCACGACGATAACCGGTCTATCTAGACCAGGGGTGTCAAACTCATTTTGGGGTGGGGGCCGCATTGGACTTAATGTGACTTCATGGGGGCCGGAGCACCGCGGTGCCAGTCACGCCGCGGTTCCAGACACAGACTGCAAGCATGCACACACATGTTTACGTACACAGCCGTAACTTCTACGCTACAGTATATCACACAATCAAGTTTATTATTAAGAGTAGCTATTAATAGTTATTAATGACTTTCATTATTGGTTTTATACTTGTAGCCTAGATTAAGACATTTGCTATGGGAGATGCTATTTTTATTTACAGTGCGCCAATAAACCAGTCAAAAATACAAAAAATTAAATTTCAAATAGTGTCTTAGCTGAAATTTGGAAATGGCTACACAACCCATGGAATCATGCAGACCTGCTTTTTATTGAAGTGATGGATCATCGAACATTAAAAAATAATGATGAATAACAATAACTAATGCTTCTAAAATACAGTATATTTTTTAAACTCTGAATTGGATTATTATTATTACCCGTATTTATATTTAAATAGCCAAGCTGTGATCTGAATGATCCCTCAGTTATAGACCCTTATACTGGTGAAGTAGCCTGACTCCGCCAGATGGGGCAGCAAAGAGAGGAGGAGGGAATACTCCTCTCTCTGCTGCCCCATCTGGCGGAGTCAGGTTACTGCTGAGGTATAGTTCTCACTTTGCCAGTACACCCCCCCCCCCCTCCTCCCCTCCCCCCTCCACTCTCTGCGAGTCAACATTCCAATCAATTAAGCACTCCCAGCTGTGAAGCTACCGGACTAGTGCTCAGAGAAGAGCACTCAGAAGCATTTCTTTAAACGACCATAACTTTTGATAGGAACGTGCTAGAGACTTACTTTTTTTTTTTATAGGCTCAGACATTTTTTCTCTACAAGCCTGGGGCCGGATTAAATCATTGCGCGGGCCGCATCCGGCCCGCGGGCCGTATGTTTGACATCAGTGATCTAGACCACATCATCGTACTACAGCGCACTAGTCTAGTCTATTAATAGATGAACATGTCTCTCTACTTGTCACTATACAAGTTGTACTTATTATTGTCGCATAGGGGGCCCATTGGTCACGACTGACCAGTGGTCGCGGTCACAAAATTATTTCACCCCTCCCGTGATTTTGTCCGCGTCCTGCTATGCTCTAGCTGCTGCTCTACCACAAATCTCTATGCCTAAAATATCAAATCATGATGTCTCTTTATCTCTCTAGTTAACTCTCAGGGTTTTTGAGAGGTGCCAAGCGCCCTCAATCACTATGGTTTTGTGCTGCTGCCTGTGAACTGATACCGGCATATGACAATTCAACTCATGCATCTTATTTCAGGTAGACTTTTCATGTAAACACAGCACTTGATAGCATTTGCATACATGTTAATTTGCCTATACAGATTATTTTTAAAATATATTTATTAGCTTAGGTTATATGATGTATCATGTATTGTCATGCTTTTTCTTCTGTTTTGATAAATACCTAAACTGTAATTTTTGTACATCAGAATCTTTCGATTGGATGTTTGACAAGTAAGAAACTGCTCACGACCCAGTCCATAACAGAACATGACCCGGTCCATAACCGAACACGATCTGGTTCATAACAAAACACGAACTGGTCCATAACCGAATAATGAATTCATCAATGTCAAGAGACGAGATTCTCTTACCTGTGAATGCTTGTGATGTGACTCTTACTCAAAGAACGCACACTCTCTCACACATGCTACTCGAACTGCGTTCAACTGATAGTGTTGCTGCAGAAGGCGGAAGGTTGTTTATTTTTTTGTTTTGTTTTCTTACACGTGTAAACCGGTATATCAAGACCAGGTGATCGTACCACAGCACAGCAGTCTATTAATAGGTCAGCATGTATCTGTCACTATGAGTTGTACTTATTGTTGTTGCATTGTCATGGACGTGCACACATACAGTAGACGCTAGGGCATATCTGGGCATCATGCGGCCCGGGGGCCAAATGCGGCCCTTTGGCTGACTCTGACTGGCCATGAGAAAGGGTACTGTGGTTTTCAACCAGTGGCCCAGGGAACTCCAGTGGTTTCTTCAGAGTTCCAGTTAACATAACTCTTTGAGAGCGTGAAAAGGAAACCATTTTAATTGCCCACCCCTGCACTAGGGGTGCTCTAGCACCTCCTAGTTGCCCTCTGGTAAAAATGTGCCCTAACTGCCCAAATACTACTGTATTGTCAAAATGTTGCAGCAAAGATCAAAAATTCATGCCATTGGGCCTGAACAGCTGAGAAAGAGCAATTTAGATAACGCTGACAGGCAGGTGAATGAGATGTAAGGACACTTTTAATAATAATTACAAAAATAAACTACTAAAATGAGTGTTGAACAAATAAAATCATTACAGGTGGTCAAGTGGATCTTATTTTGACGAGTAAGTCAGGAACTCTATTTCCCACCCATTTTCAAAAAAATCCTGAGAGGGTACAAATAGAACCAAATGGACCCTGGTGTGTGCGATATACCAGAGGGCCAATTCTAATAGTAATTAAATATCCCACGGGACGAAGATAATTCATTTGGGGCCTGATTTGGCCCACAGGCCTTGAGTTGGACATATGTGCCCTATGTGATCACCACACTGTATAATAGGGAGGATTAGCCAAAAAATGAACAAAATAACAATATTTGTTAAATCAAAACAATAATTAAATCACTTACTATACCTTTAAGACAATGTAAATGCAATATAATAACTAGTTATGCACAGTTCATTGGTAGCTTAATCGGAATCTGCTGTAACGGCCATAAGAGACAGTTTGGTGTTAGAGCTGTTCGAAAATGATACAGATTATTGAATTGATTTTCATCAGCAATAAATAAATAAATAGAAATTGGATATCACTCAGAATGCCATAATTGTGCAGTCCCAATAAGTATTACAATATTTAATTACTCAAAACAATGAATACAAAATAGCATGCATGTGTTAGGATAGACCTGGTCTTTATTTTTAGGGCTTTAGGGTTTAACTTTCCACACGGTTCCACACAATGGTTCTGGAACCTTTTTTGAGTCAAGGAGGTTTCATTCATTGTTTTTTAAAGATACAAAATATGATTGTAATATCCTAGTAATAATCAGAAGTAAAACAAAAGTCAAACAATTCTTCAAATTGATTTCAGAAAGAATAAAAATAAAATGCATATTTTACCCACACTGATCTATAAGACTTGATTTGTCAGAACCGTCAGTCACCATCTTCATCATCATCATCTTCATCATCATCATCGTCATCGTCATCATCATCATCATCGTCATCGTCATCGTCATCGTCATCGTCATCATCATCATCATCATCCTCATCATCATCATCATCATCATCATAATCATCATCCTCATCATCATCAGGGATGTCAAACTCAACACTGCGATGCCAAACTAGAAAACTTGGTACAAGTCAAGGACTGTACCTGTCAGACTGTGTTTTAACACATAGGCACCAGTTTACGAGGATGTCACAGGAAAACCGCAAAAAAGTCAGATTCCTTAAAAAAAAAAAAAAAAAAAAAAAAAAAACAATGTTCCTTAAAGGGCAACATAAATGCAAAGATGAAACTGCAAGCATTAAAAACAGAAAATGCAATAGTTTTTGAGTAATTAAATCTCATCCTGTGAGCTGAAGATCCACAGGCCTGATTTGTCCACTGGGCCTTGAGTAGTAGAAACTGCAGAAGTCATTAGAATGTACATCGTTCGTCCGTCCGTCCGCCCGCCCGCCCGCCCGCCCGTCCGTCCGTCCGTCCGTCCGCCCGCCCGCCCGCCCGTCCGTCCGTCCGTCCGTCCGTCCGTCCGTCCGTCCGTCGTCGTCGTCGTCGTCGTCGTCGTCGTCGTTCGTTCGTCCGTCCGTCCGTCCGTCCGTCCGTCCGTCCGTCCGTCGTCGTCGTTCGTTCGTTCGTTCGTTCGTTTGAGACACATCAAAGTACAACTGGAATGAGTTCAATACAAGCTCCATCCCACATCTGATGGAGGGGAAAGAACCTGGTCGGAATAACCTGCATCTAGGCAATATACAGCATGTTATATTTATAGATTAACTCATACAGTGGTTTTCAACCATTTTGTTACCAGGTCCCACTATTTATTTAGCATTGGGCCCCACAGAACCCAAAACTAAAGATTTATTTTGCATTTGTCCACAATTCCTGGATTTTGGACAAAACAGGCAAACATAAATATCAAAATGACAACTTTCTACTTTCTCTAGTTGTGTAGTGTCCAGATGATGGATAGTTGAAACCAAAGGGATCCATTCCAAAGGTCCATTTGGTTATATCTTTAGGCTCTCAAAGAGTTCCATCTGGTTAACCAACACTTCATCATTTAGCTGGGCACCACCTGGAACTCTCTCAAAGACCACTGTTGGTCCCCGGACCACTGGTTGAAAACCACTGACCTAATCAGGTTCTGTGATCTGATTAACCAACATTGTTAGCATTATGCATTAAGCATTATGTATTGACAAACATTCCAATAAAGTTCCCAACATCCTAGCTAAAAATAGTAATTAAACATTCAACCTTCTGTCCTGATTGTACAAATACTCTGTAACCAAAAGGAATAGAAATAGTTACAATGATTATGAAGATTATGTCATATTCCTGCCGTTCTGAGGGTCTTAAAAGGATCCCTGACTAATAAGATAAACATTGCTTACAACATTATACTTTCCCTATATAACTAAAATAAACAAATAAAAATACCAATGGCATCTTATTTCTTTCATAAATAGAGAATATTTCACTCAACAGGAACTGCTCCTGGCGCAGGATGATGATGTCACGTGTAATCTAGCTCAATGGAATGTATGGATGAACATGCTCAACAGGCATCATCCAGCGACCGGAGCACCTCCTATTGAGTGAAAGATTCTCTATTTATGAAAGAGTATTGAATGTGTTTTTATCTGCATGTTTTAGTTATAGAAGGCAAGTCCAGTGTTTTAAGGCATATTTGTCTTGTTAGCCAGGGATCCTTTTAAAGTGTAGCCATTCCATACATTCTCTCTCAGGTTCTACGTCAGATGGTGTGTCATAGCATGTTGACATGTCAGTCTGATCCGTAGGTCTGAGGACTACAGTGCTGCTACAGCAGTTCACGGAAGGTTGGATCCTTCTTAAGGATCTGGATCATCTTAGAGCTGGCATCGTCTCCCTTTCTTCTCACCATGTCAATGATCTCCCGAGCTTTTTCTTTCCTTCCCTTCACCTCTCTGGCAGACTCCATCTCATCATCAGTGATGACTCCCTTGTGCAGAAGTCGATCCAGCAGTGAATCCAGGTTGGCCTCTGAGACTCTGTTGACGAACTCCACCCTCACAGACGTCAGCTTGTCCTCTGAACCTTGAAGGGTTAAAGTTTACTATTAGTCATGCATACAACATGATATCAGTGGTTTTATAATGACTCAGAGCTCAAATACAGGCTGAAACGATGCCAAGTTTGGTGACAAAGCCTGAGTATGACATCATTTGGTGAAACTGAGACTAGTCAACTTTAGCCTGAAGGTAGGTGTGTGAGTGTGTGTGTGTGTGTGTGTGTGTGTGTGTGTGTGTGTGTGTGTGTGTGTGTGTGTGTGTGTGTGTGTGTGTGTGTGTGTGTGTGTGTTCTACCTTCTAATTGCTGGTTGATCTTCTCCAGTTCTCTCTCTTTGTTCTTCAGCTGGTCTCTGATCTTCCACAGTAAGGACCACTTCTTCTGGCTCTTCTCCAGTTCTGCCTTTAGCTGTGTAATCTCTTGGAGAACAGCCTGTTTTTGTTTTCCAGAACACAAAGAAAAACAACAGAAGAAACACATTATGCTACCTTCTTTACAGTCTCTCTCCTGGAATCTTCCTGGATTAATTTGAACTCATATTCAATGTTCACCATCATCACTAGTATCTACCTTGTAGTGTGCAGATGGTGTTCACTATCATCACTAGTGTCTACCTTGTAGTGTGTGGATGGTCTTCTATCATCACTAGTGTCTACCTTGTAGTGTGTGGATGGTCTTCTATCATCACTAGTGTCTACCTTGTAGACAGGATTATCAAAAGGCCTGAATTATCAGACCACTACTTGCTGTGTTTTAATATGTCGGTCTCTGACCTTGAGAAAAACAACACTGAATACACTGTAAAAAAAAAAAAAAAGAAAAAAAAAAGTTTTTTCAGCTCATCAGCAGCCAACGAGTTCCCTCTTCATCTGGGCCCCCCACTGTCCATCACTTCCTCAGTGAATGAAATGGTTGAACATTTTAACCTTAAACTAGAGTCAGCTCTTAATTTAGTTGCTCCATTTAAAACTAAAAAGAAACAGAACACTAAAGTAACACCCTGGTTAAATGACCACACGCATTCACTGAAAAAAGAATGCCGTAGAGCCGAGAGAATATGGAGAAAAAGCAAACTCACCATCCACCTAGAAATTCTTAAAAAGTCAACTGTAGTCTATAACAAAGCATTGCGTCTGGCAAGACAGGCTTATTTCTCTGGCATTATTAATGACAACAAGAAAAATGCCAAAGTCCTTTTCTCTACCATTGAACGACTTCTAAACCCCCCTCAGTTCTACAAGCAGTCGTTCCCTGCCTCTAAAACTAAGTGCAATGAGTTTGCTTGCTTCTTTGATAACAAAATTTGCAATATTAGAGCTGATATTATTAATGCTGCCACTACCCTAAACCCTCAAACTGCAGCTAATGCAGCTAGGATAGAGCCCTCCTCGTCATTCTGCGCAATTGATGAAGACGAACTCCGCAAAACCATATCACAGATGACATCCTCCTCTTGCTCATTAGATATAATTCCCACCACTTTTCTCAAAGAGGTTTTAGACAGTGTGATCAGTGATATCCTAAAGATTGTAAACAACTCTCTGCAATCAGGTATCTTCCCTGACTCACTGAAGACAGCTGTAGTAAGGCCCTTACTCAAGAAACACAATCTCGATCCCTCTGTGCTGGGTAACTATAGACCCATCTCTAATCTGCCCTTCCTGGGCAAGGTTTTAGAAAAATGTGTCTTTCATCAGTTGGATGTGTTTCTACAGATAAATAAGGTGCATAACAAATTCCAATCCGGCTTCAGGCAAGGTCACAGCACAGAAACAGCTCTTGTAAAAGTAATCAATGATCTCAGGGTATCTGCTGACAAGAAAAATATATCTGTACTTTTACTTCTCGATCTTACGGCTGCATTTGACACAATCGATCATTCAATTTTAATTCACCGGCTGGAGCACTGGGTAGGTCTATCGGGGTCAGCCCTGTCTTGGTTCTCCTCCTATCTATCAAACAGAAACTATTATGTAAAGCTAGCTGAGTTTGACTCTGACAAACATGACATCAGTTCTGGTATCCCACAGGGCTCAATACTCGGTCCCCTTTTGTTCTTCCTATACATACTGCCGCTAGGAGAACTTATTACAAATCACAAAGTGAATTACCATTTCTATGCCGATGATACCCAGCTATATCTTTCCGTAGCTCCAAATGATCCCTGTGCCTTAGATCCATTGCTGACCTGTCTGTCTAGCATCAAATGCTGGATGAGTGAGAACTTTCTCAAACTAAACGAGGATAAAATAGAAGTTCTCATAATTGGCTCCAGCGACCAGAAAGAATCAATACTAAGCAGACTTGGCAATCTGATTGTAGAAAGTAATAGCACAGTAAAGAACTTGGGGGTCTTCATTGACTCCGAATTGAATTTTAATTCACACATTAATCATGTCACCAAGACTGCCTTTTTTCACCTTAGAAACATTGCACGAATCAGGGCCTATCTGTCAATGGATGATGCTAAAACCCTTTGTATTTTCCCGGCTTGACTACTGCAATGCACTCTTCTCTGGCCTCCCCAAGAAAACAACTGACAGATTACAACTAGTCCAAAACGCGGCAGCCAGAGTTTTAACTAAAACTAAGATGAGAGAACATATTACTCCTGTCCTAGCCTCACTACATTGGCTACCGGTTGTGTTTAGATTTGATTTTAAAATTATTTTACTTGTCTATAAAGCGCTTAATGGTCTTGCACCTTCCTACCTACATGACTGCCTGCCTAAGTATGTCCCAGGCCGTCCCCTCAGGTCCCCTCAAATGGCAACTAAAAAACACGGTGAAGCAGCCTTTTGCTTCTATGGACCGACGGCGTGGAACAAACTCCCATTATACATTCGACAGGCAGCCTCTGTAGACATTTTCAAAGCACTACTCAAGACGTACTTCTATGCACTTGCTTTTAACTGATTCTCTGTGATTCTATATTTTATGATTTTATATTTTATGCCTTATTTCAGGTCCTCACTGTACTGCTTCTTTGATGTATTTTAATGATCTCTTTAATTTATACCCACTTTTTTTTGTCTTCTCTATTGCAATGTAAAGCACTTTGAGCTGCATTTTATGTCATGAAAGGTGCTATACAAATAAAGATTATTATTGTAGTGTGCAGATGGTCTTCTATCACCACTAGTGTCTACCTTGTAGTGTGCAGATGGTCTTCTATCATCACTAGTGTCTACCTTGTAGTGTGCAGATGGTCTTCTATCATCACTAGTGTCTACCTTGTAGTGTGTGGATGGTCTTCTATCACCACTAGTGTCTACCTTGTAGTGTGTGGATGGTCTTCTCCATCACCACTAGTGTCTACCTTGTAGTGTGCAGATGGTCTTCTATCATCACTAGTGTCTACCTTGTAGTGTGTGGATGGTCTTCTATCATCACTAGTGTCTACCTTGTAGTGTGCAGATGGTCTTCTATCATCACTAGTGTCTACCTTGTAGTGTGTGGATGGTCTTCTATCATCACTAGTGTCTACCTTGTAGTGTGCAGATGGTCTTCTATCATCACTAGTGTCTACCTTGTAGTGTGCAGATGGTCTTCTATCATCACTAGTATCTACCTTGTAGTGTGCAGATGGTCTTCTCCAGTTTCTTCTCCATCTCCAGGTCTCTCCTCTCTTTTTCCTGCAGTTGAACTGTGAGCTGCTCAACTTTGGTGTTCAGTTCACCAACGGTTACTGGCCGCATGTCTTTTATAGAACATATTATTATAAAACATGTCATGCAGTTTAGAATAGATACAGAACAGTCTTCCACTGTGTTTACTGTAATATTGTTGTCTTGGCACACACACACACACACACACACACACACACACACACACACACACACACACACACACACACACACACACACACACACACACACACACACACACACACACACACACACACACACACACTTCTCTCACCTAGTTCCCTTGCTTCCTCACCTTGTTTCCTTGCCTCTTCATCAAAACGCTTTCTCAGCGTCTGAATTATTTGTTTCAGATTCTCTAATGTATACAGTTCCATCCACACTCTGTCCAAGTCTTTTTGTACCGCTCTGTTTTCTTTAAACATCTCTGTGGGTTTTTGCTTCATCTCCTTGGTGATGTAACCTCCACCGTTCTTCTCCACCAGATGGTGGATCTTCTCCAACAGCTCAGTGACCTCAGATGGATCCTCAGTGTTGAGGACATGACAGCAAACATCAACACCGTGTTTACTGAGGGATTGTTGTAGAGTTGGAAAAGCTTTCCAACAGTCTTCAACCGAACAGGGTTGAAGATCAAGATCACCAGCATGAGTGAAAAGAAACATGCTGTTTGGAAGGTGACTGAAGGGCAAGGCAAACCCTGTCTCCATCAGTTCAACAACTACCTTCTCCTCAGGTGTGTATTTTTCCATTTGGATCACATACAGGAACACATGGTAACCAGGAGAATATAAACGTTCACACCGTTCAAACTCTTCTTCTTCTTCTTCTCCTTCTCCTTCTCCTTCTCCTTCTCCTTCTCCTTTTCCTTCTTCTTCTTCTTCTTCTTCTTCTTCTTCTTCTTCTTCTTCTTCTTCTTCTTCTTCTTCTTCTTCTTCTTCTTCTTCTAATATTTTTACTAGTTCTTCAAACCCTCCTGGGGTGTGACTAACAGAGACGTTCCTACCATTCACCACACCTGTGATCTTCTCACAGCGTTTCGCTGTAGCTTTAAATGCTCTGGAACCCAGGATGGAGTTTCCTGTAGCAGTGATTCCAGCTCTGCTCAGTCCAGATATCACAATCCGAATTTCATCATCATTTGTTGTTAGAGCTGGTGAAGGACAGACAGACAGACAGACAGACAGACAGACAGACAGACAGACAGACAGACAGACAGACAGACAGACAGACAGACAGACAGACAGAGTACATGTACATTTATTGTGTTGATCATCTCACAATCATAAGAATGAATGAATGAATGAATGAATGAATGAATGAATGAATGAATGAATGAATGAATGAATGAATGAATGAATGAATGAATGAATGAATGGACGAATGAAATAAACAGCAACTAAAAATAGCAGATCTACAAGTTTCTGCCACATTGACAGCTTGTAGGTTGACTATTTATAGTCATGGTACAGGACTGTATTATTGTTAAACGCGCGCATGCACGCACGGACGCGCACGCACGCACACACACACACACACACACACACACACACACACACACACACACACACACACACACACACACACACACACACACACACACACACACACACACACACTTTATTTTAAGTGTGAGGTGTTCAGGCTGCTCTTCAGCTCTCAATTCCAGGCTACGTTCTGAGTTTGTAGATCTGCTATTTTCAATTAGCCAAATGCAGACTGAGACCTACTGTCATCAACTCTGGCCTCTGCCATGGCTCCTGTAGAAAGACCAGGGAAGAAAACATTCAACCTGTAAACAATATACAATTTCAACGGGTGGTCCGGGGACCACCAGTGGTCCTTGAGAGGGTTCAAGGTGGTCCCCAGCTAAGTTGTTTAACAAGATGTAACTCTTGAGAGCGTAAAAATGAAAAAATGGTTTCATTTTTACACTCTGAAGAGTTAAAATATCCATCATGTGAATCAGTCCTGATGTACACAGCTAGAAGATTAATGGTCATGGACAGGGGGGGGGGGGGGGGGGCTAAAATGTCCTTAAATGGTGGTCCGTGGCTCAAATGCTGAATAAATGGTGGGCCCTGGGATGAAAAGGTTGAAAACCACTGATATACAGTATGCTGTGAACTCTAATGTGTGTGTGTGTGTGTGTGTGTGTGTGTGTGTGTGTGTGTGTGTGTGTGTGTGTGTGTGTGTGTGTGTGTGTGTGTGTGTGTGTGTGTGTGTGTGTGTGTGTGTGTAATTTGTCCTGGTGAGATCTCACCTAACAAACACTAATAGATGAACAAAATGGACAGCATTGATTATAATCAAAACAAATATCCAAACGCCAAATGTAAGCTCCTGTGGTGAAGCATCAGCTTCAGTCCACTATAGACCTGCGCAGTGACGTCACCGCCCCTGTTCCAGAAATGGATTCCCCATTCATTTTTCTCATAGACTTTTCGAAAATAATTTATATAAAGACGATTACGCCACGGACAAAGCCAACTCGAGTCGTGACGATCAAACTAGAGAGTTTTCATGGTGCTGAATCCATTCTTAGCATTAGTTTTGCACAAAATCACTCATTGGGTGAAATATCGCCATAACAACTTGCCCAAATGTGCTGACGTCATCATATTTGTCAACACGGTTATGGCTGTTTCCAACCAAGGAAGATTTTTTTGGGCAAAATTAATGCTTGGAATGGATCATGAAAACTCTCTAGTTTGATATCTCACTTGCTACTTAAAGCACAATGGAATTTAAACCTTTCAAACCTGTAAATGCCATTTTCAAACCTTTCCCCTTAGACAATTCCAGGCAACTTTTTATCTGTTATTCAGGATATATTGAAGATACAAAATCAGCTAAGTTTGCTTTTTTTGCTATTAGTTCCCGGTTGACCCCTTCTACTCCATATAATGCCTGTACTACTAGAAAATGCTCAATAAGAATGCACCAAAGCCTGACCATGAATATTAACAAGCTCCATCCCTTATCCTGTCTAAAGTCACAAACAGTGGCGGACTGGGCAAAAAATTCAGCCCGGACATTTTAGCGTGATTTGGCCTAGACCGGCCCACCACAACCAGCGCATGATGGTCCTGTTCTACCTGGTATAGTTGGTTAACGAAGATGTAACTCTTTGAGAGCGTAAACATGAAACCAAATGGACCCTTACGGGTCCATTTGGTTTCATGTTAACACCCTCAAGAGTTAAAATATTCATCTAAATTGGCCCGATTCTAATTAGAAAATGTAGAAGATTAATGCTCATTTTGATCTGTATGTTTGACTGTTTTGTTTCCCAAATCCAGCCTGGAATTGTGGACCAAAAAGCAAAATAAAACTTTAGTTTTGGGGGTCTGTTGGGGCTAAAATGTCATCAAATGGTGGTCCGTGGCTTAAAATTCTGAATGAATAGTCGGCCCTGGGATCAAAAAGGTTGAAAAACAGTACTTTCAATCATACCATATGATATAAGTGGCCCCCTGCGGGTTGTGGCCCACCGGGAGACCTCCCTGTATGATACCAGCGGCCCCCTACGGGTCGTGGCCCACCGGGAGACCTCCCTGTATGATACCAGCGGCCCCCTACGGGTCGTGGCCCACCGGGAGACCTCCCTGTACGCCCAATGGTCAATCCCACCCTGGTCACAAACCCCTGGACCATCAGGTGGTACGACATACATAAGTTTCATTAACCAAAAGTAAAGACGATCTCTTACCTGTATTTACTTGGACAGGAATAACTCTACTGCTTACGCTCAGTGTATAAACGTCGTCTCTGACGCTGGCTGCTCAGTATACTGACTACTTTACACTGCTTACACTCAGTGTAATGTCTCTGACGCTGGCTGCTCAGTATACTGACTACTTTACACTGCTTACACTCAGTGTAATGTCTCTGACGCTGGCTGCTCAGTATACTGACTACTTTACACTGCTTACACTCAGTGTAATGTCTCTGACGCTGGCTGCTCAGTATACTGACTACTTTACACTGCTTACACTCAGTGTAATGTCTCTGACGCTGGCTGCTCAGTATACTGACTACTTTACACTGCTTACACTCAGTGTAATGTCTCTGACGCTGGCTGCTCAGTATACTGACTACTTTACAGCATGACCAAAGACAGTAAATGATGTCTCTGTCTCCGTTCTTATCGCTATGGAGTTTAATCATTAACTGATTATAGTTCTGATCAGGCTGTTTAATTTGCATTTCCTCTTTCAATGCAGCACTTGAGTTTTAATTCACATATAAAATGCATAGCAAATACAATTCATTGTTAGGGCCTGAGCATGTTTTAGCCATGGACCACCTTTAATGTTGACTTTTATCTCTGAGATCAAATGCAAGTTATCATGGTTTTATCTCGACAATTTAGGAGACATAAACTGGCAAAACGTTGGTCAGAATAACAATTCTACATTTTTTAATTGTATATATTCTTGAAAATTAGGTAATCCGGACATTTAAATATAACTCTTGAGAGCATGAAATGAAACCAAATGGACCCTTGAGGGTCCATTTTGGTTTCATTTATAATATCTCAGGAGTTAGAGATCTATATGGGTCCATTTGGTTACCAACTGTCCATCATTTAGCTGGGGACCACCTGGTATCCTCCCAGGGACCACTGGTGGTCCCCGGACCACCTGTTGAAAACCCCTGTTCTAATGTAAATCAAACTGGGGGATAAACGGGTTGAGAACAGTGTTGGGACATGTGCACTACGTAACTTAATATATTACATAATAACAAAATGCAGTAACTTGTAATATAAATATATTAACAAAATACATCTAATATATTATAATTTTCTTTCTGCATTACTTTCAATATTACTTTCTGTCAATCTGTTTCGTTGAAAATGTCCTTGTGAAATTATCTTGACAACTGCAGAAGTTAAATAATTACTTATTTTCTATAATTTGTCAACAAATTATTTATTCAGGAGTGACTTTTTCAAGTTGATTGCATATGTATTTGGCCAGATAGTAAAGTGTGTTTGCTTTATTGTAGGTATGTCACTGGCCTACGCAATATTTGATTAATAGTACCACTAAATATTTGTATTTTGTAAAAAGTTTTTTAAGTAATATGTAATAGTAATATTAATATATTACAATTGCTCAGACAGTAATATTGTAATATAATATATTGCTTTAAAATGAAGGTAATAATTAATAAGTAATGTATTAACAAGGTAAAGTAATATTCCCAACACTGCTTAGAATCACTGCTGGAGACGTAAGAATAAGCTGTTATGGGGGTCCCTGGCGTTATCTCTTCAAATGGGGGTCCGTGGAGTTACTTAGTGTCAATTTGGGGGTCCTTGACATGAAAAAGTTTGGGAACCACTGCTGTAGAACTGGGAGTTTCAACGTTTTTGGCTGGGGACCCCCGGCATTGCTTTGGCCATGTCTTGGGACCCCTGTCCCAATACAATGCAATGCAATGCAATGCAATGCAATGCAATGCAATGCAATGCAATACAAATGATCACTACAATAAGTCAATAACCTTAATAACAGAGAAAATATACAATGAAACCAGATATAATCATTAAGAACCATTTATTATTACCCTCATCCTTTTATTTCATTTCATTTCATTTTATTTTTCAATCATCTGGGGACCCCCGAGTGGTCGCACCTGCTGTAAACTAAACACAGGCTATTGGTAGACACTCCCTAAACTCCATGCAGATACATGTAGTTCATGACAACTCTGTTCCTGGACTCGGACAACACTCCAGCTTTAATGATATTAAAGATCCTTTTAGGCTTTTTATGTTAGATCGTTTTAACAGTACAACATTTAGTTGTTACTGTAGGCTACAATACTAACAGCTGTCATGTTGCACACGTGCCTAAAACAGCTCTTATTTGCGTCGCCCTCGTTGAAAACAATGTATTTCCAACTCCGGTTTGTCCCTATTCAGGCTGCAGGAACAGCAGCTCAGTTTTCTGACCCTTCAATGTCGCCACTCTGACACCAGATGGCTCAGAGCTCAGAGCGCTCCCTCTGATCAGAGCCTTAGAAATACAGAGTTACGCCAACTCCGTTCACTTCATGGGACCAGTCCAATGGCGGCTCCTCTACATAGACTTCTATAGGAGAGTGACAACGAATAGTGACAGCCGGAAGTTACTGAATGCATTGGAGTCTATGGGCTCGTGCGAGTACTTGAACCACGTGACTAGACTATTTTCTGTCCCCTCAATGTCGCAACTCTGTGTATTTCTGAGGCTCTGACTCTGATGTGCTGCAGGATGATTCCCGCCCCCTGCCGTGACGTCACCCGCTGTAGCGTCCACTTCAAACAGCTCCGTGTTGGTTTGGAAGATTTGGTTTAATTTAGTTTAGTTTATTTAGTTGTAAAGTTAAATAAATGCAGTTAATAGAATGGAAGAACAGAAGAGTTTCTAGTTGGACTCCCAGTGGAAATATTATCATTTCTGACAGCTGACACTTTGGTGACGACGTTTTTTATTACTGACGGTGAGTTTATATTAGTGTGTGTGTGTGTGTGTGTGTGTGTGTGTGTGTGTGTGTGTGTGTGTGTGTGTGTGTGTGTGTGTGTGTGTGTGTGTGTGTGTGTGTGTGTGTGTGTGTGTGTGTGCGCGCGTGCGTGCGTGCGTGTGCGTGTGCGTGTGTGTCTCGTATTATATGCACCTGTGTTAGACTAGTCCATTATTTATTTAGTATTTTAGCCACATACCCAGCAAACACGCGCAAGTGGGCCCCACTTGGGTTTTGATATGGGCTTCTGGGCCTGGGTTCCGAGTGGGCCCTGCACCCAGGTTCCACTAATGTCCCACCCGTGTCAGCCCATATGGGCTAACACGGGTTTCTGACTGGGTATGAGGTGGTACCCAAATGGGCAATTATATGTGGGAACCATGTGGGCTCTACCTGGGTTTGCCTATATAGGTTAGCACAGGGATATGAGTGGGCGTTAAATGGGTTCCAGCTGGGCAAAATGTATGGGACCCATGTAGGCCACCCATTATGGGCTCCAAGTGGGCCCTGCACCCAGGTTCCACTAATGTCCCACCTGTGTTAGCCCATTGGGCCAACACGGGTTTCTGACTGGGTATGAGGTGGTACGCCCACCTAAGACGCAGTCAGAAACCCATGTAAGCCCAGATGAGCTAACACAGGCCTAGTCTGGTCCCTGTCTTGGATCGGAGTCTTGGGTGTGCCACCTGTGTTCCTATGAGCTTGAACTTGCATCTGAATGGGCTTCAAGTCCAAATTCAGGACCGATGTACAGTAGATCCAAATTGAAGTTGGTCCTGAAGGGATGTAAACTTGTTAGCTATAATTGACATGAACCAGCTTTATAAATACTGCAAACAAAACTTAAAATGTAAAAGGCATCTACAGTTTACTTTAGCCAGTTTACGTTTTACCTGGGTGAAAATACAGACAATATCTTTGACAGTTTGACAAAATAAAAAGATGGAATTTGTTCGTAAGATTGCATTTAATTTCCACAAAAAGATTATCAAAATTAGCATTGCATAACAAAGTGCATAACAAAATTTAAAACTTTCACATTTTTTGTAAACAGCCTAGTGCAGAACACATTACTTTCGGAACCTCAAAAAAAAAAAAAGAAAAAAGAAAAAGTGCAGACAATTTTAGAACACTCAATCGAGAACTTTCGAGGAAGCAGCTTGTCTTGGGGGGGGGGGGGGGAATCCGGACAATTCAGAACTGTTGAGGAAGTCCGGACCCCCTTTGAGAACCACAAGTGCATAACAAGTAAAAAAGTGCATAACAAATTTTAATTTTGGAACTTTAAGAAACTTCAGAACTTTCGAGGACTACACTTAGAGAACCACGGATCTATTGCAGAACACACAAGTCTGAATACTTTCAGACTCGGAAACTTTTAGAACTTTCGGGGGAAGCAGCAGTCTCGGGGGAAAACAAAACAAAAAACAGCATTTTCAACTTAAAGGGATAGTTCAGAAATACTGTCCATTAATATAGTGGTGTCAACTGTATTCATTTATTGTCAGAGTCACATGGTGGGAGTTCTGCTCCGTTTTTGGTCAATATCAAGACCATTGACAGGTAGAGAGAGTGTGAAGAGAGAGTCGAGAGTGTAGAGAGAGTGGCCCCAGTAAGACCGACAAAATGAACAGAAGTACCTGATATTATACCAAAACCAGAGCGGAACTCCCACCACAGGACTTTGGACATCCATTAATTAATGCATGCAATCCATTAATGCAGTTGACACCACTATATCAATGATATTATTCATACAAATAAAGTTAAAAAATCTGAACTATCCCTTTAAGATGAAGTGCCATATTGGGCAGGCTACTGTACCACAGTGTCCACAGTGTCCACAGCCACATTGTCTTCAGCTGTGTCTGCTCTGCGCGCCCTGTTCCCACCTCGGTCCCGGGCCCCTGTGAACCACTTCCCAAGAGCCAGCTCTGCTGTCCTCAGGTTCACGTCCTGGGTGGCGTTGTTGTTCTTTAGTCCCGCTAAAAGAAATGACAAAAAGACATTTTAGTAGCTGGCTCAACCAAATACTCCATGAAATGGACAGTGTGTAGAACCAGACAGCAATAGTAACTTCATTATTAACTTCATTAGTAACTTTATTATTCATTAACTACATTAGTGATGAATCTTTGCTGAACAGAAAGGGACGATGGACAAAATTAGTCATTTTAACAGTTTTCTCAAAACTCTGATATTTCCAAATGTGCAAATGTGTTTTCTTGTAGAATAACAAAGTTGCATGTCAGAGCATGTTATTATAGCAAAATTGAATAAAAATACCAAACACTGACATTGCTGGTATCCATTTAAATTTGTTGTGAGTATAAGAACGAAGGAAGGTTTCAAGTATTTTTTATAATGAGAAATTAAAAAGACAAATTTACCATAGAAGACATCAAAAAGGGCCTGGTCTCGAAACTTCTTCTTTCCATTACGCCCAAAGAGGTTGAACTGGCGAGACAACTGGTGGCTCAGCAGGAAGCTCATCATCCTCTTAACTGCATCGTCCAGCGTCGTCCCTCCAACATCCGCAACCATGGCAACCTGAGTATGATTAGAGTCACAGGAAGTACGAAGAATGAACACCAATTCTGTCTGTGTGTGTTATGCTGGAAACATGAACCAATTTAAAAGTAGCAAAGAACTAGAACTTCACTGTCAAGAGCAAACTTGTACTACTTGTAAATGAGCAAAGCGGGTGAGCAGCATGATGTGTAGTTAGAGTGACAGGAAGGAGGTAAAATGACTGAGGAAAGAAACAGCATTCAGTCATTACCTCCCGTTGACAGGTAGGGAGAGTAGAGAGACGTGTGTGTGTGGGAGGGGGGGGGGGGGGGGGGGGGGGCTTATTTTAACTTACAACTGCCGCCCTGAACTCTGAGTTGCACAGCTTCGTGTTCATGGACTGGAGCTCTTCCTCTGTCTGAAGCAGAAGGTTTGCACCCTCTGGCAGCTCCATCAGAGACACATCCTCTTTTTTCCTCAGCAGGGTGTTCAGCATTTTTGTATGCATCTTCTGTGTTAGCTTTATGTCTTCTATGAGCTTCAGCAAGTGGGTGAACATCTGACGTTGTCCACCATGTGGCTGTGAAGCTGCAGTAGGGGTTGTAGTAGGCTCACTGTGGCTGGATGCACCTGCGTCACTCGAGATTGGGGTTCCACTGTGGCGGCTTGTTGGAGGCCCCGTGGGACGGCTCACTGGAGTTGCGGGGAGGACGCTCTGACTCAATGCTGGGGTTCTAGTAGGCTGGCTCTGGCTGGATGTACTTGCGTCACTCGAGAATGGGATTCCACTGTGGCGGCTGGTTGAAGGCCCCATGGAACGGCTCACTGGAGTTGGGGGGAGGACGCTCTGACTCAATGCTGGGGTTCTAGTAGGCTGGCTCTGCCTGGATGTACTTGCGTCACTCGAGATTGGGATTCCACTGTGGCGGCTTGTTGGAGGCCCAGTGGAACGGCTCGCTGGAGTTGCGGGGAGGATGCTCTGACTCAATTCTGGACTGGTTGATCCTGTGGAACTTGGTCTTCCTGGATATAAATGTACATTTAAACATTTTAACGTCTCATACCATCATTGTTTTTCTTTTGTTTACATACTGTTCTGCTTAGACTGTTTACATACTTTCGGTGCTCGTACGATCCAGTGACCTGTGACTTTTTGGCGGGTGGGTGGCTCTGGGATGGCCTCAGGTTGGGAGGAGGTGATGGAGGAATCATATCCTCATCAGCCGTTTCAGAATCGCTCGATGTGGAATCCATCAACCTTTGTGGTGGCCTACAGTCAGTTAAGAACACACACGCAAACAAAAATGTAAACAAACATTAGTTCTCAACACAGGGTCTAGGTCAATGTCTTTATCATCATGCTAGTATGCTGTCTTCGTCAGTTTAGTATGTTATAGTTTTCTTACAAACTAAGGAACTATGGTCAAACTATTTTGTGCACTTAAATGGTTAGCAGGTAGTGAATTGGTCGTAGGCCTAATTTATTGGTATTCACATACTCAATTTTTTTTTTTTTTTAATAGTGTCTACTCATGATTTAAACTGTTGGTGCGTCAACTTTAGAATTCCTACTTTATCTAGTGTAAACTCTAAACCAGTGGTTTTCAATCTTTTTCAAGCCTACTATTTGTTCTCCACAATTAAGGGAGATAACTGGCAAAACAATGGGTCAAAATAACAGTTCTACATTTTCTAAATGTATACATTCTTTAAAAAAATTAGTAAAGATATACCGGTAATTTAAATCTTGAGAGTCTTGAGAGTTTCATCTTACGCTCAAGAGTTACAGACCATTAGGGTCATATAAGGGTCCATTTGGTTACCAACTGTCCAACATTTAGCTGGAATACTCTCAGGGACCATTGGTGGTCTGGTTGAAAACCACTGCTGTAAACAACTAGCCTCTCTCTCTCTCTCTATTCAATGCAGTTAAAGTGAAATAAAAACTAAAATGTTACAGAGTTAGTGTAACACTGGGATGCATGCACGGACACACGTATTGTCTGTGTGCCAATAAAGGCGATTACCTTTTCACCCGCTTTGGGGGCATTTCTGCGTCACTCTGTAGATCCGATGAAGCCTCCGCCTGCTGCAGCATCCTGCGAGTCTTGTCATACACGCCTTTACAAAAACAACACAAAAACATGGGAAGGAAACATTAAATGTCTACATGTGAGTGTTAACACATTTCATCCTACTATAAAATGTAATGTAAAAAACAATATGGACAACAATGCATCCCCTAATCTTTTTGTTACATGGCATTGTGAGGCCCATTTTCTCAAGTCCTCTTCAAAGCTGACAGCCACTTCAACATCACTAAATTCTCTGACTGTGTCAGAACTATCCGGGGTGCCAGGATTGCTGCTTGGAGTTACAAGAACATTGTCCATAATCTGAGTCCCGGGCATATAGTCACTATCAGAATGACTTTCAAGCCCATATTGATCAACGTCATTCACGTAGAAACTCCCCCTAATCTCACTGGTGTTTTCGCCAAACTCTTATGTAAACAGCCGAAATCTGAAAACAGACGGGAGTCTACATAAGTTTACTGTTCTGTTTATATTTTAAGTGATAGGGCAATTTGATGTGCTATGCTTTGTACCTCGTTTGGTTGGCTGTCTGGATGGGAGGGACAGAATTCAGGAACGCAGGTTGTAAGGCAGGGACCCCTTCACAAGAGACAGAGGGAGATTAGACAACCAAACTGCTTGTGTGTCTATAAGTTTAGATCAAAGGTGCTTCACCATGATTTTAAAATTCAAATGTATCATAAATGTTGCCTTTTGATAGCTTTTATACACTCTGTAGCCTAAACAACCACTCATGATTATTTGTCATAGTTTCTCGGGGTGCTATTAGCCATATGCATTAGAATATGCATGATCTGCCTGGTTTCAGTTGGTTTCATTGGCACGGTGGATTCCCTAATAGTATACTAAAAGCTGACAGCTGAGAGTAAGAACACTGTTTGTGACATTACACAATTGGATTCCAGGCAAGAACCCACAACCACAGTTGAACCGGGACCCCACCCTGAAAAGCACCTGTACTAGTGAAGTGTAGTTCAGTTGAGATATTACATTTAGTGCAGTGGTTTTCAACCAGAGGTTTGGGGACCACCAGTGGTCCTTGAGAGAGTTCCAGGTGGTTCCCAGATAAATAATTGAAAGTTGGCTAACCAGACGTAAATTTGGCTAACCAGATACAGATGAAACCAAATACAGATGAAACCATGTTTACACTCTTAAAGAGTTAAAATAAGGTGTTCATCATTTGAATTAGCTGAAGTCTACACAATTACAAAATGGTGGTGCGCGCCTCAAATGCTGGATATATAGTGGGACCTGTTATGAAAATGGTTGAAAACCACCAATTTAGTGTATTCAAATATTGTGAAAACAGTCTTAACAAATGGTCAATTTAATGTCACCTGGGGACCCCCACATTTGTCCCATTTTATGTCATAACAGTTTTATAAGGTTCCAACATATATTTATATGATGGTATACAAAAAGGGCTATTCATATTAATACATGTGGCTCTCGGTCAATAGTGTGCATGATGTGCTAGTTAGCTTCAGTTCCATTAAAATAGACAGGGTTGACTAGCTTTGTTAGCCAACTAGCTTCGCAATTTCTCATTTTTTCCTGATACAAGAGTTGCGGCATTGAGGCAGGGCCGGATTTAGCCAGCCCTACTGGGGTGGGCTGGAAGAATGGCAGGGTGGCAGGGTTTCAATCGTTTTGTCACCAGGGCCCACTATTAATTCGGCACTTGAGCACAAGGACCACCATTTGGGAACATTTTAGCCCCACAGACCCAAAACTAAAGATTTTTTTTTTTTTGCTTTTGTCCACCAGGACTTGACACTAACACTTGCCCGCTTGCCCGGGGCAAGTAAAAAAAAAGTGAAGACTGCTACCTGGTTGCCCGATCGGGCAAGTGTGCACTATAACACAACACAAGATAAATTTGTCTTTGAAGGCAGTCATTGCACTCTGCCTTAGTGTCTTTCTCTGCTTTCTAGCTATCTCTACCCATCTCTCTCCCAGGTTCATTTGGTTCCAAACTATCATTTTGCTGGGGCCAGGGACCACTGAGTCTGTGACCACTATGGGCTAATTAAGATGATGAATTTTAACTCGTGAGTGTGAAAATGAAACCAAATGGACCCGCAAGGGTCCATTTGGTTTCATTTTTACGTTCTCAAGAGTTACATCTGGTTAACCAACTTAGCTGGCGACCACCTGGAACCCTCTCATAGAAAGCACCCAAGTAGGAAGTAAACTTAAATGCAAAATTTACAATATATTTTTGGGGGGCAAGTGACCATGACCTGAGGGCAAGTAGAACCTGACTTTCACTTGCCAGACAGTGGTGGGCAGTTATTTTTCCCAAGGGGCCAAATGAGAAAAATATTGTCGAGGGCCAAGACTAAAGGCTGAACTAAAGTCTGCATAATATTAATTCAATTTCAAGATAAAAGTAAGAGTCATTTTGACACCAGGTCCCACTATTTATTCAGCATTTGAGTCACGGACCATTTGATGACATTTTAGCCCCACAGACTCCAAAACTAAAGATTTATTTTGCTTTTGTCCACAATTCCAGGCTGGACATTCTCTAGTTGCATAGACTTTGGGCTGATTCATATGACGAATATTTTAACTCTTGAGAGCGTAAAAATGAAACCAAATGGACCCGCAAGGGTCCATTTGGTTTCATTTTTATGCTCTCAAAGAGTTACATCTGCTTTCCATACTTTCCATATTTAACTTGGAACTCTCTCAAGGACCAGTAGTGGTCCCCGGGCCGGTCAGACTCAGCCAAAGGGCCGCATTTGGCCCCCGGGCCGCATGATGCCCAGGTATGCTCTGAGACCTTAGTGTCAACCCCTGTCCACTATTCCAGGCTGGATTTGGGAAACAAAACAGTCAAACATACAGATCCAAATGACCATTAATTTTCTACATTCTCTAGTTGTGTAGAAACCAACTGAAACCAAATGGACCTGCAAGGGTCCATTTGGTTTCATTTTCAATGAGTTACATTCTCTGAATGAGTTACATCTGGTTAACCACCTTTCCACCATTTAGCCTGGGTGGGGACCACCTGGACCTCTCTCAACCACTGGTGGTCCCCAGACCACTGATATTACCTTTCATTGGGTGGTCAAGATGCATATTTGGGTGGACTCTGCCCATCCCTGCCCCTAGGTCCGGCCCTGCATTGAGGGGTGAGACTCAATGCTTGACTGTACTCTGACGCTTTTGCAGTGTTTTGTTCTCAACAGAGCCATCTAATGCGTGCTGAAGCCATGTTCATGCAGCCCTAAAAGGGACAAACGCATTGTCGTTGGAGTTGTCGTAAGTTCTGTCTATACTCTATGGCTCTGGCTCAGCCTTACGAGTATAGACAGAGTTACGCAAACTCCGTTCACTTCATGGGGCCTGTCTACGTGTGGCTCTTCTACATATACTTCTATTGAGACTGGGGACAACAAATACGTAAAAATAGTGATAAGCGCTCGGTTTCTGGTCCCTCTATGTCGCTATTCTAACAGAAAAACGGGACACGCCAATTAGCCCCGTCCATTGTAATGGAACTCGAAGTAGCCGAGCATATCGTGCACAATATTAATAGACGACAATAATCGTTTTGGTTGAATTTGTTTTGCCCGCCAAATCTCGCTGAACAGCTAGTTAGCTTAGTTAGCTATCTCTCGGCCAGCTAGGGCGCCAGCAGGGGCGGATCTAGGCATGGGCATGGGGGGGCAATGTCTCCCTAAATACCCAGTCTGCCCCAACCAAACATGATGGCATGCAAAACAACCCAAGATATTTCAAATTAAAGTGCTTATAATTAAAATGATGTGAACCACTACTACTGCTACTAACTAACTACAGCTGTGTCACCACTAAACCAACAGCATTTCATCATTGAAAACAGAAAACTCTCTGAGTCAGACCTTTAGCTTTATGCATGCTGCGTGTCTGTTGCAACTTCAACAACAACTGATGGTATTATTGATGCTTTACTTCACTAATAAAAGTCCTGTGACCGAAAATGGTATGGGAGTGGCTTCATCTCCCGTGGCGCGAAGCGACACGGGTGATGTTTGCGAAATCAAGACAGGAATTGTGGACAAAACCAAAAGAATTCTTTAGTTTTAGGTCTTTGGGGTGAAAATGTAATCAAATGGCAGTCCGTGGCTCAAATGCTGAATAAATGGTGGTCCCTGGAGTCAAAAGGGTTGAAAAGCCTTGTGATAAAGGATCATCATCATCATTATGTATTGTAAAGACTAATTGCTATACATGTATGTTTTGAGTGAACAATCGTTGCAGGCTGCATTCTATATTCCCTGATGCAGCAGACTTTCGTCATGTTTTTTTTTTCCCATTATTTGAAATCTCAGCTACGTTTTCTCAAGACCATTGAAAACCCCTGGTCTATACAAAATTATAGTTATATCGTAAAGCCCTACTGTTGTTGTCTAGGTAGGAAAAACAAATACTACTAATAAAATAAAATTTCGTCCCCCTCCTTCTAAACATGAAACGGCTGGCTGTAGGTTACGTGTAAGTTAGTGCAGCTAAACATCATGAAATAAGATCCTTACCGGTAAACATATTGCCTCCTCTTCTGAACACCTATTCCAGTTTTGACTAGATGTTGTAGTCCTTCCATAGACGAGCTCCAGGCGGCCACGGACAGCAAAAGCGCGGGCGTCCCTCTCGTGGTTCTCTCAGTGTTTTAATAGTCCATCCGCCGCCCAACATCAAACAAAACTCCCAAACACAATGCCCAAATGATAATACACTCTATGCCACACTCCCGCACCGAGTCACCAACCGAAAGTCAACTGTCAAGTGGTAGAAAACCCGAATCAAATTTAAATTTGAAATCAAGTCTCTGCAGTTAGCCTACAGCGCGTGCAGAGCCTTCTTCCACTAGAAAGCGCTGTCGCGTGCTACGCGCCTGGACTGTGATTGGCCAGCAGCAGTCAGCTGACTTGCATTCAGCCAACTGCTGCCCGTGTTGATTCAAAGGCGGTTTCTATCAAGCCATTATTATTTACTATTATTTATAGGTTATGTATGGTTTATGTGACCATGCGTTAGAACTGGGCATGCATGTCTGGGTACTACATGGGGTTATGTGTGGGCTAAGTGGGCATGGGTTGGAAGTAAGCCGCCACATATAGTGTGGAGTCAGTCAGTCATGACAGAATGGCATTGTATAAAATAACCCAGAGGTTCCCAAACATTTTCATGTCAAGGACCCCCAAAATTACACCAACCATTTGAAAAGACATGCTATGAAACCCGCACGCTCCCCACCCCGTACGGCTCTTGTGATTCTAAACCAGGGGTTTTCAACCTTTTACCAGGGCCCACTATTTATTCAGCATTTGAGCCACAGACCACCATTTGAGGACAGTTTAGCTCCAAAGACCCCAAAACTAAAGATTTATTTTGATTGTGTACACAGTATGGATTTGGGAAACAAAACAGTCAAACACAGACCAAAACGACCATTAAAGGTAGGGGAAGTGATTTCACTTTTGTCAGATATCACCCAAAAAATATTTTTTTTCTGTTAAAATGCTCTATTATAAGGTGTGGAAACCACATATGGAGTTTCCCCCTCCCCCACGTTAGCAGAGGAGCTAATAAAAGTTCCCCAGGTCACCACAATTCTCCTCCAATCAGGAGAGAGCAGCAGGTTCACATAGTGTAGCTACTTTTGGGGGCCCGTAGTGCACCAGGCTGGTACTACACCATGAATTTCAAATCACTTCCCCTACCTTTAATCTTCTAGAAGTAGTGTAAAAATGAAACCAAATGGACCCTTGTGTGTCCATTTGGTTTCATGTTTACACTCTCAAGAGAGCAACTTAGCTGGGTACCACCTGGAACCATCTCAAGGACCCACAGGTTGTCAATCGCTGGTTGAAAACCACTGTTCTAAACCCGTTTCATTTCAAGGCTACATGATGATTAATACAAAGAAAACGGAGGAGGTTGTCATTGACCCAGGTCCATCAGTGATCACACTGTACTGAGCGTCAATAACAACAACATCAAACAGGTCCCCTCTTATAAATACCTTGGTGTGCATATTGACGAGGACATGAGCTGGCGGACGCATGTTACTTCTTGTTGCGCTAAGATACATCAGTGCTTACACTTTCTTCGTAGACTCAGATTGAGTCAGTTTGAATATTACTTGATCTTTTACAGGGCAAGCATAGAGTCAATCCTGAGATATGGGATAGCTAACTGGTTTGGTAACCTAACTGTCAAACATAAATCTCAGATTGAGAGACTTATTACGATGGCTGGAAAGATCATGGGCTTGTCTAGCCCCCCGATCACCCCAAAAGCCATCTTTGATCAAGCTATACTTAGACAGGCTCAAAGCATTGTCTCTGACCCATTACATGTTCTCAACTTCGAGTATGTGACAATGCGAACAGGCAGGAGATATAGAGCTCCACCGTTGATAAAGTATAACAGGTATAGACGCTCTTTTGTACCTCTCTCTATTAAGCTCCTCAATGGCGAGAGCATTTAGCCCTACCGTGGTCTATGTGTGTAACTGCATTGTCTTATGTCTACTGTTATGTGTCCGTTTGTAACTGTATACAGCCCTGGTCTCTGACCCCAAGACAAATCTCTCCCACGGGAGACTAATAAAGCGAACCTTGAACCTTGAAGGTCCCCCGTGACAGTTTCACATGCATCACAGACCCACCATTCAATGGCATTTCTATTTCTGAGACCCCATGTCATATATTTGTAACATCAATGTCAAAACCAAATGGACCTTTTGTACACTATCGAATTACATGGGCTTGTTTTTCAACGGAAGATGTGGCTTGATTCTCTCACATGAGATGGCAATACTAATCTGCTCCTCATCTCCTCCTGCTCCATGGATAACACCACGCTAAAAACGCCACTGGAAACAACACCTTTTCTTCAGTTTCAGATATATGTCTGTATTTGCTAGAACTCCTGTTTCTATTTTTTCTGTGTAAACGTGTTGCGCAGCCAGCCATTGTTGTCCAGCCATTGTTGGCTCCCTCATTTTCTGATTTCTAGTTTCTTCCTCATACTCTGTGTCAATGAGAGCAATTCCAGACTCAAATTGCATGGAGGAAGGAAGGAAATCTCAGTGACTGACTCCACGCCATTTGACGCTGTGGCTCGCCAGAGTAATTAGAAATGGGCACCCTTGTCTGAGTGCTATAGGTTATGTGTGGGCTATGTGGGCATGGGTGAGAACTAAGATTGGGCAATAATGATTTTTTTTCAATCGCCAATCATCAGTGCAAGACCTGGTCCAAGAAGGGCATTAATAAACTCAGAGATCTGTTTGTAGGTCGTACCTTGATGGCCTTCACTCAGTTGCAGTGGCAGATACTTACAAATTAGACATTTTATAACAGAAGATATATATGGCATATATGGTATATATATCCACATGGCTGAGGGGAGGTAGGGGTGCTGGGGGGGCTTGAGCACCCCTTTTTTCAGACACAGCCCCCTTGGACAGGAAGAGGAAAATACTAGTTATTTTAATCAAAACAGATTCCTGTTAATAGGCCTTATACACATGCTCTATTGCTGTATCAGAGGCCAAGTTACCTGTGTCAGTTAGCTCATGCATGTGGAGAGGGAAGGTAAAAGCCACTTTTCCGTGTGTAAATGCATGAATATGTGCATGCACAATGCACATTCACACACATTTTGTGTGTGCGCGCATCTTGCAGCACCCCATAGTGAACGTCCAGCACCCCCTACTGTAAATATCTTCCCGCGGCCATGTATATCCATTGTCTCTGGTCTTGTGTGAAACTGCAGAGCTATTGGCATGATATTGTTGCAGAACTCTCGATTATTTTTGGAATAATATTCTTTCGTTTTGGATTAAGGATGCAGCTCCGTCAAAGAAATCCTGCCATAACATTACACTGGACTGTATTCCTTGTGAATACTTCACGTTTATGTTACATTCTAAATTAGACACTTTTTTTTCTTACAAAATTTGGGATCCCTATTTAAACTATATCGGACCTACACTGTCTGCTGCAGTACTTAAAGGTTTTTCCTACCAACCTCAGGCTTCTTGTGGACCTGCATCCTTGCCGCTCTCGGTCTCTCTTTCTCCATAATACTCTCTGTACCTTTGATGGCCGTTCTGTCGAGTTGCCTCTATGTATCTTCCTTGTGATGAGAAGCTACCCTGCCAATACATGCCATGCTGATACATGTCCTTACTATGTCGCTCCACATCTGTCATTTTGATAATTCGGTACCTGAGCTTTTTGTTTTGTTTCCTTTTTTTATTTTTTACTTTTTTGTATTTTTGTTTGCTTTTGTTTTTGTTCATATTTTTGAAAAATTAATAAAGATACTTTATTAAGCCAATCATCGGGGCAAAATTTGCCAAAATGGTCACGCTGCTCGCGCATCACAAAATTAAGAGCAAAAGTTCTGACATGATGTGTTTAGAACTCCACCTCCCATCTCTTAATGTTTTTTGCAATGCGTTGTGAGCTTGGAAATTTGTAGCACGACACGACTGTCTGGACTCAGTGCTGTGCCGTTTACAGCATGCCCTTGATGCTAAAGCCAGAGCCATTTAAAAGAAGAATTGCCACATTGAGGGGGCAGAACAAGGATATAGGCCTACTGTATACACAATACAGTATGTATATTAATCAGACTTTAACTGATTAATTGAGAATAATTACTTACAGAAACAATTATGCAATAAAAAAAACTTTAATATTAATCCAGAGGGTAGATTTATGACAAAAGTATCTCAAATAACATTCCTCTCCATGGCTGCTCTGTCATCACACTCCTCCACCCTCTGCTTCTGTGTATGAGATCTCCCCCTTTCTGCCCTCACCTGCTTCACCTTTACCTCCTTTGTGTACCTTATACACTTTGCGGAATCAGTGCTGTCCTTCACAATGCAAACACTTTGCTTTTTCCTCCTGCTCTATACATTCTTCTTTACATGACTCCTTCCCACATTGCTTCTTTCTCGTGCATACGTTGCAGCATGCCTGTACTCATAGAAGCAGTCGCACATTAGCGGTGCTGGTTCAGCTTCATGAAAAAGCTCTAAATCCACTGACAGTGATATGTTACTTATCACTCTTTTCTTTCTTTGTTCCAAATCTAGGGCAAATTAGGCCCGAGCCCGACCCTAAAATGTCGGGCCTGGTCAGGTTGGGGCAGAGTTTGAGAACTCTAGCGTGTTGTAAACGGTAAAGCACTGACTGCAAACAGTCAGTCGCATCTGTGTTCTCAACATGTAGGCCTATGAACCTTTATACACATAAACAGTGCAAACAGTGTGAGCAGCGCGACCAACTGTAAAGTAAAGTCTAAGGAAATTGGACCCATTCATCATCCATTGGCGATTTTTGCCCCGATGATTAGCCCACTTAGCCCACACATAACCTATATAGGACCTAGACATGAATGCCCAGTTCTAACCCATGCTCACTTTGCCCATTCATAATCTATATTGGACCCAGACATGGATGCCCAGTTCTAACCCATGCCCGCTTAGCCCATACATAACCTATAAAGGACCCAGACATGGATGCCCAGCTCTAACCCATGCCCGCTTAGCCCATACATAACCTATAAAGGACCCAGACATGGATGCCCAGTTCTAACCCATGCCCACATAGCCCATACATAACCTATATAAGACCCATACATGGGCGCCCACTTCTAAACCACGCCCATGTGGCCCATATATAACCCAAAAGGGACCCATAAATGTGTGCCCAGTTCTAGCCCATGCCCACTTAGCCCATACATAACCTATATAGGGCCCAGACCTGAGTGCCCAGTTCTAACCCAGGCCCACTTAGCCCATCTATATCCCACAAGGGACCTACCCAATTTGCCCAGTTCTAACCCATGCCCACTTTGCCTACATAGTACCTACATGGAACCCAGTATAATTGCCCAGGTCCAGCCCATGCCCACCTCTAACCCAGACAGCCCATACGTTCCCCATATGGGGCCCACTTGTGCGTGTTTGCTGGGTAATGGGTCCATTTGGTTACATTAGAGTCCTTTTGGTTACATTAGAGTCGTTTTGGCTGAATTACTGTCCGTTTAGTTTTAATTATGGTCCATTTGGTTACATTATTGTTCAGTGTAACGCGGGCTCTGTTTGAAGTCCTGTACGTTAGGGTCCATTTGGTTGCATTAAGGCCCATTTGGTTACATTAGGGTGCATTCTAAAGCGGTTTCTCTTTGAAGTCCTGTACATTAGGGTCCACTTGGTTACATTAGGGTCCAATTGGTTAAATGACGGTCCAGTGTAAGGCGGTCTCTCTTTGAAGTCCTGTACATTTCCCGCCACGGCACTGTCACAAGTTCTCACAACTCTGGAAGATTCTGTTAGTTCTGGAGTTTAAGTTGTTTAAGTTACATTAACAATGTTCTCCTTATTAGTCTAGCTATAGAGTTATTAAGCTACATTAACAATGTTCTCCTTATTAGTCTAGCTATAGAGTTATTAAGCTACATTAATTATAGTTATCGATAGAATGTTCTCATTATACACTTTCTGTTTTGTTTGGAGTTGACATTTTAATGACACGTTTTGAGACGTCGTTGTGACAGCCGGTGAGTTACGCGTGTGTGTGTGTGTGTGTGTGTGTGTGTGTGTGTGTGTGTGTGTGTGTGTGTGTGTGTGTGTGTGTGTGTGTGTGTGTGTGTGTGTGTGTGTGTGTGTGTGTGTGTGTGTCCTATTGGGAGCCATTTCAATATTATTCAATACAATATTTAATGCTTAATGTATTATTACAATTGCTCCAGTCCATTATCTATGTTGTAGCCACGTTATGGTCCATTTGGTTACATGATTGTGTTACACTCAGATACTAGTCTGTGTATATTCTAGAGCAGTGGGTTTCAACCTTTTTGACTCCAGGGACCACCATTTATTCAGCATTTGAGACATGGACCACCATTTGAGAACATTTTAGCCCCACAGACCCCAAAACTAAAGATTTATTTTTGCTTTTGTCCATCTTCTAGTTGTGTAGACTTGGGGCTAATTCAGATGATGAATATTTTAACTCTTGAGAGCGTAAAAATGAAACCAAATGGACCCGCAAGGGTCCATTTGGTTTCATTTTTACGTTCTCAAGAGTTACATCTGGTTAACCAACTTAGCTGGGGACCACCTGGAACCCTCTCAGGGACCACTGGTGGTCCCCGGACCACCTGTTGAAAACCCCTGTTCTAGAGCAGTGGGTTTCAACCTTTTTGATACCAGGGTCTCCTATTTATTCAGCATTTGAGTGTAAACATGAAACCAAATGGACCCACAGGGGTCCATTTGGTCCATTTGGTTTCATGTTTACGTTCTCAAGAGTTGCATCTGGTTAACACACTTTCCATCCGGTTAACCAACTTAGCTGGGGACCACCTTGAACCCTCTCAGGGACCGCTGGTGGTCCACGGACCACCTGTTGAAAACCCCTGTTCTAGTGTACAGATAGTAGTCTGTGTATATTCCAGTGTACAGATACTAGAGTGTATTGAGTTGTGGTGGGTGTCTTTCTTTCTTTCTTTCTTTCTTTCTTTCTTTCTTTCTTTCTTTCTTTCTTTCTTTCTTTCTTTCTTTCTTTCTTTCTTTCAGACCTGTGCCCGGTGGTCCTCCTGAGTCCTGAAACACCAATCTGGGGGTCCATGGAGAGATGGAGTCATGCTGGATTAAGTCACATCTGGGACCCAGACAGAGACGGTACAATCCATTTATAATGTAGGCCAGGGGTTTTCAACCAGTGGTCGGGGACCACCAGTGGGCTCTGAGAGGGCTCCAGGTGGTCCCCAGGCTACATGATGGAAAGTTGGAAATGGACCCTTGCGGGTCCATTTGGTTTCATGTTTACGCTCTCAAGAGTTAAACTATTCATCATGTGAATTATCCCAAGTCTACACAACTAGAGAATGTAGAAGATTAATGTTCATTTTGATCGGTATGTTGGACTGTTTGGTTTCCCAAATCCAGCCTGGAATTGTGGACAAGATAAGTTCATAAAAAAAATGATGGAACCGTCGCGACCCGCGATCTCAGACCCGGGTCTGAAATGGACCCGGGTCCGAATCCCAACCCTAGCCATATGCCTTATCCTTTACTTCTTTGGCTAGTTTAAATATTTAAAAATGTTTTTCAAAATAGCAAAAATGGCGATCTACATTGACACATTGTGAGCTTGTATAGGCTGTCAATTTTAAATATTCAAAAGCGCCCAGTGCACCAATGAGTGGTGCGCTGTGAGCTTGTAGGACTGATATGTTTGAAACATCATGAAAGTTTTACAGGAAATTTTACTGTTTTAGCTCCATAGCTCCATAGACAATTTTTTAGTTCCCGGGACCTCCAAGGTCCCTGGATTTTTTTTTTTTGCATATTTTCAGCTGTGGTTCAGATGCATCATTTTGGAGCTCCTTGAATGAAATTGTGGAATATTACTTCCCCCTGTCGATTTGTATTCTTTCAGTCCAAACATCAGAGCTACTGGAAATACTGCAAAGGAAATATAATGTTCTAATCAGAATGAAGAGTGTAATGTTGGTTTGTGTTGTGTCTTCCAGGTGAATCATGTGACCTCAGTGTCCAGCAGTGATTGGATGGACTCATCATGTGACCTCGGTGTCCAGCAGTGATTGGATGGACTCATCATGTGACCTCGGTGTCCAGCAGTGATTGGATGGACTCATCATGTGACCTCGGTGTGCAGCAGTGATTGGACGGACCCTGAGTTCTACTCAGCGGTGTTAACGTACGCTCTGTCTGAAACACCGGAAAACGCCCAGATGTCGAGTCAGAGGGTCAGAGGTCCAAACCCGGAGCTTCCAGTAAAAGACATCTCAAAGTAAGGAACCATTTTGTTTTTGTGTCTGCCTGGTCTGTGTATTCGATTTAAATTTGAATTTTAAAATGTCTTCATTCGTTCACAACGACACCAACGGAAATCTGGGAATGGGTTGTATCTTTTGCTTTAAATAACTATTCATGCATTCAATCAACTCGTTTTTCTAAATTCTATATTGAAAATTTGTCGAATTTCTTATTTGTCAAATATCTCAGAAAATTCGTAAATAACGTGCTCCTCAAATAAAAATTCAAATTCAAATGGCCGAAGAATCCACAGACCTGTTGCTGTTTGTTGTTGTGATGTGACGGAAGCTGTTCTGTTTGTTGTAGTGATGTGACGGAAGCTGTTCTGTTTGTTGTAGTGATGTGACGGAAGCTGTTCTGTTTGTTGTAGTGGTGTGACGGAAGCTGTTCTGTTTGCTGTAGTGATGTGACGGAAGCTGTTCTGTTTGCTGTAGTGATGTGACGGAAGCTGTTCTGTTTGTTGTAGTGATGTGACGGAAGCGGTTCTGTTTGTTGTAGTGATGTGACGGAAGGTGTTCTGTTTGTTGTAGTGATGTGACGGAAGCTGTTCTGTTTGTTGCAGTGATGTGACGGAAGCTGTTCTGTTTGTTGTAGTGATGTGACGGAAGCTGTTCTGTTTGTTGTAGTGATGTGACAGAAGCTGTTCTGTTTGTTGTAGTGATGTGACGGAAGCTGTTCTGCTGCTGTTCTCTGTGGATCCTGTGCACAGAAATGCTCACGCACTCCAAAGTCCTGTTTGGTGGTTCAGGCCCACGGGAGAAAACTGTAGAAAAACTTCTTGGCAAAACAAGAAAGTGGCCGCATACACTGGTAGCCAAAGTGCCAATATTTTTATTTAGGACATAGCAGGTTTATAAGAATGAATCCAACGTCCGGGGCAAGTTAAAAAAAAATGGTGGGGCAAGTGAAGACTGCGACCTGGTTGCCCGATCGGGCAAGTGTGTGAGTTAGTCCACTATAACACAACACAAGATAAATTTGTCTTGAAGGCAGTCATTGCACTCTGCCTCTGTGTCTTTCCCTGCTTTCTAGCTATCTACCTATCTCTCTCCCAGGTTCATTTGGTTCCAAACTATCATTTTGCTGGGGTCAGGGACCACTGGGTCTGTGACCACTATGGGCTAATTAAGATGATGAATTTTTAACTCTTGAGAGCGTAAAAATGAAACCAAATGGACCCGCAAGGGTCCATTTGGTTTCATTTTTACGCTCTCAAGAGTTACATCTGGTTAACCAACTTAGCTGGGGATCACCTGGAACCCTCTCAGGGACCACTGGTGGTCCCCGGACCACCTGTTGAAAACCCCTGGTTTAAAGCACCCAAGTAGGAAGTAAACTTAAATGTAAAATTTACAATACAATATATTTTTTGGGGGGCAAGTGACCATGACCTGAGGGCAAGTAGAACCTGACTTGCACTTGCCTGATGGGCAAGTGCCTCGGAGACCTTAGTGTCAACCCCTGAGTCAGTCAGTGAGTTGAGTTGTTTCAGCAGTCAGTGAGTTGAGTTGTTTCAGCAGTCAGTGAGTTGAGTTGTTTCAGTCAGTCAGTGAGTTGAGTTGCTTCAGCAGTCAGTCAGTGAGTTGAGTTGTGTCAGTCAGTGAGTTGAGTTGTGTCAGTCAGTCAGTGAGTTGAGTTGTTTCATCAGTCAGTGAGTTGAGTTGTTTCAACAGTCAGTGAGTTGAGTTGTTTCATCAGTCAGTGAGTTGAGTTGTGTCAGTGAATAGTGTGTGTTGTGGTTATTAGTTCGTGGATCTCGGCCACTTCAGTGACAGGTACACCTGCCAGATGGAACAGCAGGTGTCCCAAGGCAGGCACAGGGAGGACAGGGCTTTAATCTAGACCAGGGGTCGCGTGCCAACCATGGCACGCCGGGTGGTATCGGCTGGCACACGACCAGATTCTGGGGGAAGGTTATTTTTTTTCTCTTGGTATTAAAATAACTGCATTCCTCTTGAACATGCACGTTGTAAAATAAAGATTATATTGCAGTATTGGCAGTATTCACCTAGTTTTATAACTGCGATGCAGCTCACCTACAGTATAATGCATTGTGAGCTTGTAGAGTGTATATTTATAGCACAGGTTATCATTACATCATATTTGCAGGATGCCTGTTACATGTGAGTATTAGTGTAAGTTCAAGTTCAAGTTTATTTGTCATGTGTATAGATACAGGGAAGAGGGAATGTATAAATGCAATGAAATTCATTCTGCTACATCTCGGTGGCTTAAAAGGCACAAACATTCCTGTCCAGATGGAGAGATGACTATGGATTTGTTCCGCAGTAAGACGGTGCCGTCTGTGTTTTATGTTTGGAGAATGTTATGTATCAGAAGTCCAGTATTAAGCATCACTTTGAAACTAAACACGAAAAATCATTCGGTGAGAGACCGCGACTGATTCTAGGACTGTTATATTGATGTGAGGAAAAATAATTCCCCACATATGCACTGATTGTCTGTGTTCTAGTCTGATTGATCAATCTAATGTGAAAGAAAAAATCTCTACCTGACTTGTCTGACATTTCTGATAAGAAATAACATATGGCCTAAGCATGACATACTGTATATAACTGCAGAAAATGGCCATTAAAAATGTGGAAACCGTGAAAATGCACTATTTATTGACTATAAGGGAATTTATTGTACTTTTTTGCGATGGCATTTGGAGTGTCAAGGAAAAAAAAATCTTGGCATTTCATGTCAAAAGGGCTGATCTAAACTCTCAGTGTGAGTTTTTTTTATCGGGAGGTGTCAGAAAAGTTCCCACAGGGAACGGGTTTTGGCTTCATAGTGTCCATAGTGACATTGCTTCTTTTTTAAAGTGTTCAATTCAGTGACTTTAGGAGAAGAACATCATGTGATGGGAACATGGTAGGAGTAGTTATTGTCTACAGTTTGTACACTATTACTTATTACCAGTGCTTGATTTGTAACTCGGGAGGTGCCGGAGCGCGCGTGCACGTGCATGCACGCCCGCCGAAAAGTCGTTTCTTGGGTAGAATATTGTGTGGCGTGTCGCGTGCGTGCGTGTTGCACTACAATGGCACACACAGCCGATCCACAAGCTCAATCCGTAGCGCAATGTGCTTGTGTTTTCAGAGAATCGAGACAAAATGTAAGGACCCATACGGGGTCCGTCCGCTTCCTAGGTACCTTTATTCTAGCGATCATAATCCGTAGGGAGGGGGAGACTAGCCAGCAGCAGCCCAGCTAACAACGTGGGAGAACTGTGAACTGTGTGAGCCGTAGTAAATCCCCCCCGACTCTCGATATAAATCTCATAGTTGGGAAGGCTAAGCCCCATAGCTGGGAAGGCTCAGCAAATAGAGTGGTGTTCTGAGTGACTAGTACCAGATCTATGCCTAGTACTGTGTCTGTACAGGTATCCTAGCAACAACAGTAATAAACGAGGCTGGATCGGTCTCTGCAGGTGGGGGAGCGCAGTGACAGCTCACGAACGCATTTGCCCCAGGCCGGAACGGCGTTCCGGCTTCTTCCGGCACAAATTAAGCCCTGCTTATTACTTACACAGAGTAATACAGTATGTTCCATATTACTTTCCCCTCCCACCCACTAAAGAATAGAGATGTACAACACAATGTGTTTAGAGACAGCTTGTAGTGTAGGTAATGTGTTAAAGAATAGAGATGTACAACACAATGTGTTTAGAGACAACTTGTAGTGTAGGTCATGTGTTAAAGAATAGAGATGTACAACGCAATGTGTTTACAGACAACTTGTAGTGTAGGTCATGTGTTAAAGAATAGAGATGTACAACGCAATGTGTTTACAGACAACTTGTAGTGTAGGTCATGTGTTAAAGAATAGAGATGTACAACACAATGTGTTTAGAGACAACTTGTAGTGTAGGTCATGTGTTAAAGAATAGAGATGTACAACACAATGTGTTTAGAGACAACTTGTAGTGTAGGTCATGTGTTAAAGAATAGAGATGTACAACACAATGTGTTTAGAGACAACTTGTAGTGTAGGTCATGTGTTAAAGAATAGAGATGTACAACACAATGTGTTTAGAGACAACTTGTAGTGTAGGTCATGTGTTAAAGAATAGAGATGTACAACACAATGTGTTTAGAGACAACTTGTAGTGTAGGTCATGTGCTCAGAATTCTGTGGTGGAGTATACTCTCTCCGACGCCCAAACTTTTCGTCGTAAAGATCACACTTTTATTTTATTTTTTTACTTAACAAAAAAAAAAAAAAAAACTTTCCGAACACAGATTACGTCCATACTTCACCCGTTCTTGTTTGGAAAAAGCAAGACTGTCTCGATAGAATGGTTAAACACTGCTGGAGTTGCTGACCTAATGGGGGGTCCGCGGGCTAATCGGTATCATTTTGGGGATCCATGATATGGAAAGGTTTGGGAACCACTGCTGTACTGCTTGTAATGATCTACAAGCCCCCCCAATGCTTGTAGACTCTCGGCTCTATAGCTCTGGTTACAGGGAGAGCAGCTACTGTATATTTCTCCATAAAACAGAAAATGCTCAGTGGGTTGACTCAGCGTGCACATTAATTAACTCTTAAATTAAGCGTTAATTGCGCTAAATTTTTTAATCAGATTAATCAACAAGATTAACTTATCTAATTAACTCGTTATGGGTTATTTTTAAAATATTCCTAAAAAAGAGAGGAATTAAGGTGGGAACCAAACCAGTGAGATTATGAGTGAATGGGAATTTATTCTATCACTAAACACAGGTAAAATAAACCCTAAACCTTTTTCTGGAGAAAAAACTAGGGGTGTATGCAGGGAAACAAACCCACATGATTCCATATTTAATATGCAGCCACGAGAAATAATAGCATCCCAATCCCCTGACCAACCTTTCAGCCTGAAGGTTATCTCTGCAAAACCCAGAATATCTGAAAGCTAATGGGCTTTGACACGCACACATGCCCCCCCCCCCCCCCCCCCCCCCCCACACACACACACACACACACACACACACACACATGCACGCACATAGGCAAGGCTGCTGCCACTGTCCTTGATGATCAAAGACCTAGTTCTGTCTGTCTGTCTGTCTGTCTGTCTGTCTGTCTGTCTGTCTGTCTGTCTGTCTGTCTGTCTGTCTGTCTGTCTGTCTGTCTGTCTGTCTGCCTGCCTGCCTGCCTGTCTGCCTGCCTGCCTGCCTGCCTGCCTGCCTGCCTGTCTGTCTGTCTAGCTGCCTCAAAGTTCTACATCAACCCTGAAGCTATGGGCGATCTGAAACCAGGCCCGATCACATCATTTTCAAGTGATCAGAACAGGGTTTGAGGGAGAAAAAAAAAATGATTGTCTTTACCTGGAGTGAGTGTGGAACGAAAAGCTTGGACTAATTTGTTATCCACGTTGGCCTAGAAGTGGGAGGGGTCAAACCTTTCAAGGTGGGCGTGGCTCCAAACAGAGCACTAGGGGAGGGGCCGGGAATGACGACACGTTGGCTCATCTGCCATCCAAAAACGGAGGGCCCCCCCTAACCTGGAATGCCAAAGTCATTCCAGGTTAGGCCAGGTTACTCTGGAGTGAGTGTGGAACTATACCGGCCCTCTGGAGTGAGTGTGGAACTATAGCGGTCCTCTGGAGTGAGTGTGGAACTATAGCGGTCCTCTGGAGTGAGTGTGGAACTATAGCAGTCCTCTGGAGTGAGTGTGGAACTATAGCGGTCCTGTGTAGTGAGTGTGGAACTATAGCAGTCCTGTGTAGTGAGTGTGGAACTATCACAGTCCTCTGGAGTGAGTGTGGAACTATAGCGGTCCTCTGGAGTGAGTGTGGAACTATAGTGGTCCTCTGGAGTGAGTGTGGAACTATAGCGGTCCTCTGGAGTGAGTGTGGAACTATAGCGGTCCTCTGGAGTGAGTGTGGAACTATAGCGGTCCTCTGAAGTGAGTGTGGAACTATAGCGGTCCTCTGGAGTGTGTGTGTGGAACTGCAGCGGTCCTCTGAAGTGAAGTGAGTGTGGAACTATAGTGGTCCTCTGGAGTGAGTGTGGAACTATAGTGATCCTCTGGAGTGAGTGTGGAACTATAGCGGTCCTCTGGAGTGAGTGTGGAACTATAGTGATCCTCTGGAGTGAGTGTGGAACTATAGTGATCCTCTGGAGTGAGTGTGGAACTATAGTGATCCTCTGGAGTGAGTGTGGAACTATAGCGGTCCTCTGGAGTGAGTGTGGAACTATAGCGGTCCTCTGGAGTGAGTGTGGAACTATAGCGGTCCTCTGGAGTGAGTGTGGAACTATAGCGGTCCTCTGGAGTGAGTGTGGAACTATAGCGGTATTGCATGGGCATTGGGGGCCAATGACCTCCTATATGCCCTGACTGCCCCACCAAACATGATGGCATGCAAAACAAAGTGATTTGAAACACTACTACGGCTACTAACTAACTACAGCTGTGTCACCACTAAACCAACAGCATTTCATCATTGAAAACAGAAAACTCTCTGAGTCAGACCTTTAGCTTTATGCATGCTGCGTGTCTGTTGCAACTTCAACAACAACTGATGTTATTATTGATGCTTTAATTGCCTAATAAAAGTCCTGAAACACCCATACCACCCCCCCCCCCCAATTGGAAAATGTTACATCCGCCCCTGCTTGCCCACTGTATCAGGTAGCATTATTATTATTATTATTATTATTAGGGATGCAGTGAGCAGTAGACTGTGCATCCATGCCTGAAAATTGCAGCTTTAATTATTCCCTTTGATGTCTGGTGGACCATGGGGGTTGGCTTGATGTGTTGAATACAATCTGCATGAATCAGCTCCAAAGTGTGTGGGTGGACAGAGAACTAACTTAACTAACTCTCTCTCTCTCTTTCCATCTCCCTCTTTCCATCTCCCTCTGTCTCTCTCTCTCTCTCTCTCTCTCTGTCTCTCTCTGTCTCTCTCTTCTGTCTCTGCACTGCTTGTTCTGACGACTAAAGGCCCTGACACACTAGCAATATTTTGATCAATATCAACTGACAATGTCAACAGGCAACATGATGAGACACATGGTAACAGGCAACACTAGGGTGGATCAAAAAAGCACAGGTTTTGATTTTCTTGTGTCTCACCCCCGAATTATGTTCCAATGGGCAAAAAACTACTTTGTTTAAAATTTGGTTGAATTTGAAGCATATTTAGAGGTAGCTCAATCACCCAGAAGTTTATCACTATTTTGTATTGGAGTACCAGTTCACCATAAAAACCTGATTAAAGGGTGTACCAAACTTTTCTCAGTTGATCCTTATGTATTTTGTCCCGTAGAATTCATTTCTGCAATGTACATCTTTGTAATTTGCATAATGAATGAGATAATCTGCATATTTGATTAATTATGCTAATTATCTCATTAACTATGCATGATACAGAAATATATCAAGCAGAATTGGATTCTTCGTTAAAAATCATGTTAAGAACAACTGAGAAAAGTTTGGTACACCCTTTAATCAGGTTTTTATGGTGAACTGGTACTACTGTGAACTGGTACTCCAATACAAAATAGTGATACACTTCTGGGTGATTGAGCTACCTCTAAATATGCTTCAAATTCAACCAAATTTTAAACAAAGTAGTTTTTTGTCCATTGGAACATAATTAGGGGGTGAGACACAAGAAAATCAAAACTTGTGCTTTTTTGATCCACCCTAGGCAACACCTCCCATTAAAGGCGAATTACACCCGTTTTACTTTTTTTTTCTGAGAAAGAAAGAAGCCTAAAAAATGTTATAGCACCAAGTAAGAAGAAATATAATTCAAATTGTTTTTGTTTCGTTTTATTTTGAATTGAATCATTTGTTCTCAAACAGTTGTTCTCAAAATATCCAGAATAAAAAAAGTTATACTGTATAATGTTCTGTCCAGTGAGGCAGCAGCAGCCATGTTGTTTTCAGAAAAGTGTATCTGTGGGAGTCTGGGAGAAAGAATCACATGACACCAAGGAGGGCTGTGATTGGAGGATCTGACTTTTCTGAACAACCAGGAGTTGATCATTTTCTATAGAAAAGTGAAAAGTCAACGTTGATAATTGATGTTGCTTGTTGATATTGATCAAAACATTGCTAGGTGTATTTGGGCCTTAAGTGGCCAACGCACCACACGCCACAGCCTCAGACTTTTCCTCGCCAGTTGCTGTATAAAAATATTGCATTAGTAAGTAAGTAAATTTTATTTTTAAAGCACCTTTCTAAACAAAGTTACAAGGTGCTGTACATCAGAGACATAAATTACAATTTACAAATCAAACAATTTACAAATCAGACAAACACAAAAGCAATACAATAAAAGGGTGAAAATAAGCAGTAAAGTAAAAAGAAAACGATAAAACATTTACAGGGCGAAGTGTAACCTAAATAAGTGCGTTTTTAGCATGGATTTGAAACTGTTGACGGAGGTTGCATTTTTTATGGTTAAAGGAAGAGCGTTCCATAATGTTGGTGTGACCACTGCAAACGCACGGTCACCTTTAGTTCTAAATTTACTAGCAGGTACGGACAGGAGGCCCTTGTCAGCGGACCGAAGGGCTCTTGTAGTTGGCTTTGCCACAAGTAAATCTGAGATATAAACTGGTGCCAGGCCATGTAGAGCCTTATACGTTATTATTATTTTTTAATTTATCCTAGATCTGATAGGGAGCCAATGTAGATCATTAGATCATTAGCATTAGATTGATTGGAAGAAATATAGGTGTGCTGAAATATCGTTATCGCGATGATATCGTATACTTCCTCCCACAATATATCGTATATTCCTCAGCAAATATCGTGAGGAAGAACATGTTGCAGAGCATCCACAACAGGGATAATTCTGGGAGGAAAAACGGGTCACAGAACTAAAATGATAAATGACTTATAGCTGCTTCATTAACAAAAAAAACAAACGCAAGATAAAACGCAAAATAAAAAAGCCTGGTATGAAAATCAGCTGAGAGAAATAAAAGCTAAGATTAATAATTGAGGATATACATTAGTTCTGATTTTTACCTTTCAGATGTTATTCATTCATTTATTGTTTTTTGTTTTTTCAGCTGCACTTACAGTAACATGATATATCATTGATGTATTTCAATTAATATAATTATATATCGCAGTATATGAAATTGTGATATATATTCCTAATATCACTACCTACTGTATATCGTATCGTGACGTACCAATATCATCACCTGTTTGCCCTCCTAAATGCCCCAACTGCCCCACCATTTTAGTTGACAAAAAAACAACACTAGTTTGCAAATCCACTGTGAAATTATCATCAAACACTTTTGGTTTACAACACCAGAGAAAAAAGGAAGGCTTTCATGTTTCTAACTGACGTCTAGCCTGCATGTGAACTCCGTCTCATTAATAATGTACAACATTTTGTTTTGCACATTTAATCCACACTGGCTCATTATCAGGGACGTGCACAGAGTGTTAGGGAGGCATGGGCTGGAAGCCCGTAAGGGGGCACTTTTGGACACAACAATGTGGCAGATCTACAAGCTTCCCTTCTTTGTATAGCTCTCTTTTCCCTTTTGCCTCCTTCATTCAAACAATACCACAAGACCTTTCTTTGGTACTGTCCTTTTGTTATACAGCATTTGTTAAGGCCTTCTATAACTAAAACATGCAGATACAAACACCTTCAATACTTTATTTCTTTCATAAATACAGAATCTTTCACTCAATAGGAGGTGCTCCGGTTGCAGGATGATGATGTCACATGTGCATGTTCACCCATATATTCCATAGAGCTAGACCACACGTGACATCATCATCCTGCGCCAGGAGCAGTTCCTGTTGAGTGAAATATTCTCTATGAAAGTAATAAAATGCCATTGGTGTTTTTATTTGTTTATTTTAGTTATATAGGGAACGTACAGTATAATGTTTTAAGCGATGTTTATCTTATTAGTCAGGGATGCTTTTAAATTCTATGTTTAACTGCTCTCTGTTTGCATGTTATTGTATATGTACTGTAGGTAGGTAATCGATTTACTTTCTCATATGACTCTGAAAGCAGTGCTTTGTGAGCAGTGTTGGTCTATATTACTTAGGAAAGTAACTTCTTTACTTTACTCGTTACCCCTTAGACAAAGTAATATCATTACTTTACTTATTACTGGATTTGAAGAGTAATATATTACATATTACGTTATTACTTTCCCAAGTTCTCAACACCGCTTTTGAAAAAATAGAGAAGTACAACATAATCCGTTTATTACAAAATAAAGCAGCAAGCGATTTGTAGTGTACATAACTGCGCAGGATGCAGCGTGTGGACTGGATCTACAATCTACTGTACATCTCTGTTGTTACAGTACCTGTCAATAGCTTGTACATCTGTTCTATTTTTGCATGCAACAACAAGCTCATTTTAAAAAAGTAACTTGGCGTTACTTGCAAAGTAATGCGTTACTTATTACCCATTTTTGCAGAGTAATCTCGTTACTTTACTTTTTGGAGCAAAAGTAATAATATTACAGTAATATGTAATCTAAAATTAGTTACTGCCCAATACTGAAAGCAGTGCTTTGTGAGGATCATAGAGCAGTAAACAATGCAATAATAATGCAATCAGTGTTGAATTTTATCTTGCTATTAGAGACGTTGATGATTTTTGAAGGAAAATTACTTTTGCCGTTTTCCTGGGACGTCATCATAAACCAGCGCCTGTGTGTTGAGACACAGTCCAGTGATCAGTACCAATTGTTGTCTTTTGTCCCGAATCAATCCATTAGCTTATCTTTTGAGGGAGGAAGATGTAATCATTGACATATTTACTCTCTTGAAATATCATTCCTATACTCCCATCTACTCTTGTGTAAACTATAAGCAACTATACTCTCCACCACTCAATGCAAATGAAGTAAATGTTCATGGTGTTTTATGGAAGTACAAGTCTGTCTGTCCGTCTGTCACAATGCAGGTGCTGTTGTATCAATAATAGCTGATCTACAAGCTGGTAGGTCAGCTACTATTGCTATATTTGAATTTATTCCTGAATTATTATATATTTTTTTAATGTGACTTCATTGACTATCAGTCAGAGAGACATCACATGACCGAGGCAGTCAGCATGAGAGACAAGGTGACTTGCTCTCTCACTGCCTCACACTCAGCCTGCAAGGAACAGCACTGCCCTCCTGTGGCCAGGCAGGGTAACATTCACATTCCACTCACTTTATTACACATTATTACAACCATCTTAAAGGGGGATTCCACCCATTTTCAACAACATTTTACTACGTCATTAATATACCATAGAGATGTTGTGTGGACATGGTAACCCCCCCCCCCCAGCTTAACTAAAGTCTGAAAAAAAAGAAAAAAAAAAAGAAAAAAAAAAACATGGTTAAAGTTGCACTTCACCATGTTAATGATTTTTAGGATTTTTTTTTAGTGTGTACAAATATATTAATGCTTAAATATTTTAGATACGATTCAGATTAGCGCATCAGGAGCAATTAGGGATTCAGTGTCTTGCTCAAGGACACTAACTCTGGGGGAGCCCGGGATCATTCATTTATTTATTTATTTATTTATTTATTTATTTATTTATTTATTTATTTATTTATTTATTTATTTATTTATTTATTTATTTATTTATTTATTTATTTATTTATTTATTTATTTTACTTTTTTAATCAGTTTAATGCATTTGTAGATTTTGTACGGTATGTACAGTATTCAAAAAATATTTTTTTTTATGCTGCCATATAAATGCTTGAAGTTTTTTTGCCCCCCAGAAACCTTATGTCAGGCCTAAATGGGTTAATAAATCATGGTACTAGTACAAACTAGCAGTAAGGTTGAAAACAGTATTTTTGCATGTAGAAATATGTCTGGGTCAAATAGCGTTAAGGTAGATAATGAAACAATAATAAACATTTTAATTTTAGAAATTGCTCAATACATTTTCATTTAACAAACAAATAAAAGTCAAAATAAAACAAAAAAATATTATATCATCATCATCATCATCATCACGTCTGCCGAGGAAGGATGAAAGGATGAAATTCAACTCAAACTACAATTCAATTACAATGCAATTCAACTAAAAATTATCTAGTTAAAACAATCAGTCTTTCATATCATTAGGAACAGCTTGTTTATTGTGGCCTCATAATGATGTCATCAGTGCACTCTGCTTTGTATAATTCCTCCTCTCCTTCAGACTTCAGTTCAATATTTACATTTCCACTCTGTAATGTCCACCATTGTTGTTTTTTTTTTTTTCTTGTTGACATGGAATTTGTATGATACGGTATGATACGGTCTGGAACCCCCTCCTCTGGTGTTCCACTACAGTATGATACGGTCTGGAACCCCCTCCTCTGGTGTTCCACTACAGTATGATACGGTCTGGAACCCCCTCCTCTGGTGTTCCACTACAGTATGATACGGTCTGGAACTCCCTCCTCTGGTGTTCCACTACAGTATGATACGGTCTGGGACCCCCTCCTCTGGTGTTCCACTACAGTATGATACGGTCTGGAACCCCCTCCTCTGGTGTTCCACTACAGTATGATACGGTCTGGAACTCCCTCCTCTGGTGTTCCACTACAGTATGATACGGTCTGGAACCCCCTCCTCTGGTGTTCCACTACAGTATGATACGGTCTGGAACCCCCTCCTCTGGTGTTCCACTACAGTATGATACGGTCTGGAACCCCCTCCTCTGGTGTTCCACTACAGTATGATACGGTCTGGGACCCCCTCCTCTGGTGTTCCACTACAGTATGATACGGTCTGGAACCTCCTCCTCTGGTGTTCCACTACAGTATGATACGGTCTGGAACCCCCTCCTCTGGTGTTCCACTACAGTATGATACGGTCTGGAACCCCCTCCTCTGGTGTTCCACTACAGTATGATACGGTCTGGAACCCCCTCCTCTGGTGTTCCACTACAGTATGATACGGTCTGGAACCCCCTCCTCTGGTGTTCCACTACAGTATGATACGGTCTGGAACCCCCTCCTCTGGTGTTCCACTACAGTATGATACGGTCTGGAACCCCCTCCTCTGGTGTTCCACTACAGTATGATACGGTCTGGAACCCCCTCCTCTGGTGTTCCACTACAGTATGCACTGAGTTAGGGCAGTGACGTAGGTATGATACGGTCTGGAACCCCCTCCTCTGGTGTTCCACTACAGTATGATACGGTCTGGAACCCCCTCCTCTGGTGTTCCACTACAGTATGATACGGTCTGGAACCCCCTCCTCTGGTGTTCCACTACAGTATGATACGGTCTGGAACCCCCTCCTCTGGTGTTCCACTACAGTATGCACTGAGTTAGGGCAGTGACGTAGGTGGGAAACAGTCTGGAACCCCCTCCTCTGGTGTTCCACTACAGTATGATACGGTCTGGAACCCCCTCCTCTGGTGTTCCACTACAGTATGATACGGTCTGGAACCCCCTACTCTGGTGTTCCACTACAGTATGATACGGTCTGGAACCCCCTCCTCTGGTGTTCCACTACAGTATGATACGGTCTGGAACCCCCTCCTCTGGTGTTCCACTACAGTATGATACGGTCTGGAACCCCCTCCTCTGGTGTTCCACTACAGTATGATACGGTCTGGAACCCCCTCCTCTGGTGTTCCACTACAGTATGATACGGTCTGGAACCCCCTCCTCTGGTGTTCCACTACAGTATGATACGGTCTGGAACCCCCTCCTCTGGTGTTCCACTACAGTATGATACGGTCTGGAACCCCCTCCTCTGGTGTTCCACTACAGTATGATACGGTCTGGAACCCCCTCCTCTGGTGTTCCACTACAGTATGCACTGAGTTAGGGCAGTGACGTAGGTATGATACGGTCTGGAACCCCCTTCACTGGTGTTCCACTACAGTATGCACTGAGTTAGGGCAGTGACGTAGGTATGATACGGTCTGGAACCCCCTCCTCTGGTGTTCCACTACAGTATGATACGGTCTGGAACCCCCTCCACTGGTGTTCCACTACAGTATGCACTTAGTTAGGGCAGTGACGTAGGTATGATACGGTCTGGAACCCCCTTCACTGGTGTTCCACTACAGTATGCACTGAGTTAGGGCAGTGACGTAGGTGGTAAACAGTTCCACTACAGTATGCGCTGAGACACGGACACAGAGGCACGGATGCACGATAGTATAACCATACAGACAATGTTTAATTTCAGCGAAGTATCCCTTTAATTATTAAAAACAAGAAATCCATGTCATTCCTCCTTTGACGGTCGCTAGCGTTTTCTAAACCCATCATCTCTGTAACATAAAGGTGACCTATAGATGATTCATTCATTCAAGCTGCGGTCAGTGTGAGGAGGACCAATGTCTAGAGTTTTCAACCAGTGGTCCCGCAGGCTAAACGATGGACCGTTGGTTAACCACATGTAACTCTTTGAGAGCGTAAACATGAAACCAAATGGACCCTTGTTTATGCTCTCAAAGAGTTCAAATATTCGTTATGTGAATTATCCCAAGTCTACACAACTAGAGAATGTAGAAGATTAATGGTCATTTGATCTGTATGTTATGTATTCCCTTATATTCCCTTCCAGGCAAGCATCTAGCGCAGTGGTTTTGAACCTTTTTCATACCAAGTCCCACTATTTATTCAACATTTGAGCCGCGGACCACCATTTGATGACATGTTAGCCCCCCCAGACCTCAAAACTAAAGATTTATTTTGCTTTTGTCCGCAACTCCAGGCTGGATTTGGGAGAAGAAAAAAAAAAAAAAAAAAAAAAAAACAGTCAAACATACAGATCAAAATGACCATTAATCTTCTACATTCTCTAGTTGTGTAGACTTGGGCTAATTCACATGATGGATATTTTAACTCTGGAGAATGTAAACATAAAACCAAATGGGCCCACAGGGGTACATTTGGTTTCAAGGTTACATCTGGTTAACCAACTTTCCATCATTTAGCCTGGGGACCACCTGGAATCCTCTCAGGGACCACTGGTTGAAAACACAACATGATCTAGAGCATTCTAGTGCGTTTGGGATTTTGGCAACACTGCTACTGAGTGCTGACCTAGTTGACTCTGCGCTCGGTGTGAGGATCCTGACCAGGGTCCAGAGCTCTGCGTAGGTTCTCCCAGAACAGTCCAGGGTGCTGTCCAGCCTGGGACCAGCTCAGGTAGGTCTGTCTCTTCACCAGCCTCCTCACATGGTGGTAGGGAGACAACTGGTGGGCTGGAATGTCCTCTAGGAACACCAGGATCAACACGTCCTTCTGCTCGTCAAACAGACGGTAGCTGCAGTATGGAAACAGGAGAGGAGATCAGGGAAAAGTATGCACTTTATTTCACTGGTCATAAAACCCCTTTGGTGTTTTAGGAACCAACTGCTGGGTGCTGTGCGCTCATACTCCAAATATGGAGTATGAGCGCACAGACAGACATTTCTGTCAAAAACTTTGCGACAATGGCAAATTCAACCTTGCTTTGAGTCAGAATTCTGAAGATATGGGGTCTGTATTATAAGTTATAACAATGTCGAAAGTGACAGGACCCCATGCTTATGTACACCTGTGACTGTGTGGCACACCTGTTACTGTGTGGCACACAAACAGTGAATGCCAACAGTACAGCAATCCCACGTTTAGCAGTGTTACTAATGTCTGATCTCGACAAGACTTGTTTTAAAGACGACTAATCAACAATTAAAACAATATAAGATAAAATACAAAATGGTATTGTATTTAGCTCCTACTTAAAGGAGTGCTTCGCCGGTAGGGAATGCCTTTAAATGCTGTACGATGGCCAGTATGTGAGGAAAAAAAATATAATAATAATATATATATATATATATATATATATATATATATATATATATATATATATATATATATATATATATATATATATATATATATATATATATATATATATATATGTATGTAAAAAAAAAAAAGCCACACAGTGACGCCAGAGAAAGTATATTCTGTGCGTGCCTTGCTGCTCTCCTCTGCCTCCTTTAGTGTTCAGTGCTCTGGGAAACGTTTACCAACTACGTCACTTTTAGGTCAGTGACGTAGGTGGTAAACAGTCTGGAACCCCCTCCTCTGGTGTTCCACTACAGTATGATACGGTCTGGAACCCCCTCCTCTGGTGTTCCACTACGGTATGATACGGTCTGGAACCCCCTCCTCTGGTGTTCCACTACAGTATGATACGGTCTGGAACCCCCTCCTCTGGTGTTCCACTACGGTATGATACGGTCTGGAACCCCCTCCTCTGGTGTTCCACTACGGTATGATACGGTCTGGAACCCCCTCCTCTGGTGTTCCACTACGGTATGATACGGTCTGGAACCCCCTCCTCTGGTGTTCCACTACGGTATGATACGGTCTGGAACCCCCTCCTCTGGTGTTCCACTACGGTATGATATACGGTCTGGAACCCCCTCCTCTGGTGTTCCGCTACAGTATGATACGGTCTGGAACCCCCTCCTCTGGTGTTCCGCTACAGTATGATACGGTCTGGAACCCCCTCCTCTGGTGTTCTGCTACAGTATGATACGGTCTGGAACCCCCTCCTCTGGTGTTCCGCTACAGTATGATACGGTCTGGAACCCCCTCCTCTGGTGTTCCGCTACGGTATGATACGGTCTGGAACCCCCTCCTCTGGTGTTCCGCTACAGTATGATACGGTCTGGAACCCCCTCCTCTGGTGTTCCGCTACAGTATGATACGGTCTGGAACCCCCTCCTCTGGTGTTCCGCTACTACAGTATGATACGGTCTGGAACCCCCTCCTCTGGTGTTCCACTACAGTATGATACGGTCTGGAACCCCCTCCTCTGGTGTTCCACTACATGCACTGAGTTAGGGCAGTGACGTAGGTGGTAAACAGTCTGGAACCCCCTCCTCTGGTGTTCCACTACAGTATGCACTGAGGCACGGACACAGATGCACGATTGTATTACCATACAGATGAGGTTTAATTTCGGCGAAGTATCCCTTTAACATAACATAATGCATACTGCCCCCACCTGGCCATCTGCATCTCTCTAGAGCACCATTCACTCTCCAGGTAATGACGGCTGATCACACAGATGATCTTTCTGCTGCCGTAGATGGCATCTGTGATGTTCTCTACGATGGAAGTACCTGGAGACAAAATTACACCGATAACTTAAAACACATTAAAAACTATTTCCCACCTGGGAAGTAATGGAGTAAACTATGGCTGTAGGTGATCACTGTTGATAGATAAATCACAGACAGGGTGACTCGCTTAAAGGAGAATTCCACACCAAAACACATTTGCCATGAATCTATCTTGATTCCTGTGACATGATTCATAAAAATGTTCTTGATGTTTGGCAACAACATTTGTTGTATCTATTGTAAAGTTCTGTACCTGCAGACGGACCAGAACTTTATTGTTGAATCATGTTGTCAAAACATTTTTCGGCCTCTGGGCAAGGCAGTGCTAGTGTGTGTGTGGTGTACGGAGAGGTTTGTATACCTGGCATGAAGTCTCTGTGGTGCAGACATAGCCTCCAGCCCTGCTCTCCCTCCAGCACTGGAAGCATCTCTCTGTAAACCCAGAGCTCATCGTGAACGTTGTAGGAGATGAAGGCGTCGTAGCGCTGAGGACATCCCTTCTTTCTTTGCTTGACGTCGTACAGGAAGGCCAGGAAGAGGTAGTAGGCGTAGAGAACATGCAGCCTCAGGAAGTGGTAGGTGAAGGACGTGACCAGAGTTAGCAGAATCGCACAAGTTGAGGAGACATAACCGACGAAGCTGAAGTCCATCCAGCACAAATGATAGTCAAAGTCCAGAAAGCTACTTCCCTTTTCAGTCAGAGGATAGCCGCACTTGTACTCCTGAGCCTCAACCACCAGCGTTTGGTTGTCCCTCAGGATCCACTGCTGGAAGTCAACGTTGGAGCAGTCGCACGTGAAAGGGTTGTCAGCCATGTTGATGTACTTGAGAGCAGGCAGAGAACGGAACACAGAGGCGTTGACCACCGTCAGTTCGTTCCCTCTCAGGTCCAGCCGAGAAACTCGCGTCAGGTTGGCTCGGGCGAGGAAGTCCAGGGACTTGAGTTTGTTGTCGGAGAGGTCAAGAGCCTCCAGGTTTGGCATGGAGTGAAACATCTCAGAGTAAAGATGGTTAAGAGCATTGCTCCTTAGTGTGAGAGTCTTCAGCTGCGATCCGTACTTAAAAGTATCCGTATCCAGTCCCAGCATGTCCATGTTGGCATGTTCAACTGTGAGCTGTTCTAACTGTGGCATTTGAGAGAGCATATTTTGCAACATTCGCGAAAAATGATATGGCGTGGTTAGTAAGATAAATTGCATTTTAAAGACCTTGAGGCTTGGCCAGTACAACTTAGAGTAAGGTGAAGATGTCAGTTTGTCGGGGATATTAAGAATTTTTAGATTATATGATTCAAGTTGATCAAGTCCTTTTAAATTGTATACGTCAAAATTATTTGAGTTAAGTTCCACGTCTAAGTACTTGAGCGATTTTAGCCTTGACACGTCACCCTCTCTGATCACTGAAATTACGTTATTGTTTAAATCTAATAATTCCAGTTTCTGCAGACCGGCCTTGAACGTGTCACCAAATGTCCAGATAAAATTGTGATTGAGCGTCAGGGCCTTCAACTCACCAAGGTGTTCAAAGACGCACTGTTTGAGCACAGAGATCTGGTTGTTGTCCAGATGAAGGTGTGTAAGTTCTGTTAAACCTGAGAAGTCAGAGCAGCTTAAATTGCCAATGATATTTTGCGACAGATTCAACATTTGCAGCATGGACAGATGCTTGATGTCGCTTGGCACCTTGGAAAGATAGTTTTGGGAAAGATTTAGGTGACTCATGTGTGACATTTGTGTTAGTGAGCCATTAGACAGAAGACGCAGCTCATTTTGTGATAGGTCCAGTTCTTTGAGATGAGTACAAGACAACAGTTTATAACTAAGGCTGTCTATGAAATCACGAGTCAGGATGAGTGTACTCAATGTGGGTATGTTTTCGCAGGCGATTTCTAAAATGTCTCTGTCTATCCACTCTTTCATGACAGAAAGGTCTAGGTACTGTAGTGAATTGAGGCTCTGTATAGCATTTCTCATGGTTTTGAAAGACATATAAACGTCCTTGAAATCCACCCTGGTTATGTTCCTGAGAAAATTCTTGTCTGGTATGTCCCACTCCCATCCGCTTATTGCACAGCATGAAGAGAAGTCGATTGTCTTTAGATTTGGAAACACAGCTGTCGTGATGCTAAACAGCTTTATAGATGGGGATATAACTCTTAACTCCCTGAGGTCAGAGGACGTGTTCAGCGGCAGATCTTTTGACTGAAACGACTCATACGCATCAATGGAGATGTTCAGGACCTGTAATTGTGGAAGTTGCAAAACTGGGACAATATCTGTGATTTGATTTGATGTCAGACTCAGTTCCTGTAGGCTGGGGAGAAACTGAAAGGCAGCAGGGTTGAAGAATGTGATGTTGTTCTCATACAAACTCAGCTGCAGGAGGTTAGACAGCCCTTGGAACATACGGTCAGTCAGTGTTGTTATCTGGTTCCGGTCCATGCGGAGCACTTCCAGTTCTGTCAAATGGTCAAAAGCCCCGTCGTCTACATGTTCAATTACATTGTTACTCAGGACCAAATATCTGAGGTTTGACAGGTGATGAAAATCTGTCATGTTTATCTTGCGAATTTGATTCATATCTAATGCTAACAAAGTGGCCTCTGGGGGAATGCCCTCTGGCATGCTCTCAAGAGCCAATGCCCCGCAATCCACTGAAAGACCGTCGGTGTCATTGTTGGAGTACACAACGGAGCAGTTTTTCAGCAGGCGAGCCGATGTTAGGCTAAAGTGAAGCGAGTACAACGCAAACAAGAGAGGCAGACAAAGCCGCCTTCCTCTCGGTGAATCCATGGCTGTCTTCAGTTGAGACTCGACTGTCGGCCGGGTGCTGTCAGGTGCAGCGACGCTGCTTGGTGGCGACAATGTTCAGCGTTGATGATCTAAAGAGGAAACGACAGTGAAGTTGACAATACATTACGCGGCTTTTCTCAGTCTGGAATCTGTCAGCACACACACAGGACAATCTGGCCTGATTATTATTATTTTTATCAGATTATCTTAAACAGACAAACTATATGCAGCTCAGAGCTCAAAATACATGAAAATCGGCCCAGTGAGTGGAGAAGAGACTCAAGAGGTTTAGACTCAGAATGTGGCCTCCTGGTGGCGCTATGTAATAGAAACCGAAGACATGTTTTTCTTCTGCTTTCTCTCTACTGCCTATCAGCCTCTATTCTATTCCTTTATGTTTATTTCATTTTCATTAATTTGTTCTCTTATAAGTGTCTTTTTCTCATCTGGAGTCCAGCTTCAGGTTTGCTAGAATGTATTAAATGAGCAACCATGTGAAAACAATTTGGTCCCTTGGTAATTTTGTCCCTGGCAGAAAATAATTATGCGTAGCAGGGTACCATAGCGATCTGGTTTGGGATATGTCCTTTGTAAATAATGGCTGTTTTGACGAGCACTTGTGCTTCTGTGTCACGTTATCAAAAAGCAGATGGTCTGTGTGTAGGGCAGTGCTGTGGTGGTTGGTAAACAAAATCCATCAAGTTGTAAATAGAAAAAAAAAAAAAAAAAAAAAAGCAACCGGAAATTATGTCCACAGCAGCAGCAACACCGCTGAGCTGCAGTTGCCCATCTGCTTGTTTCCCAGTTTCACTTCTTGCCGGGAGAGCTACACACATTGTGATAACAATACTACGAGCTGAGCGCTGAGCTGTCTTTGTTCACCCTTCCCCATCGATTATTTACAATGACATCAGATGACTAATTAGTTGCAATGGAAGATTTCAAATTCAGTGGAAAGTCGTTCATGCACTTAAAAGGATATTCCACTTTAAAAAAAAAAACTTTTGGTCATTTCATGGTCTACTCAGCCTCATGTGAACACACCAGACAGTTTTTCCATTCAGTATTTAAATATTTGATGCTCATTTTAGTGCCTCCAGCTCCTTCCTATACAAACCCATTATAACTTAAAACTCCATTTTAACCATGACAGATTATTTGAAAACAACCCATATTTTTTCTGGTGACTGACATTGTCCTCCTAATACGTGAGAGGACCGTGGAACAGTTTTCATTCATTTTTAAAATATTGTTTTGGTAAATTTAGCCGCCTCCGTATTGGGGTATGCCCACCCAAATGAATGATGATGAAACAATATTTTATAAATAAATGAAAACAGTAAATGAAATTCCATGGCCCTCTCACGCATTAGGGGGACAATATCAATCACCAGAAAAAAGATGGGTTGTTTTCAAATAATCTGTCATGGTTAAAATGGAGTTTTAAGTTATAGTGGGTTTGCATAGGAAGGATCTGGACGCGCTAAAATGAACATCAAATATCTAAATAGTGAATGTAATTTATAAACTGTCTGGTGTGTTCACATGAGACTGAGTAGCCCATAAAATGACCAAAAGTTTTTTTTTTTTTTTGAAAGTGGAATATCCCTTTAAGATGTGTAAAGATCATTAGAAGCGAAGGGGGCAGTGGCCATTGGGGTTGCATGTGAAGTAGGTTTTTGTCTATAAATGTAGCATTAGGGCTGCAACTAACGATTATTTTCGATTCAATGGCTGATTATTTAACTAATGAATCAATTAATCTGAATACCATACTACTTTAACTATCACAGTAAAATATATTTTAGACATGTTCTAACTGACGAGAAATACTTTTGATGAACTGCTCATTAGGCTGACTTTTAAACAACCATTTTTAAATTAATTTAAGTACCTCATGGTGTCTTTAGGCTCATTCTGACTGCATACATTTGATAAACATTTGAAAGAATGACATTTTCACCCCACAGACCTCTTAACTCTTGATAGTGTGAACATTTTTTTTTTTTTTTTTACATTTTTACACTTACCAACTTAGCTGGGGACCACCTGGAACCATCTCAAGAACCACTGGTGGTTCCCGGACCACTGGTTGAAAACCAATGGCCTATAAGTCTCTATTGTATTTCAATCACATGAAAATCTCCAGCGTTCATTAAAAGTACAGTAGTATTGTGAAAATGGCTCCAGTCATAGAGTTAATGTTAATAAGCCTTACAGAATATGATGCACAGTAACTAAACGTTTGTATAAATACAACTGTAAGCTGTTACAGCTGTTTGACATACTGTATTGTGAGCTTGTACATCTGCTACATCTTAAAATTGGAAAATTTGAAATGAGACATTCTGCGTGACGAGTACATTTACTTTTGATGTTAAAGGTAGAATAGACAATCAAGCCTAAATCTTTTCAGTTGTGTGGTTTCGAGTGGCCTATCCAAAATCAGGCTTCTCCAAGGCACTTTATTCCCCCCAGTCATAATTGTAATGGTAAATTTCTTGCTTGTAGAAGTTGTATTTCAAAGTAGATCTATAATGCAGTTCTTGCTGTAGTAAATATTAACATATCAGATATATACAGTGACATACCATCTATATCAGGGGTTTTCAACAGGTGGTCTGGGGACCACCAGTGGTCCTTGAGAGGGTTCCAGGTGGTCCCCAGGCTAAATGATGGAAAGCTTATGTACCAGATGTAACCTTGTGTACCAAATGAAACCAAATGGACCCGCAAGGGTCCATTTGGTTTCATTTTTACCCTATCAAGAGTTAAAATATCTACACTGTTTTGTTTGCAAAATCAAGCCAGGAATTGTGGACAAAACCAAAAGAATTTCTTAGTTTTAGGTCTTTGGGGTGAAAATGTAATCAAACTGTGGTCCGTGGCTCAAATGCTGAATAAATGGTGGTCCCTGGTGTCAAAAAGTTTGAAAACCACTGATCTATATCATAAAATGTTCATTTCAGATAGCATAACCTCCATCCTACCTGAACAGCAGAAGCTCCAGTTCCAGTGAGTTATTCAGATACTGACCATCTGAACAGAGAACACATAGCATGATGTTTATAATAATTTATAGAGAATTGAAACCGGGAAGTTATTGTCTTGGTCTGTTTGACATCTCGGTCAGGTCGCCTGTCGCTAACTGGATCTCACCAGTAAGTTTAGCTTTCAGATCTGCTATTTCCAGTCATGAGTGTAGGCCAGTGTAGGAACAATACTGCCATGTGGGGGGAAAAAAACGGATCTGAAAGCTTCCACAACCACTGTGTAAGGTCAGGACCTTACACAGTCGTGGTCAGGGCCAGATTTATGCAGCCCTAAGAATGGCAGGGTGGGCAAGTTTTTTTTATATTAAGTTGTGGTTTTTAACCTTTTTGACACCAGTGCCCACTATTTATTGAGCACTTGAGCCACGGAGGACCCCCATTTCAAGACATTTTAGCTCCACAGACCCCAAAACTAAAGATTGCTTTTGCTTTTGTCCACAATTCCAGGCTGGATTTGGGAAACAAAGCAGTCAAACAAACAAATCAAAATGACCATTAATCTTGACGAGTATTTTAATTCTTGAGGGTGTAAAAATGAAACCAATAGACCAAAAGGATGGTCTAAGGCTTGATTATGCATCACTTTCACCTGCTCTCTCTCTCTCACACACACGCACACGCACACGCACACGCACACGCACACGCACACACACACACACACACACACACAATTTCACCTCCTTTTTCACCTCCTGTTTGGGTAAATGGTTGCTAGTAGGTACCTTGCATGGTTTCCGCTGCCATCAGTGCATGAATGTGTGTGTGAATGTGCTGAATGTGATGCGCCATCTATGTAAAGTGCCTTGGATAAAGGCGCTATATAAATGCACCATTTACCATTTTACCATTTACCTCAGACAAGTCTTCGATCGTTGCTTCAGTCATCCCTGTGCTGTAGTCGTCACAACCAACAGTCTTCCATCGTTGCTTCAGTCATCCCTGTGCTGTAGTCGTCACAACCAACAGTCTTCCATCGTTGCTTCAGTCATCCTGTGCTGTAGTCGTCACAACCAACAGTCTTCCATCGTTGCTTCAGTCATCCCTGTGCTGTAGTCGTCACAACCAACAGCGCTATGGGTTTAGTTTGCTGACAAAATTAATCTTTGTTCTTCGAAATTGCGTCTCTTGAATTTGATTGGATGTCCAGACGATGGGATGGATTGGTTCCTGGCAGTGATTGGACGATCAAAACGCTTCCTATCTTCTAATCCAGTGGTTTTCAACCGGTGGTCCAGGGACCACCAGTGGTCCTTAAGAGGGTTCCAGGTGGTCCCCAGGCTAAATGATGGATGGTTGGTTAACCAGATCTAACTCTTTGAGAGTGTAAACATGAAACCAAATGGACCCTTGCCGGTCCATTTGGTTTAATGTTTACATTCTCAAGAGTTAAAATATTCATCATGTGAATTATCCCAAGTCTACACAACTATGAATGTAGAAGATTAATGGTCATTTTGATCTGTATGTTGGACTGTTTTGCCATATCCAGCCCGGAATATAAATCTTTAATAGTTTTGTGATCTGTTGAAGTAAAATGTCATCAAATGGTGGTCCGTGGCAAATTCTAAAAAAAAAAAATAATAATAATAATAAAAAAGAAAAAAAAAAAGAAAAGTGGGCCCTGGTGCCAAAAAGGTTGAAAATCACTGTTCTTGACCCAAAATCCCCTCTTTGCTCACGCATAGTTTAGTCATAAGTGTGATAGACTCTAGTGGTTCTAAACCTTCTCATTTCAAGGATAAGGACCACACATGCATACTGCTAGTACATGTGCTGTCAGTGTTGTAGCGGTACTTTTAGAAGTGGGGGGACGCCTCTGAAAGGGGAATTACACCCATTTTATTTTATTTTTTCTCAGAGTGTACAAATGTGAACCAAATGGACCCTCGCGGGTCCATTTGGTTCCATTTGTACACTCTCAGAAAAAAGGAAACTCATTAACATGGTGAAACACATCTTGATGATGTCATCCAGATGTATTTCACCATGCTAATGATTTTTTTTCAGACCCAAAAATATTTTAGATGTGAAAAGTGGGGGGACGCCGTCCCCCCGCATCTCCCCTCCACTCCACCCCTGTATATAAAATATTTTAGATGTGAGAAGTGGGGGGACGCCGTCCCCCTGCGTCCCCCTGACACTACACCCCTGTGTGCTGTGTCTGAGTGGCCAACATAAACTATTTCCTTTGCTTTCTGAGGACCATCTGGAACCTCCCCAAGGACCCCCTGATGGTCCTTGGGAAGGAAACATTGGCAGTGTTTTAATGCACTCATTTATGGAGACACTGTGGTGGTGGTTTTGTATTTGTAAAGAAGATGGTGAGCACCCTCTAGTGGTCAACCAACCACCATGTTATTGTCTGATGGTTGCTTTACTGTGTCTTTTAAAATGGTAATTTTACATGAAAGAAACAACATCTCCTAAGACATTATTAAATATAACTCAATATAAGTTATCATGAATCTCAAATTCACATACCTGAAAGAATCCCCAGGCTGATTTATGCATGTGCATTTTATTTTGGGGGGAAGTCTCTAGTTTAAATATGATTATTACAGAGAGGTCACCAGTTCAAATATAAATAATTTTGCAGGGGTCCTCATGTCTAAAACTCAATGGTAATTACATGAACATTTCAGACACAGCAAATAAAATATCGTTTTTATTCCTGGCAGACATTATTTCTACATGCAGTGCTAAAAGTGTTTGATTAAAATAAAACACATATGTTTAAGAATAATACAATACATTAATTTAATGGATGACTACATGTTCCTAGTTTGTTATACAGTGATTGGATTGAATGACAACACTGATAAAATATAATTATTGTATTCCTGATGGAATATTATTTCCGTACTGTATACAGTGCATTAACGAACCACATTGTTGAATTAAACTTAAACTTAAATGTCATGAAATAAAACATGCAGTCAATTTAAGTTGACATTTAGACAATTTAGACATTAAAAAAAAATACCCAGGAAGTGTTTGCTACCGACAGGAGAGAAAGAGGACGTAGCTGTTGAACTCAGAGGAGAAACAGGAAACTACAGGGAGGCTACGCTTCGCTACGCTACGATACACAGAAACCAAAGGCTTACTGTAGTTTTTGCAGACGACTGCTGCTGCCAACCAAGGAAGAACTGCAGCAGCGACATAAGTTAAACCATATTTACTTCTTGCATGTGTACAAATCCTCCCCTCCCTTCCGCCACTCTCCACTCCAAAGTAATCTGTGAGGGTCGGAGTTGGGGGTCGGTCACTGGTTGTTCTGGGGTATTCGTGGGCGAGGTGTCTTGTTTCGGTTCTTAATATTATGACGGCGGAAGTTGTTTACGGATATAATCTTATCCGTAGGGATAAAATGATGAAATTATTATGACATAATTATTTACAGAGGAAAAAGAGTTTGTTTTTGTTCATTTCTGATCAGCCACTCCACTCAGGCATGAGTACGCCATGGCCTACTTTGCGCAACATGCAAGTATGCAATCTTACCAAGTGCCAGTGTTGCCAACTTGTTGCATTTGCTGCTATATTTAGCTTTTTAGTGGTCCCTGGCATGAAAATGGTTGAAAACCACTGCTCTAGCGCATTCTAGTGAATTTTGGAAGTGCCACTAGTGCATTTTGGATTTTGGCAGTTGGCAACACTGCCAAGTGCTGACCTAGTTGACTCTGCGCTCGGTGTGAGGATCCTGACCAGGGTCCAGAGCTCTGCGTAGGTTCTCCCAGAACAGTCCAGGGTGCTGTCCAGCCTGGGACCAGCTCAGGTAGGTCTGTCTCTTCACCAGCCTCCTCACATGGTGGTAGGGAGACAACTGGTGGGCTGGAATGTCCTCCAGGAACACCAGGATCAACACGTCCTTCTGCTCGTCAAACAGACGGTAGCTGCATATGGAAAGAAGAACACGTGGAGAAGAGATGAGACGCTTTACAGCAGGGCTGAATGAATTAATTAATGAACTTTATATATATATATAGCACCCTTCACAGCACGAGTGCACAGAGTGCTTTACATAGGACATAAAACATAAAAAAAACTATAACAACAGCAGGCAGCCAGTATTACACCAAGTAAAAACAAAAACACAGCAAATCACTATATACATACTGTATAGCTTACATACAGACAGTACAGGAGTGACAAATTAAGGAGGTGGTTGCAAATGACTTGGCTTGTCGGAAGAAATGTGTTTTTTAGTAGTTTTTTAAAAGAAACTTCAGAGAGGGCGGTTCTCAACGCCAGCAGAAGAACGTTCCAGAGGGCTGGGGACAAGACTTGTTGTAAAGACGACTAATCAACATTTAATACAAAATGGTATTGTATTTAGTTCCTACTTAACATAATATAATGTATACTGCCCCCACCTGGCCATCTGCATCTCTCTAGAGCACCATTCACTCTCCAGGTAATGACGGCTGATCACACAGATGATCTTTCTGCTGCCGTAAATGGCATCTGTGATGTTCTCTACGATGGGAGTACCTGGAGACAAAATTACACCAATAACATAAACCACATTCAAAACTATTTCCCACCTGAGAAGTAATGGTGTAATCTATGGCTGTAGGTCAGTGGTTTTCAACCTTTTTGACTCCAGGGACCACCAGTTATTCAGTATTTGACCAACGGACCACCATTTGATTACATTTTAGCAGCAAAGACCTAAGACTAAAGAATTCTTTTGGTTTTGTTCACAATTCCAGGCTGGATTTGGCAACAAAACAGTGTAGACTTCTTAATTAAGTGATGCTGATTCAGATGAGGAAAATTTTTTGGTTTCATTTTTACACTCGCAAGAGTTACCTCTGGTTAACCAACTTTCTATAATTTAGCCTGGGGACCACCTGGAACACTCTCAAGGACCACTGGTGGTCCCCGGAACACCTGTTGAAAACCCCTGCTGTAGGTGATCACTGTTGATAGATAAATCACAGACAGGGTGATCAGCAACTCCTCAGGATCCCTAAATCACAATTGAAATCTTGGGGAGATGGATCGTTCCACGCTGTGGAATGAACTTCCACCTCAGGTTAGGGCCTCGCAAACCTTGACTCTGTTTAAATCACGTTTAAAAACATATCTGTACTCCTTGGCTTTCGTCCATACTGAAAAATGGTTGTTTTATCTTATGCATTTGTTTTCTTTCTTGTTTTGTCTTGGGCTTTCTGCTGTTTTGTTGTCTGTTTGTTGTAGTGTTGGGGCTTTTAGTTTTTTAGCTTGTGTACAGCAAAGAAAACATATTTCCTTGCTTAAAGGTTTTACAGGCAACTTTTATCGAAACATAATTTGAATAAATGAACCCCGGCCTCCCAGTCTCAGGGTGGACACTCTAACCACGAGGCCACTGAGTTGGTTGGTGTCCAGACAACAATAAAGGGTGTTACGGACGGCGTGTCTGAGACGCACACATTATCGCGGCGATTCCACCGTGCCACTCAGTGCATGGCTCACACTCACAGGATTGTGGTCTAAAATAAATCGTCGGTGTGTGCACGAAACGAGCACCCAGCGTCACGCGCTCTCTTTATCGCACGCTGTTTTCTGAGCACAAAACGCCGGTCCCTTTGAAAATGAACACCAATGTGTGATTTGTTACTCGCCGTCTGTAAAGCCCTGTATCGACTGTAAAGTTTTCGATGTTGGTGTACGGCAAAGCAAATAAATAAAAATAAAAATAAAATATAAAATAACAAACAAAGTTGACCTCAGAAACAAGGAAGCAAGTGTTGATGAAATAGAATACATTTGGGGGTACTGAAAGATGTATTTCTATTTTCCCCCTGTCTGTACCTGTTTAACCAGCAGAAGTGAAAGACTGAGAGGTTTGTATACCTGGTATGAAGTCTCTGTGGTGCAGACAGAGCCTCCAGCCCTGCTCTCCCTCCAGCACTGGAAGCATCTCTCTGTAAACCCAGAGCTCATCGTGAACGTTGTAGGAGATGAAGGCGTCGTAGCGCTGAGGACATCCCTTCTTTCTTTGCTTGGCGTCGTACAGGAAGGCCAGGAAGAGGTAGTAGGCGTAGAGAACATGCAGCCTCAGGAAGTGGTAGGTGAAGGACGTGACCAGAGTTAGCAGAATCGCACAGGTTGAGGAGACGTAGCAGAGGAAGCTGAAGTCCATCCAGCACAAATGATAGTCAAAGTCCAGAAACCTATTTCCCTTTTCAGTCAGAGGATAGCCGCACTTGTAGTCCTGAGTCTCAACCACCAGTGTTTGGTTGTCCCTCAGGATCCACTGCTGGAAGTCAACGTTGGAGCAGTCACATGTGAAAGGGTTGTCAGCCATGTTGATGTACTTGAGAGCGGGCAGAGAACGGAACACAGAGGCGTTGACCACCGTCAGTTCGTTCCCGCTCAGGTCCAGCCGAGTGACTCTCGTCAAGTTGGCTCGGGCGAGGAAGTCCAGGGACTTGAGTTTGTTGCCGGAGAGGTCAAGAGCCTCCAGGTTTGGTATGGAGTGAAACATCTTACCGTACAGATGGGTCAGAGCATTGCTCCTTAGCGTGAGAGATTTCAGCTGTGGTACGTACATAAAGGTTTCGTTGTTCAGTGTGCCCATGTTGGCATGTTCAACTGTGAACTGTTCTAAGTGTGGCGTTTGACGGAGCATGATTCGAAACAGGCGCGAACAATCCAATGGAGTGGTTAGTAAGATGAATTGCATTTTAAAGGCTTTTAAAGACTTCAGGCTCGGCAAGGACAACTTAAGGGAAGGTGAAGATGTCAGTTTGTCTGGGACATTGAAAAGTTTTAGACTATATGATTCAAGTTGGTCGAGTCCTATTAAATTGAATATGTCAAACATATCTGTGTTAAGTTCCATGTCTAAGTGCTTGAGAGATTTTAGCCTCGACACGTCACCCGGTCGGATCACTGGAATTGCGTTATTGTTTAAATCTAATAATTCCAGTTTCTGCAGACCGGCCTTGAACGTGTCGCCAAATGCCCAGATTAAGTTGTGATTGACCGTCAGGGCCTTCAACTCACCAAGGTGTTCAAAAATGCACTGTTTGAGCACAGAGATCCGGTTGTTGTCCAGATGAAGGTGTGTAAGTTCTGTTAAACCTGAGAAGTCCGAGCAGCTTAAATCTGTAATGCTATTTTGCGACAGTTTCAACGTTTGCAGCATGGACAGATGCTTGATGTCGCTTGGCACCTTGGAAAGGCAGTTCTGGGCGATATTTAGGTGACTCATGTGTGTCATTTGTGTTAAGGAGCCATTAGACAGATCCTCCAGAAAATTATTTGATAGGTCCAGTTCTTTTAACTGAGTACAAGACGACAGTTTATCACTGTTGCTGCCTATGAAATCATTTATCAGGATGAGTGTACTCAATGTGGGTATGTTGTTGCATGCGATTTCTATGATGTCTGTGTACATCCACTCGGCCATGGCAGACAGGTCTAGGTAATGTAGTGAATTGAGGCTCTGTAGGGCCTTTCTCATGGTTTTGAAAGACACATACACATCGTGGAAATGCACCCTGGTTATGTTCCTGAGAAAATACTTGTCTGGTATGTCCCACTCCCATCCGCTAAATGCACAGCATCTGGAGAAGTCAATTGTCTCGAGATTTGGAAACACAGCCGTCGTGATGCTAAACAGTTTTATAGATGTAGATACAACTCTTAACTCCCTGAGCTCAGAGGACGTGTTCAGCGGCAGATCTTTTGACTGAAACGACTCATACGCGTCAATGGAGATGTTTAGGACCTGTAATTGTGGAAGTTGCAAAACTGGGACAATATCTGTGATTTGATTCGATGTCAGACTCAGTTCCTGTAGGCTGGGGAGAAACTGAAAGGCAGCAGGGTTGAAGAATGTGATGCGGTTGTGATGCAATCTCAGCTGCAGGAGGTTAGACAGCCCTTGGAACATACGGTCAGTCAGTGTTGTCAGGTTGTTCCGGTCCATGTGGAGCACTTCCAGTTCTGCCAAACTGTCAAAAGCCCCGTCGTCTATGTGTTCGATTTCATTGCCGCTCAGGTCCAAATATCTGAGGTTTGACAGGTGGTGAAAATCTGTCACGTTTATCTTGCGAATTCGATTACTATCCAACGCTAACAAAGTGGCCTCTGGGGGAATGCCCTCCGGCGTGCTCTTAAAACCCATTGCCCCGCAATCCACTGAAAGACCGTCGGCGTCATTGTCGGAGTAGACGACGGTGCAGTTTTCCAGCAGGCGAGCCGATGTTGGGCTAATGTGAAGCGAGCACAACACTGACAGGAGAGGCAAACAAAGCCTTCCTGTCCGTGAAGTCATGGTTGCCTTTAAGTTCAGTGTCAGCTGTCGTCCGGGTGCTGTCAGATGGAGCGACTCTGATCTAAAGAGGATGTGAAAGTAAAGCAGTTACCATCAGGACACAACATGCAACCTTTTTAAAGGAGATCCTGATTTTTACTTTCTTTTATTCTTTTTTAGCCTTTAGCCTTGCCTCTCAAAAAGGTTATTTTTTAAAGAAGCATTCATTGATTTGAGTGATTTGGAAACCCTCCGGTTATCCCGGTAATACCATTTTAACGTGCACACACTCTACAGTGGGCCCTAGAAGGCCCAGTGTTGCTTTTTAGCAACACTAATCCTTTAATTATTTTTAAAAAAATGTCATCATTATTATTTTTTGTTATTTTTTCACATGAATATCATGGTTGAGGTTGATTGTTTGAAATTGAAATTGGTCATGATATTTGCATAACAATACCCCCCACAGAGGCTGCAATTAGCCTCCTTAATTAATCTCTGGACTTAACCTTAACCTTTGACCTTTAGCCTTTAACCCTAATAAAAGTATGTAAAATGACTGCAATAAATATATTTTTGTGATTATTAGAATGTCTAGAACATGTACATTCATTATATGAAAAGATATCCCCCAAAAAAGCAGGAGCTCAGTCTGCTGAGACGTGCGCACTTCCCCATTCAGTCTCTTTCACTTCACTTTACTGTGTGTGTGTGTGTGTGTGTGTGTGTGTGTGTGTGTGTGTGTGTGTGTGTGTGTGTGTGTGTGTGTGTGTGTGTGTGTGTGTGTGTCAGGGGTGTAGTGGAGGGGGGCACGGGGGGACAAAACCCCCCACTTCTCATATCTAAAATATTTTGGGGGCAAAAGTAGGCCTATGTTTTTTGTCTTGTCATTTAATTTTATGGATGCAATTAGGCATTGGAAACAACCAAATGTGCATGCAAATGCAAGCGTGCATGCACATGTCTTAAAGGGAAATTTTGCTCATTTTCAATATTTTACTACCTTAGAGATGTTGTGTGGACATGATAAAAAAAGTTCCTCCCATTCTGTGTTTCCTAGAAATGGAGGTCTGAAAAAAAATCATTAGCATGTTTAAATACATCTTGATGACATCATCAAGATGTGTTTCACACCGTTAATGAGTTTCCTGTTTTCTGAGAGTGTACAAATGGAACCAACTGGACCCGCTAGGGTCCAGTTGGTTTACATTTGTACACTCTCAGAAAAAAAAGTCAAATGGGTGGAATTCCCCTTTAAGAGGCGTCCTCCCCACTTCTAAAAGTACCACTACAACACTGGTGGGTGTGGGTGTGGGTGAGTGGGTGGCACAGGTGTGCCATGGTGCGTGCATGTGTGCCACAAAACAAACATCCCATTTTAACATTTAATCGCTGCATTAGTCTGGATATTATGTGTAATTCAGTTAATCTTAGTCAAAACTAACACTTCAGTTATCCACCATGACATTTTTCCTATCCAAAAAATTAACGGCCATTTTCAGAAGTCTTTTTTTGTCATTCCTACCGGTAAATTCTAGTTTGTGACACTAAATTCTAGTCCCTGGCGCAAGATTCTAGTTTTTCTGGAAAAAAAAATCTCTTTCTGTGTCAGTGATGCTTAACATATTTCAAAGGAAGGACCCCCAGAAATATCTATTATTTAGTTGCAAAACCTCATCTAAAAACATGTTGTTCTAGGGATACCCCCAGAAGCAAAGATATGAGCTGAAAATGTTTGCTTTCCGAAATAATGTATTCAAAGATATGCACCACATTTTCACACTGTTTCAAAAATGGCAGAACTACAAGCTCATATCGCGCCACTCGGTGGCGCGATATGAGCTTGTAGATCTGCTATTTTTCAACAGCTAAAACACCAAAACGTGTTCAGTACACACAGGGTTAAACATTAGCATTTCAGATAGTTACAGGGACTTTCCTCCTATCTATATACTTTCACCCTACCTGAACAGCTGAAGATCAGTGTCTAGATAGATAGATAGATAGATAGATAGATAGATAGATAGATAGATAGATAGATAGATAGATAGATAGATAGATAGATAGATAGATAGATAGATAGATCCAGTGGGGGTGAATCAGTGGCCCAGAGGTGGCACAACAGTTAGTGCTTCAACATTCAAGTAAGAATGGAAAAGACTGAAGAAAAACTAGTCCTGTGAAGGGGAAGTGAAAAAGAGGGAGGGTATTTTCTTAGGTCAGTGGTTTTCAATCTTTTTTTGATACCAGGGCCCACTATTTATTCAGCATTTAGGCCAAAGAGGACCACCATTTTTTGGACATTTTAGCACCACAGACCCCAAAACTAAAGATTTCTTTTGCTTTTGTCCACAATTCCAGGCTGGATCCAACATACAGTTCAGCATACAGTTCAACATACAGATCAAAATGACCATTAATCTTCTACATTCTCTAGTTGTGTAGACTTGGGATAATTCACATGATGAATCTTTTAACTCTTGAGAGTGTAAACTTGAAACCAATGTCCCACAAGCGTCCATTTGGTTTCATGTTACGCTCTCAGAGTTATATCTGAGTGTACAAATGTGAACCAAATGGACCCTGGCGGGTCCCTTTTTTTTCTCTTATTGAACAGTTAGTCCACATATGTCAAACTCAAGGCCCGGGGGCCAAATCAGGCCCGTGAAAGAATTATCTTTGGCCCGCGGGATGATATTGAATTAGTATTAGGACTGGCCCTCTGGTATATTGCACACACCATGATAAGAAATGAATGCAACTAGTTTTACTTCCTAAACTCAGTCTCATTTACTTTCTAAATTAACTATGAAAGCAGCACTTGGTGAGGATCATAGAAGAAAAAAAAATCCCCAAAAAATAGCAAGTGTTCACGTCTCATAGCGTGCCACAGAGTGGCATTTTTCATTAAAACTTAAAACAGTTTTTAATGCAGGAAGTTTCATCTTTACAATTATCTTGCCATTAAGAGACATTGATTTTTGAAGGGAACTTACGTTAGTCAATCTCCAATGACTCAACCTCAGTCACACGCGGTCACATAATCACTTACTATATACCCTTAAAGGTAGGATAAGTGATTTGAAATTCATGGTGTAGTACCAGCCTGGTGCACTAGGGACACCCAAGAGTAGCTACACTATGTGAACCTGCTGCTCGATCCTGATTGGAGGAGAATTCACCCTCCACCTGGGGAACTTTTATTAGCTCCTCTGCTAACATGGTGGGGGGGGAACTCCAGATATGGTCTGCACACCTTATAATAGAGCATTTTAACAGAAAAAAAAATGGGTGAAATCTGACAAAAGTGAAATCACTTCCCCTACCTTTAAGTAAGTCAACAGGATAATATAAACCCTGAACAGAAAAAAATAAAACTTTAGAATACAAGGTGCATATACAAAAATATTAACTTTTGACATTCTAGATTTCCAGTAGTAACCTACCCAATGAAAGCTTTGCATTGTACAAGCCTTGATCACTTCACACAACAGTCAGCAATAGTCTAGTGGTTAAGACATTGGTCTTGCAACGTGGCAGCCTGGGTTCCATTCCCTTCTAAGGAATTAACTTCTTGAAAAAATGGCCGTTAAACAACTGTTGTTAACAAGTGTTCAATCACTTTTTTTTTTTTTCAATTTGTTGTAGTTGTGCTTGAATTGTACTGTAATTCCCCAAGCTTTTATCAGTTTTGTTGTAGTAGGCCAACTTGACATGTAGGCTACTGTAGGAATTTCATATTTCATTTATTCATTCACTATTGTATGGACCCGGGGCAAAAGCACCCCCCTCTCCCCCCTCAGATAATTTTTGTGTTGTATTTTTTTCACAGCCTACGTGAGGACGAACGTAACTTTCCGCCTCTGGTCCAGGGCAAACATCTCATCTCTCTTTTGGGTCACTGGCCAAACATTTGTGAAGCTCTTCATTAAAATGTGTTTTTATAGGTCTGGTGACTATCCATGGAAGTCTCTGTGAGTCAAATCCTGTAGTTTACACACAGACATTTGCACAATTACGGATTATTCCCATTTTCATTATTCTATATTTTTACAACCACACACATGAAACATAATCACTCAGTAACATAGCAAACATTGGTATACTGTGATTCAGTAATTATGTAATTAGTAATTATGCTAAAACTGAATACACAAAAAATAATATATTTTTCTGAAAATCTTTATTTATGTAGAGTGCTAAATGTGTTGAATTAAAATAAAACTCCAACTATAACATTTTAAGTCTTGAGTACATTTACCATGATTAGTAGTCTCAATGAATCAATGAAGTAAAAACAGTATTATTCCAATAATAGTCATTATAGTACATCATGTAGTAATTGCATTACCATTGAAAACAGATGTTTCCCATTTTAACGTAAATGTCATGAAATAAAAGTCAAGTTGTAAATACAAATGCTTCAAGAATCTCATAGACAAATGATGCATTTTAGGGTAAATATTTTCTCTTGAGAATATAATCCCTTTTACATAATTATTCATGCAGGGTCGGGGCAGTATATTATCATCATACAACATCACATTACATGCATACACATTACATGCTCATAAAATCAATACATATGCGCTACACTCAAACCTAAAACACCATAACCTAAAACACCATGATGGCCCTCAAAAGAAAAAAAAGTGAATGACTTGAAGTTTTAAAGTCAACTGAAAACAAACTTTTAATGAAACCATGTGCTGTTTTAAATGCAATTTTTACTTGTTTTGGTAGAGCTAAGGAATGGTCTAATCTGAGGGATTGACAGGGGAGATGATCAGAGGAGCAGAGTTTGTACCACCATCATTAAAACATGGACTGAAGAATGGATATAGTCTCTCAGTGAAGGAGCAGCCAGTGAAAGAGTAGAGGAGAACTCTGGTCTCCACATCATAAAAGGAGACCAGACCCTCCTCATAATCCACAAACACTCCCACTGTCTGGAGCTTCTCTCTGACAGGGAGGAGGACAGCAGGATCAGCAACAGCCTTGTACTTATTTCCATTCCTCAACAGTATAGTCCAGTAACCATTGTTGGGACTCAGTGGGATTTCTCCCTTCCTGTCGATGGACTCTCTGACCACTCCTACTGTCCAGTCTGTCTTCCCTCCCACCTGAAGTTGCCAGTAGATTCTTCCTGAGGAGATGCTTTGTTTTCCTAAGACGTTGGAATATCGAGAGAATCTCTCTGGGTTGTCTGGGAGATTCTTCATTACATTTCCATCATGCACTTGTTTTCCATCCTCAGAGAGGACGAGGTTGGGATGTGCTGTATCAGGGTCTAGAGTTACATCCACTGCATATCGTTGGATCCTCCTCAGCTCAGCATCATGCAGCCTTTTCTCCATCTCTTCACTGAGTGTCTTCAGCTGAGCCACAGCTGTCCTCAATGTCTCCACATGTGAAGACTGATGGACATTGACATTTGTCCAGTCCTTGGTGGGTATCCACTCCGTGTTGATAGACCTGGACTCCTGGGGGAGGTGGAGGTGGTCTTCAGTGAGTGAGATCTTCCTGAGCTCAGAGCTTCTCTTCTCCAACTGAGTGATCTCCTGTTGCAGCTCATTGATGAAGCCTTCAGCCTGTTTCTCTGTTGTTTTCTGCTTCCTGACCTCAGCCTGGCTTCTCTCAATACATCTGGCCAGAGCTGTGAAGACCTGCACACTGTCTGCTATCTCTCTGTCTGCATGTTTCTTGCTGAGCTCCACCGTGTGTTTGACCTCCTGAATCTTCAGTCTTCTCTCCCTGATCATCTTCTGAACATCAGTCTCCTCCAGTTCAGCTTTCTCTCCATCGTATTCCTCTTTCAGAAAGACAATGCGATGCGACCTGTGGTCTGACTGAGTGCAGAACTGACAAGCACACATGTCATCAGTCTCACAGAACAGCTCCTGTAATGCAGAAGGTATGATGTCTGCGACTGAGATACTAGCCCCACTGATGCTGTAATTGTTGACGTCATGACGTAGTAAAATAAAGTTTTACACGGCGTAGTGGGTTAATGGTCACTGATGTGGTAATCATATCATACATCATACATCACGTTCCTTGCTCAACCAATCAAACCATTTCGATTCATGATGATGTAAAACTTTATCTTACTACATCACAATCTCGGATTATCACAAGGTGAAATAAGTTTACAGAATAAAGTTTACAGGTTGCCAAGCAGGGAGGCATTGGGTCCCATTTTTACAGTCATTGGTATGAACCAGCCGGGAATCGAACCCCAGCCTCAAAGTTTCAGGGCAGACACTCTAATCACAAAGTCACTGTTCTGATTTTAGAAAGATAATCTTCATGCATCTTCATTCGAGCAAATAATAATACATCTAACAATTATTAGTCACACTAAACAGAGAAAAAAAAATCATGGCTCGTTTTCCACCGTCTTCAAATATTTCCCCATTTCCCCGTAGAATTTTAATTTCATACCAGTTAATGTTAATATTTTACTCTTCATACTTTTTAAATGAGATTATTATAATATTAATTGAAGAGAAGTGCTGATTTTTTTGTTATTGTTTACTCTGATGTCATATTTGGTACAATTCTAAACATTGATTTTGTTTTTTTTCTGTGCTTAAAGTTAATCATCAACCATGTTTTCATCCAACGTCCTCATAAAACATAGTCATTGTTTTATAACACACATAAGTCATGTGGTTTACACTGTAAGCTGTCATTGTCTCCACCGAAGGTGGTGACTATAAAACGCCCTCTGTCCGTGCACGCAGCCCGTCCGTCTCCTGAATCTGTCTGTCCCACGACTGTCTGTCCGTGCACGCAGCCCGTCCGTCTCCTGAATCTGTCTGTCCCATGACGTCATGACGACGTTATAGTTGATACACTAGTACTAGTACGTGTTCAAACCTGAGCCCAGACGGTGGAGACCTGGGTACAGGTCTCTAGGAGGACCCCTGAGCTTGAGAAGCTTGAGATGACGTCATGATGAGGTCATAGGTAGGAGGTGCTCGGAGATAGTGGGAGACAGAAGTCAGTATATCCCCATATATGCACACGTTCAAACCTGAGCCCGGACGGTGGAGACCTGTGCCCCGTAGGGGCACAACTCTTGTTTACTGTATGTACTGTGAACTTATGTGACCTCAGTGACTCTGCCTGCATGTGATTTATCATAGACAGTGTTTGTCAAACTCTGGCTCACGGTCCATTCTTGGGTCACATGTTTCTGTGTCCTGAGTATGGAAGGAGGTCCATCAGGGACCACATGGCATCCGATCCATGCAGGATTTTATTTCTGTTGACATTTTCTGGTCTAGGAGTGAATTACAGTGCAACAAATGTCATTCTCTAAAGGTTTTATTTGAATTATGTTTAAACATCAAAGTGCGTCAAATTCAAACAGGCCTTTTGTACATTTACAGCTGATTTGTTTTGAAGTATCACATCTTCATTATTGTATCATTTATAATACAGATTACATGACTCATTCGCTTGGAAATCATTGAATTATTGTCTTCAATTATCTGGCAAATAGTAAATAAAATAACAGCAATTAAATGAATGTGATACTGAAAAAAATATTGTTTTTGAAATCCTATAAATAAAGACACTACAATTACAAATGTAGTACAGTGCAAGTACAGTACAATTATTTATGTACTGTATGCAGTGCATCAAAGATGGAGTGCCATGATTTTTTCTACCCTAAAACCTGATCACCAAGTATTATTTTTATATGAAGAGTAAGATATATATATATATATATATATATATATATATATATATATATATATATATATATATATATATATATATATATATATATATATATATATATATATATATATATATATATTTTTTTTTTTTTTTTTTTTTTTTTTCAAAAAAGTATGCCTGGTTTGCCTGGTGCATGTCTGGAAATCCACCTGAACTGAAGCCACACCCACAGCTGTAGTTGTATGATGTAGGGGGAGGGGTTAGGGGAGGGGCTGAACATATGATATCACTATATTGAAGTTTTTTTCATTGGCACGTTTGACTGGAAAGGTTCAGCCTTCAGTATTTGCATACTATCACCTCTTAAACATGTACAAAATTGGGGAAAAAAATACAAAAATCACAGCACCCACTCTTTAATGAACAAAATGTTTAATTTAACTCAAACCCAAATGACATAAAACACAATGAAGTTCTGGTAATGAGGAATAAGTGCAGACATTTCAACAATCTCAGACTGATTATGTGTTTAAAGGTAAATGCAAGTTATTTCATAATTAGTCAGTAATGTAATATACCATACACTATAGTTGTTTCAATATGCTACAATATTTATAATACATGTTGGGATCACACTTGTGTTAAGTGAGGGGCACTCTTGTCGTCATACATCATCACATTCCATGCTCAGCCAATTACATCACACAAAGCTATGGGCAAAAATCCCTCAAATGAGGGATTTTTCCCTCATTTGAGGGAAAAATCCCTCAAAATCTCTCACTAAATCACATTAGACTACTCTTCTGTGATTTAGTGGGAGGATGTTTATACCACCATCATTAACACATGGACTGAAGAATGGATATAGCCTCTCAGTGAAGGAGCAGCCAGTGTAAGAGTAGAGGTGAACTCTGGTCTCCACATCATAAAAGGAGACCAGACCCTCCTCATAATCCACAAACACTCCCACAGTCTGGAGCTTCTCTCTGACAGGGAGGAAGACATCAGGATCAGCAGCAGCCCAATACTCATTTCCATGCCACAACCCTATAGTCCAGTAACCATTTTTGGGACTCAGTGGGATTTCTCCCTTCCTGTCGATGGACTCTCTGACCACTCCTATCGTCCAGGCTAGCTTCCCTCCAACCTGAAGTTGCCAGTAGATTCTTCCTGAGGAGATGCTTTGTTTTCCTAAGACGTTGGCATAACGAGAGAATCTCTCTGGGTTGTCTGGGAGATTCTTCTTTACATTTCCATCATGTACTTGTTTTCCATCCTCAGACAGGGTGAGCCAGGGGTTCGCTGTATCAGGGTCTAGAGTTACATCCACTGCATATCGTTGGATTCTCCTCAGCTCAGCATCATGCAGCCTTTTCTCCATCTCTTCACTGAGTGTCTTCAGCTGAGCCACAGCTGTCCTCAATGTCTCCACATGTGAAGACTGATGGACATTGACATTTGTCCAGTCCTTGGTGGGTATCCACTCTGTGTTGATAGACCTGGACTCCTGGGGGAGGTGGAGGTGGTCTTCAGTGAGTGAGATCTTCCTGAGCTCAGAGCTTCTCTTCTCCAACTGAGTGATCTCCTGTTGCAGCTCATTGATGAAGCCTTCAACCTGTTTCTCTGTTGTTTTCTGCTTCTCTTCAATCACATCAGTGACCTCAGCCTGGCTTCTCTCAATACATCTGGCCAGAGCTGTGAAGACCTGCACACTGTCTGCTATCTCTCTGTCTGCATGTTTCTTGCTGAGCTCCACCGTGTGTTTGACCTCCTGAATCTTCAGTCTTCTCTCCCTGATCATCTTCTGAACATCAGTCTCCTCCAGTTCAGCTTTCTTTTCATCGTATTCCTCTTTCAGGGAGACAATGCGATGCAACCTGTGGTCTGACTGAGTGCAGAACTGACAAGCACACATGTCATCAGTCTCACAGAACAGCTCCTGTAATGCAGAAGGTATGATGTCTGCGACTGAGATACTAGCCCCACTGATGCTGTAATTGTTGACGTCATGATGTAGTAAAATTAAGTTTTACACGGCGCAGTGGGTTGCTGTATATGTCTGTGGAACACACACATACGTTCCTGTTTTTGCACACATATTTTTGCTACATGCATTACACATAACTATACTTTGTGCATTGTGCTTTAGCCAGTGTGGAGGATAGTAGAACTGTAAGAATACATTCCAGATGTTTTCCGTCACAGGCCTCTCTGCTATTTCGGCCTGTGTGAGCCATGATAAGTGACTTGTTCTAGCTTGAACAGGGCCCCTTAGCTTTGGGTCTGTAGGCAAGTCCACCAGCGTATCTATCAGCTTCTTTAGACAGTGAACGTAAACGAACGTTCCTATAGCCACACTGAATTGCATTTGGGTCACATGTATTGTACACGTGCCTCGCACACATCTCATGCACTATACATGTACGCGTTTGCGCACGTCTGAGTGCGTCTAGATACACACAATGTTTAAGGCCATATATATGGGAGATGCCCACGCTTCGTCCTTTGTCTGACTGAGAATCCACTCAGGCCCTGGTCTGTGTGTGTCATGAGGGGTGTTGGTCAATATTACTTAGGAAAGTAACTTCTTTACTTTACTCGTTACCCCTTAGGCAAAGTAATATCATTACTTTACTTTTTGGAGCAAAAGTAATAATATTACAGTAATATGTAATCTAAAATTAGTTACTGACCAACACTGGTCATGAGGGGATCTCCTGCAATTGATAAATAAATATACTCACTTGTGATAATTGAACAACCAGTGTCATCTTTAATAATATACAACAGGGTTAATGGTCACTGATGTGGTAATGGCAGTGACGTGCAGTGAGGGGTGGGGTTGGGGAGGCACTGACTCGAAGTCAGAATTACAAACTTGCTGTCGTACAGTATGAGGCTAAGACAGTCGTTTTCAACCAGTATTCCAGGTGGTGCCCTGGCTAAATGATGGAAAGTTGCTTAACCAGATGTAACTCTTTAAGAGCGTAAACATGAAACCAAATGGACCCTTGCGGGTCCATTTGGTTTCATGTTTACACTCTCAAGAGCTAAAATATTCATAATCTGAATGATCAGTAAGACAACGTTTCGATCAAGATCTTCATCAGTTCATGACCTGATGAAGATCTTGACGATCAAAACGTTGTCCTACTATTAAAAAAGATAGTCTTTTTTTTACCAGTGGTTTGCGAGTCTGTTTTAGCCCAGCACCCAGTCAATGTGCGTATTCTATGTTTACTCTAAGGATTTCAACCATGAAAATCTTTATCTAAATTATGCTAAAACATGTTTTCATTTGAAACATGGGACACTCGTCCAAATAAATAAGCAAATAGCTGATCTCAAAGCCCACGCTGTGACGTGTTGTGTTTTAGATTACTGATGTATGCATCTACTTATTTTACTTCAATTCAACGATGCACTGATATTGAAACATAAATGTAGATTGTAATTTGTACTTGATAGTTGATTGTTTTGACATAACTCCATTAAGAAAGGAAGATATCCCAACAAATGTCAATCTCTAAAGTTTCATTAGAATCATCTTTACACATCACACAGCTACTGGCATTTGCACATTTACAGCTGGATGATTTTAACACTTAAACGGCCAAAGACGCATGGGCGTGGTTTTAGCGATTTTTACCCCTTATCGCCAAGGCAGTGCTTGCGTTAACATACTAGTTACAGCAGGGGTTTTCAACAGGTGGTCCGGGGACCACCAGTGGTCCTTGAGAGGGTTCCAGGTGGTCCCCAGCTAAGTTGTTTAACCAGAAGTAACTCTTGAGAACGTAAAAATGAAACCAAATGGACCCTGGCGGGTCCATTTGGTTTCATTTTTACACTCTCAAGAGTTAAAATATTCATGTGAATTAGTCCTAATCTACACAACTAGAAGATTAATGGTCATGGACAGAAGCAAAGGAAATCTTTAATTTGGCGTCTGTGGGGCTAAAATGTCCTCAAATGGTGGTCCGTGGCTCAAATGATGAATAAATGGCGGGCCCTGGGATGAAAAAGGTTGAAAACCCCCGAGTTACAGTATTTGAACAAGCTTATTTACTTCCTCCAAATGGCCCCCTATGCTGGTACTGCATTACCATCATCTGACCAACAGGGAGGCTCCAAAAATGTCCAACTGCCATGAGGTGTTAAAGGATCACATTGTACACAGAATCAGTGTTAAAGCATCACATTGTTTATAATCAGCTAGATAAAAAACATTTTGACAAATTAACATAGCAATCATTGAATTATTGTCTTCAATAAACTGTTATATATAATTTAGATTATTATTGCTGGCAGACAATCTTTACGTACAGTGCTTGTTGAATTAAAATAAAACACACAATGGTACAGGGGCATAAATGTATTTACATAATCATTAGTCACTAATTTAATATCAGTATTTCAATGAAATTGTGCCGATTCATCAGAAATCATACTTAAATGAGGGGTCTGATATCACCAGCCAATAAAATCATTGCCATGTGTGGTACACACAAACAGATGTGGTATACACAAACACACAAAGCCAGGCATATTAGGGCCCTCAAAAAACAAAGAATGCCAGTTAAATTACTTGATTTAAAGATATACAGTTGATCAAAACTTTAAAATTTTAATGAGACCATATGTTGGCTTAAATGCACATTCAACCCTTTCTGGTGAAGTAGAGCAGGGGTTTTCAACAGGTGGTCCGGGGACCACCAGTGGTCCCTGAGAGGGTTCCAGGGGGTCCCCAGCTAAGTTGGTTAACCAGATGTAACTCTTGAGAACGTAAAAATGAAACCAAATGGACCCTTGCGGGTCCATTTGGTTTCATTTTTACACTCTCAAGAGTTAAAATATTCTTCATCTGAATTAGCCCCAAGTCTACACAACTAGAAGATGGACAAAAGCAAAAGAAATCTTTAGGTTTGGGCTATGTGGGGCTAAATTGTCCTCAAGTGGTGGTCCGTGGCTCAAATTCTGAAAAAAATGGTGGTCCCTGGGATGAAAAAGTTTGAAAACCCCTGAAGTAGAGGATAAGTCTAATCTGACTGATTGACAGGAGAGATGATCAGAGGAGCAGAGTTTATGACACCAAAACTAATACGTGGACAGAAGAATGGATATAGTCTCTCAGTGAAGGAGCAGCCAGTGAAAGAGTAGAGGTGAACTCTGGTCTCCACATCATAAAAGGAGACCAGACCCTCCTCATAATCCACAAACACTCCCACTGTCTGGAGCTCCTCTCTGACAGGGAGGAGGACAGCAGGATCAGCAACAGCCTTGTACTTATTTCCATTCCTCAACCCTATAGTCCAGTAATCATTGTTGGGACTCAGTGGGATTTCTCCCTTCCTGTCGATGGATTCTCTGACCACTCCTACATCCCAGGCTGTCTTACCTCCAACCTGAAGTTGCCAGTAGGTTCTTCCTGAGGAGATGCTTTGTTTTCCTAAGACGTTGACATGCACAGAGAATCTCTCTGGGTTGTCTGGGAGATTCTTCCTTACATTTCCATCATAATGCACTTGTTTTCCATCCTCAGACAGGATGAGCGTGCGATGTGCTGTATCAGGGTCTAGAGTTACATCCACTGCATATCGTTGGATCCTCCTCAGCTCAGCATCATGCAGCCTTTTCTCCATCTCTTCACTGAGTGTCTTCAGCTGAGCCACAGCTGTCCTCAATGTCTCCACATGTGAAGACTGATGGACATTGACATTTGTCCAGTCCTTGGTGGGTATCCACTCCGTGTTGATAGACCTGGACTCCTGGGGGAGGTGGAGGTGGTCTTCAGTGAGTGAGATCTTCCTGAGCTCAGAGCTTCTCTTCTCCAACTGAGTGATCTCCTGTTGCAGCTCATTGATGAAGCCTTCAGCCTGTTTCTCTGTTGTTTTATGCTTCTCTTCAATGCTTCTCTCAATACATCTGGCCAAAGCTGTGAAGACCTGCACACTGTCTGCTATCTCTCTGTCTGCATGTTTCTTGCTGAGCTCCACCGTGTGTTTGACCTCCTGAATCTTCAGTCTTCTCTCCCTGATCATCTTCTGAACATCAGTCTCCCCCAGTTCAGCTTTCTCTCCATCGTATTCCTCTTTCAGGGAGACAACGCTATGCGACCTGTGGTCTGACTGAGTGCAGAACTGACAAGCACACATGTCATCAGTCTCACAGAACAGCTCCATGTCGTCAGTCTCACAGAACAGCTCCATGTCGTCAGTCTCACAGAACAGCTCCATGTCATCAGTCTCACAGAACAGCTCCTGTAATGCAGAAGGTATGATGTCTGCGACTGAGATACTAGCCCCACTGATGCTGTAATTGTTGACGTCATGACGTAGTAAAATAAAGTTTTACACGGCGTAGTGGGTTAATGGTCACTGATGTGGTAATGGCAGTGACGTGCAGTGAGGGGTGGGGTTGGGGAGGCACTGACTCGAAGTCAGAATTACAAACTTGCTGTCGTACAGTATGAGGCCAAGACAGTCGTTTTCAACCAGTATTCCGGGGACCACCAGCGCTCCCTGAGAGGATTCCAGGTGGTGCCCTGGCTAAATGATGGAAAGTTGCTTTCCATTTAAGAGCGTAAACATGAAACCAAATGGACCCTTGCGGGTCCATTTGGTTTCATGTTTACACGCTCAAGAGCTAAAATATTCATAATCTGAATTATCCCAAGTCTACACAGCTAGAGAATGTACAAGATTAATGGTCATTTTTATCTGCATGTTTGACTGTTTAGTTTCCTAAATACAGACTGGAATTGTGGACAAAAGCAAGATCTTTTTTGGGGTCTGTGGGGCTAAAATGCCATCAAATGGTGGTCCGAGGATCAAATTCTGAATAAATAGTGGGCCTTGGTATGAAAAAGGTTGAAAACCACTGCGCTAAGGCACTGACTCACTAGTCAGATTTACAAGCATACAATATAAATTATGGGTGTTATATCCCATTCTGAATCTTGATTAAATTGAAAAACATTTTAAATACAACACTATTAAACACACCACTGCAGTATTCTTACCTTTACGTAGGCAGGGAAAGCTATAAAAGGGGATTTTCACTGCAGTGCTACAAGCCAGTCCTTTTTAAAATATCAATCCGTTTGAAATGAACGCCACGCGTTATAGTCCGTCCTGGTAGGCCCGTGGTTTGAAGTAATCCTCGCAGATCGATGGTCTCCCCCTATTTATGATTATGACTTCTTGCTTTGATTGAAAGTCCAGCTTTGAAAAATTCCTCATCTTAGATATCAAATCCTCCATTGTCAGGCAAAAAAGCAGTTCAGTTTGCACAAGAAGCTGTAGTTGGTTGTTGATATTTTTTTCTTAATTTACTCTTGAATTTACACGTGTTGTGAACTAGGCTCACTATCGCCCCCATCATTGAGGCAGAGGTACTGGCTGCCTCAAGGGCTGCATTTTCCTGCTGGCTGCAGGCACGCGCCGTTTGCACGCGCTCAATACAGTGTGTGAGTGGTGCACACTCTCACACGCACGCCCTGAGAGGCACTACCTGTCACTGCCTCAACCACCCTCCGTGATTCTCGTATCTCCGTTTTATTTGAACAAGAAATACGACTAGTTTGACTATGAAAAGGATCAAAAGGAAAACACCAAAATTGCATCCAAAGCATAGACCACAGGACAAATATTTATACTACCCCCCCGGCACGTCACTGGGTAATGGTGACATACATCACGTTGACCCATCTCTTGAGCTGCAGTGTGCTCCGCACTGGGAATCTTCCATTGATTTGACCCCCAATCCAACCCTTTGATGCTGAGTGCCAAGTAGGGAGGCATTGGGTCCCATTTTTACATTTGTCTTTGGGATCAACCGGCCGGGAATCGAACCCCCAGCCTCACAGTTTCAGGGGGGGACACTCTAACCACAAGGCCACTGTTCTGATTTAGAAAGAGAATCTTCATGCATCTTCATTCGGGCAAATAATAATAAATCTAACAATTATTATAGTCACACTAATCAGAGAATAAAAAAAAAGTCATGGGCTCGTTTTCCACTGCCTTCAAATATTTCCCCATTAACAATGAACTGATTGGATGAATTGGTATTTTACTTTGATGAAATAAAAAATAATTTGCAATCAATGTCATGCGTCATCGAACTGAGCAAGGGAGATTTTGTAGTGGCGTAGTGAAAGACGGTTTTACACGGCGCAGTGGGTTAATGGTCACTGATGTTGTAATGTTGACATACATCAGGGGTTTTCAACAGGTGGTCCGAGGACCACCAGTGGTCCTTGAGAAGGTTCCAGGTGGTCCCCAGGCTAAATGATGGAATGTTGGTCAACCAGATGTAACTCTTGAGAGTGTAAAAATGAAACCAAATGGACCCGCAAGGGTCATCTGAATTAACACTGCTTAATTAAGAAGTTTACACTGTTTTGTTGGCAAAATACAGCCTGGAATTGTGGACAAAACCCACAAGCATTATTTAATTGTAGGTCTTTGGTGTGAAAATGTAATCAAATGGTGGTTCGTGGCTCAAATGCTGAATAAAATGGTGGTCCCTGGAGGCAAAAAGGTTACTTTTACCTTTTACTCTGTATGAGAATGTGTTGATTTAGGAGGGATAAACAGGCTAATGTTGACCAAAATAAACAGGCTACTTCTACATTCTTGTAAATGAAGTAATGGGAATGTTTAAGAATAATGTAACTCTTGGGAGCGTGATATTCACTGGTATAGTGGTACTTTTAGAAGTGGGGGGACGCCTCTGAAAGGGGAATTCCCCCCATTTTATTATTATTATTATTTTTTTTTTTTTTCTGAGAGTGAACAAATGTGAACCAAATGGACCCTAGCAGGTCCATTTGGTTCCATTTGTACACTCTCAGAAAAAAGGAATCTTGATGATGTCATCAAGATGTATTTCACCATGCTAATGATTTTTTTCAGACCCAAAAAATATTTTAGATGTGAGAAGTGGGGGGGGGACGCCGTCCCCCCGCGTCTGCCTTCCACTACACCCCTGGTAATATTAAACCAAATGGACCCATGAGGGTCCATTTGGTTTAAAGTTCTACAATGCATAGTAAAACTAGAGACACAGGTGTAGTGTCAGATGAGCTCCAGCAGGTGGCAGCAGAACCTCAGGATCTTCTCAGCTCTGTGGAGCTCAGTTCAGTTGATGTTGTGTCATGAATGAATGAATGAATGAATGAATGAATGAATGAATGAATGAATGAATGAATGAATGAATGAATGAATGAAAATGTTATTGACAGAGATGAGAGTTACAGTACAAGTCAGATGCACACTGCTACAAAACTGATAACAGCTTGGAGAATTACAGTACAATTCAAGTACAACTGCATCAAATCTGAAAAAGCTGATTGGACACACTAGTTAAGCATACACTTGTTTACAATAGTGGCCAACTTGTTCATTTCATTTAGGCATTCAAATACATACAAAACAACTACTTCAGCAAATCATGGAGGTAAAATCATAGTGGAGGTAAAAAGGGAAAAGAGAAATGTGCAAAGAGGGGAGGCAGGGTAGGTGGGGGGATTTTATATACATTTTAGTTTTACAGAGGCCAGTTTCAAATTGCAGCCATCTGTAGGTGCCCCTTGAGAGCAGTTTTGAAGGAGTCAAGGGATTCACAAGTCTTAATGACTGTTGGTAGGGCGTTCCACATTTTGGTCGCATTTTGGTCATTAGGTCATTAGAGGTGTAAAATAATAAAAAAAAGCACGCATCTGTAAAAATACGATGTTGTTTGTGCACAAAAAAAAAAATCATATGATATTGGACACTTTAGTCTTTAGATACAAATACTGGTCAGGTGACATTTTAACACCAATGTAGAGTGCTCCTGTATTTGACTTTGTAATGCAATCAATATGTTCATTCATTCATTCATTCATTCATTCATTCATTCATTCATTCATTCATTCATTCATTCATTCATTCATTCGTTTTTCAAACATGTAGGCCTGCCCTACAGTATCACACACATGAACACAGAATGAATGAATGAATGAATGAATGAATGAATGAATGAATGAATGAATGAATGAATGAATGTCATTCACAGATCGGTTCACCATGTGTCTCCATCACCATCATCATTGAATAACACGCACACGCGCACACACACACACACCTGTGCCCAGATTATCTGATACACTAGACACACTTTCAATGATGGGATTGTGTGTGTGTGTGTGTGTAGACTAGGGTGAGGATTAATCATCATCACTAATCAACACACACACACACACACACACACACACACACACACACACACACACACACACACACACACACACACACACACACACACACACACACACACCAGATGTGTCTGTATGGTTGTTATCCGTATAGATCAGACTACAGCACTGAGCATGATTTAATTAGTTATTCTCTTCAGATCCCCAAGACAAATTTATTTTCCCTGTCATCTTTACCCCAATTTATCCGTAATGAATTCCTCCACACATACACACAGTGTGTGTGGTACTGAGTGGCACAGTAAGTGACTCATCGTTCACCCAAACACCACTCTCTGTTTGTATACGGTTTCAACTGGTGGTCCCTGAGAGGATCCCAGGTGGTCCCCAGGCTAAATGTTGGAAAGCTGGTTAACCAGATGTAGCGCTTTGATAGCGCAAACATGAAATGTTTAGCCCCAAGTCAACACAACTAGAGAATGTAGAAGATTAATTTTGATCTGTATGTTTGACTGTTTTGTTTCTGAAATCCAGCCTGGAATTGTGGACAAAAGCCAAATAAATCCTTAGTTTTGGGACCAAGTTGTGGCCCTCTGTGGCTCAAATGCTGAATAAAAGTGGGCCCTGGTATGAAAAGAGATGAAACCCACTGATTTTATTTGTATTACACAGACTGCATGGTAAATAGGAGCAAGGGGCTGCCCCACGCCCCCTTTCTATGTCTATGTGTGCAGGTCCTTGCGTCATCCAGGCTGATGGAAGCTCTTTGAAGAGACGTGCTCATAAACGCAGCGTTTAAACCTCGTCCATCCTCTCCGGTGTACCTCTCATGCATACCTTCGTGTGTGCGTGGAGGTCAGCGGTGTCGGCGTAGTGAAAGTGCTCACGGTGCAACACTTAGCATGCGGTTACCTCATTCCTGCTGCAAGGCTTTCATAAGCTGCTTACACCGTTGTTCTCACAACGCACGCACAATGGTGATTTTAGGCTCTTCCAGCGGGGAGGGGGGGAGGGGGGGGCATATAGAAACACACAGCTAAATCATGGAACGATACACTTTCTTAACCCATTGTGTCCTGAGCCTCGATTTGAGTTCCTGACACCAGATTATACAGTAGTTCCTGACACCAGATTATACAGTAGTTCCTGACACCAGATTATACAGTAGTTCCTGACACCAGATTATACAGTAGTTCCTGACACCAGATTATACAGTAGTTCCTTACACCAGATTATAGCTGCAGCAACATTCTAGCTTTTGACACTAGATTCTACAGTAGTTTCCGACACTAGATTCTAGTTATTGACACTAAATTATAGTTTCTGATGATTGGATCTACTTTTTGACACTTTGACTACTTTTGAATTTAGTTTCTGACCCTAGAATCGAGTTTTTTGACACTAGATTCTATAGTCTCTGACACTAGATTCTAGTTTTTCTGAAAAATCTGTGTTCCTGTGTCCAAGGCCAAGCCAAGGACCACCAGAATTATCCATATTTGGCTGCAGACCCCCCCATCTGAAAACATGTTGTTCTAGGGATTCCCCAGATGCAAAAATTTGAGTTAAAAATGTTTGCTTCCAAAATAACATATTCAGAGATTTGCAGCACATTTTCACAATTTTTCAAAAATAGCAGAACAACAAGCTCGCAAGGGTCCATTCGGTTTCATTTTTACACTCTCAAGAGTTAAAATATTCATCTGAATCAGCACTATTTAATTAAGACGTCTACACTGTTTTGTTTGCAAAAAAATGCAGCCTGGAATGGTGAACAAAACCAAAAGAATTCTTCAGTTTTAGTTTTTTTTGGGGTAAAATGTCATCAAATGGTGGTCCGTTGCTCAAATGCTGAATAAATGGTGGTCCCTGGTGTCAAAAAGGTTGAAAACCCCTGCACTAGAGGTTCGGCCGGCCCCGCCGGGCTCACTCTAGACACAGTCCATTAGGGATGGGTACCTTTGACCTTTGAACCGATACGATACGATACTCGATACCTGGGAATCGATACGATACCAGAAACGGTACCTATTTCGATACTTTTTAAATTATGTATTATATATTTTACACATCATAGCAATGGTTTGCTTGAATCATATCTTAAATTATATAATGTATGATGACTGTATCTTTATGGTGACTGATATTATCTTAAAATACAGTAGGCCTATCTCAGTTTGAACATTTTTATTTATTATGAATAATGAATATCTAACTAGCCTTTTAATCACTTATTAGCAAAAAAAAAATAATAGATAATACTGATGGTTGGTAAATTGTTTTTACAAGGAAAAATTAGTTACCCTATGCTAATGGCCACTGTTGCCAACTTGGCGCATTTGTCTCTATATTTACATGTTTTCCCAGACCTCCGGTGATCCTCTGTGGCTAAACTGCAGAATAAACAGTGGGCCCCGCTATGAAAATGATTGAAAACCACTGCTCTAGCGCATTCTAGTGCTTTCTGCAAGTGCCACTAGTGCATTTTGGATTTTGGAAGTTGGCAACACTGGCTATGGCACGCAGCAGGAAAGATAGAGGGGGGAGGGGCCATAGACTCCGCACAGTGAAAAGGGGAAAGAAAAGTTCAGTTCACAAATGATAGCATTTAATCGTTGCATGAGGATTTAATTGGACTTCCTGCCTACATCCATGGAGAATATGCTTTGGATTTGTCACTTTTTTGAGGAAATTACTTTTAAAAGCCACGATTGGACAACAGAGGACTAGACATTACGACATCAGGTAGGAGGCGTGGACAGAGCTTGTGTGTGTGTGTGTGTGTGTGTGTATGTGTGTGTCTGTGTCCGTCTCTCTCTCTCTCCGTCTCTCTCTCTCTCTCTCTCTCTCTCTCTCTCTCTCTCTCTCTCTCTCCCTCTCTCCCTCTCTCTCTCCCCCTCTCCCTCTCCCTCTCTCTCTCTCTCTCTCTCTCTTTCTCTTTCTCCCTCTCCCTCTCTCTGCACGCGGCGAACGGAGCTGGGCGCGCGCGCACATACATACACACGCATACATACGGAGGGGATGATGCTTTTCTGATCAGCAGAACACCCATGCAGGGTGGAAGTTTTTGCAAAGCACTAAATGTTTGGCTAGTTTAGTCAACAAAAACCATGCGGTCTTTGTAGTTAGTCAACCAGGACAGCTGTTTTATCTGTCAGCGTCAGTCCTTCTGCTCACTCTTTGAAGTGCGCCGGCACAGAATGACAGTATAAAGTATCGAAACGAGGCACCGTTCATTTTGAAGTGAATCGATCCCACTAAGTACCGCTATGTCCCAATCGATACTAGTATCGGTATCGCTCACGGTACCCAAGCCTACATTCCATACATAGGCATAGCAGCTATACCCATATATGGACACCTGGCGTTACACGTGTTACGCTTTACACCTTTTCCAGAACTCAAATGTATAATAGGATGGTATCAGCGCACAGGAGTTGTTGTAACTGTAACACTGTGGTGTAGGATAGGATCTTGTTGCTTGTGTGTGTGTGTGTGTGTGTGTGTGTGTGTGTGTGTGTGTGTGTGTGTGTGTGTGTGTGTGTGTGTGTGTGTGTGTGTGCGTGTGCGTGTGTGTGCGTGCGTGAGCGAGTGCGTGCCGCTCTCTCATAACACGCGTACGCGGGTTGTGGGAGAGTGGCATTAGATGTAGTGCTGTTTTTTGTATTTTTTGTATTGTTCGGACTGTTGTGTATGTACGGTATAACGCTGTCTCTTGAGGCCCAAGACGAATTTCTCCTCGGAGACAATAAAGGAATTGAATTGAATTGAATTGAATTGAACTTGTCGTCATCGTTGTTGTAACTGGTCGTGATCGTTGTTGTGGTTTTCATGTGCCCAACATGGAGTGCTACTCAGCCGCGAAATCCTGAGGATTTCATGATAATTCAATTGTAGGCCTACTGTATTAAACTGGGCTTTTCACACGTTTGGGAAGCAAATTTCTGGGGCAGGGAAGTGGCCGATGGTCGACCATCAGACATTCAAATGCTAATCTAGGTGCCCTTTGTTTACCTGCAAGGTATAGCACTGGTAATACAATGTAACTAAATTGTGCATACATTAAAAACAAAAAGAAAAAAAGGGGGGGGGTAATTATGTTGAGTAACGGAAAATAATCTATTATCATTACTTTTTTTTGGAAATTTGTAACTTAACGAGATTAGTTTTATGGGCAGTAGTCCAATAAAGTAACGCAATTACTTTAGAAAGTAACAGTGATGGGCAGTAGCTTGTTACAAGTAGCTAAGCTACATAGCTTAACTACATTTTCCCGAACTTGTAGTGTAGCTTACTACATTTGTTCTGGGAATAGCTTGTAGTGAAGCTACACTACATTTTTGAGTAGCTTGTAGTAAAGCTACACTACTTATTTTGAGTAACAAGGATTGTAGCTTACTACATTTTCCTGCACACATTTTCAAATTCCGCTCATTTTTAATGGGTAGAAAACCTAAAATATACATCCCTCTAATATACATAATACACATTTATTGATATTATTTTATCATTATGATTATTATTTAGAAAGTTGTACATTAAGTTGAGATATATATTTTTATATATCTAGTGTTGATGTAGCAAGCTACATCAAGCTACTTTTGTCATGTAGCTTGTAGTGTATCTTGCTACAATTTACTAGGGATAGCTTGTTGTGTAGCTTAGCTACATTTTTTCGAGAGTAACAAGTAGTGTAGGTTACTACATTTTCCCAGTAACTTGCCCATCACTGGAAAGTAACGATACCCAACACTGGCTATGAGGCAGCCCTCTTTTATAAGTAATTAAAAGGTTTGACAATGGTTGAAAATATTTCCAGAATATTGCGTTTTCACAGTAATAAGCAACACTTTTAACGTAAAAATATTTTGAAATAAAGTAACTAGTAATGGTAACAAGTTACTTTTTAAAAGCAACGTGCGCAACACTGTCTGTCTGTCTGTCTGTAACAGCGAGAAACCTTCGACTCGTGCACAAGATTCTGAGTTGCTATGACAACGGCTGTTGAACCACAAGGTTGGATGAATCTTTCAGATGCTCTCTCTCTGTCTCTCTCTCTCTCTCTCTCTCTCTCTCTCTCTCTGTCTCTCTCTCTCTCTCTGTCTCTCTGTCTCTCTCTCTCTCTCTCTCTCTCTCTCTCTCTCTCTCTCTCTCTCTCTCTCTCTCTCTCTCTCTCTCTCTCTCAAGACAGCAAGTTTTTTTTTTTTTTCAGTCATCCGTTTGGCTGTATGCACCCTGTACTGCGAGTGCACTAAGCCTGATAACTACGTAAGCCAGGCAGAAATGTCCTACTGACTGTCTGCACCCGTCTGTGTCTCACACTCTGTCAGTGTCGGGTAATACGTAACTTACCGTAATATATTATGCAGTGCAATATACTACCAAAATGCAGTAACTTGTAATATTAATTGATAAATATTAATATTTATTATTACTTATTTCTGTTTAAAAACAGAATCTAATCCACCTCACCTCCACTTCATTATGAATCTGACTGCTGTGCTGTGATTGGATAAAATGTTGACCCCCCCCCCCCCCCCCCCCCCATGATTTGTGGACAAATGTATTTAATAATGATACTAGATCATGTAATACAATAGTAATATTAACTCCTGATTTGCCATTGAAATAGATCTATGTCTCCCGTTATCATTATGAAACACAGTAACGACTGATGCCGCTGCCGTTGAGCTACGCCTTTGATCGTTACTTACCGGCGCCGCTTTAATACGATCCCCATGCTAACAGCAGCTAGCAGCGACCGCATCCACCATTGATAGACAATAACAAGGGACCGACCAAACCGGAACCGGAAGTGTGTGTCGCCAACTAACTTGTCCGTGGGGAAACATGGACCGAAATATGATGTTTAAATAAAAATCGCTGGCACTGGCTACCTCAAAAAATATGAAAAAGGGCTGGCACAGGTTGAGTTAATATATTTCACTGGCTCATGTCGTATTAACATATAACTTTAAAATAGAGGTAATTAATATCATATATAATAATAATATATTAGAAAAAAACAATTAATACTATAAATAAACAAGTAATACATCCGACAATGCAGTCTGTGCCTCGCACTCTGTGCGTCACACTCCATATTTGGGCGTGGGGTCTATATGGGAAGCAGCAGCAGCAGCAGAAGCAGCAGTAGCAGCAGCAGCAGCTTGCTTCTCTCTGTATGTGTGTGTGGGCACAAGGACACTGCAGGAACATTGATGCTATCGACAATGGAAGTGTCACTGGCAGAGAACAAAACTGTCTGGATCTCTCTTCTCTT
>CM076965.1:8792679-8912679 GCA_039105355.1 Benthosema pterotum
ATACCCCTACAGTGATACCCCTACAGTAATACCCCTACTGTAATACCCCATACAGTGATACCCCTACAGTGATACCCCTACAGTAATACCCCTACAGTAATACCCCTACAGTAATACCCCTACAGTAATACCCATACAGTGATACCCCTACAGTGATACCCCTACAGTAATACCCCTACACTAATACCCCTACAGTAATACCCCTACAGTGACACCCCTACAGTAATACCCCTACAGTGATACCCCTACAGTAACACCCCTACAGTAATACCCCTACAGTATTACCCCTACAGTAACACCCCTACAGTAATACCCCTACAGTAATACCCCATACAGTAATACCCCATACAGTAATACCCCTACAGTAATACCCCTACAGTAATACCCCTACAGTGATACCCCTACAGTAATACCCCTACAGTAATACCCCTACAGTAATACCCCTACAGTAATACCCCTACAGTAATACCCCTACAGTAATACCCCATACAGTAATACCCCTACAGTAATACCCCTACAGTAATACCCCATACAGTGATACCCCTACAGTGATAACCCTACAGTGATACCCCTACAGTAATACCCCTACTGTAATACCCATACAGTGATACCCCATACAGTAATACCCCTACAGTGATACCCCTACAGTGATAACCCTACAGTAATACCCCTACAGTAACACCCCTACAGTAATACCCCTACAGTAATACCCCTACAGTAATACCCCTACAGTAATACCCCTACAGTAATACCCCTACAGTGATACCCCTACAGTAATACCCCTACAGTAATACCCCTACAGTAATACCCCTACAGTAATACCCCTACAGTATTACCCCTACAGTAATAGCCCTACTCTGTCATAGTTGTCATAGCTTTATTTAGTATAGTAGTGCTTAGTTGTAGTATGCTGTACTTACTTACTTAGGCCCATCGCTCCCTGTGAAGAATAGGCCATCGACGACTCTCCTCCATCCAACACGGTTTTGGGCTGTCCGTTCCGCCTCCACCCAGCTGATTCCCTGCCTTCTCAGCTCTGCCTCCGCGTCCCGCCTCCAGGTGTTCTTCGGCCGCCCTCTCTTCCTCTTCCCCTGGGGGTTCCAGGTCAGGGCCTGGCGCGTTGTACTGGCTGCAGGTTTCCTCAGGGTGTGACCAATCCATCCCAACTTTTTTCGTAGTATGCTATAGCATGTTAGAAAGAGCCTCCGTCCTACACGGAGCTCTTGAGGACTAGTCCCGTGGATGGACCTGGCTGACTCGCCATACCAATGCCTATTTGTCTCTTTACCGGCTGCAGTAACCATACGAACACCAGTAGCTCTTCTTGCCGACAGATTTATTCACCGAGTAGTGAGTAGGCATCAGTATCTGCGGTTTAAATGAACAATAATCAGCATAAAACATACACACAATACATTTCACTGCCAAACATTTGCTCCAGAACATATTCAAACTAGGTGCCATACCTGCGGTCATAGCCGTTTGCCCTTCCGGGACAATCCTCCCACACGCCACACCATACCCCGTGAACCTGACGCTTAAATAAAATAACAGCGCCACCCCAAGGTTACATGAATAACTTGACACTGAACTCATGGTACTCATTTGGCCCTTACAATGTTAGAATATATAGTTTAGGCTCAGGTCCTTTGACGTCTGCAAAAGACTGCTGGCGCAGTTCTACCACTCCATAGTGGCTAGTGCTGTGTTTTTCTCTGTGGCTGTCTGGGGTGGCGGTCTAAAAAAAAGCAGACAAGGACAAACTTAATAAAATTGTGAAGAGGGCCAACTCTGTGGTAGGCGGGGGGCTGGAGAACCTGGAGGTGGTGGCGGAGAAGAGGATGGGCAGCAAGCTGCTGTCCATCCTGGACAACCCCTCCCACCCTGTCTTCAGTCAGAGACTTACCCTCCCCCAAATTAGGACTGAGAGGTTTGGTGGCTCTTTTGTGCCAGCTGCCATTAAAGTAATAAATAGGAGATGTTAGCAGATTGACTGGCGTGGCATGGCATGTCTTTATTTTTATTTGAACTTTGACTTAAGCCTTTATTGTTAACCACGCAACTGCAGGGTACGAATCACTGGGCACTTTATCCTTGCTGCGAATTTTAGCAATGCTATGCACTTTATTCTGCTGTGTATTATATGACACACAGGCAATGTAATGTAGTTTTTAATTTTTTATGATATGATGAGGTGACTTTCATATAGTTTTATTTTTTTTTTTTTTTTTAGGATATCTGAGCGTGTGTGTTTTCATGTTTCATGTCTGTTCCTTACTGTCTGGGCTTCTGTGAGAACCATGAATTTCCCTCTGAGGGATTAATAAAGTCTGTCGTATCGTATCGTATCGTAGTATTCCATAGTTGCAGTATATATTTATATGTGTCTGTTTAGCTGCTCAGTTGTAGTATGTTTAGTTTTAGACATATAGTTTAGTTGTATCATATATATGTAACGCCCGGGATTCGAACCCGGGTCTCCCACGTGGAAGTCCAACATCTTAACCACTAGATCAAGAGGACATCCCCCTGGTCCGGGGGCAGACATTGGTTTTTCGAGGCCATCACGGCAGAGGCTGTAGCCACCTGCTACATATATACAGTATATGTTCTGTCTAGTTCCTGTTTAGCTGTCTGTTTAACTTACTGCTCTAGTCTGTTGCACTACATCACTTACTGTTCTTGTATTGTTTGTATTTGTCCTTTTTCTTATTGCACTGTCTGTTGTCTTATTGCACTGTGGAACAATGGAAACGTTATTTCATCCCTGTATATGTCCTGACATACACTGGAGTGACAAATAAAGAACCTTGAACCTTGAATCTCGAGGGACGACTAACCACGGATCGCTTAACTTGCGGCCGCTAGCTCAAGCAGGGAACAAACAAACATTTCAAACAAATTAGAAATTTAGGATTAAAGTGAGAGCAGTAAAGTGAAAACGTCCATCGTGGAGGTTAGGATTAGATTCTGGAATGACATTTGTGACAATTTGATTGGCTGATACACAGAATGTGAAGCATTAACTTTAACAACAAGAGTGCTCCTCACTTCACACAAGTGTGATTTCTATTTTTTCAGTCTCCGCTGGCAGCCAGTTCCCACCTGAGGTTGTGTGGTAGTTCTGACTGCTCCACACCGTACTGAACAACTGATAACTTACATAATGTCTTGAGGCTCGGACTGCAGTCTAAGACATACAGGTCACGAGGAAATATGAATCCTCCAAAGAGGATGATACGATCTCCAACCTTGCAACAGCACATCCTAAAGTTTGGAGACGGTACTTTCCCCTTGGGCTCAACCTTCTTCCAGGAGAATGTCTTTGGAGTAAATCTCCACAAATCATTGAGGTCTCCTCCTCTGCCCAAACCACCAAATATGTACAGGTCTTCATTGTAGGTAAAAGCTGAATGAGCCCAACGTTGTGCAGTAGGTTGCTTTACATGAGGTGTGTCCAGCCAGTGGTTGTTCTCAGTGTCAAACACTCTGGTGTAGCATTGACCCATCCCGTAGCCTCCAAATACAAACATTTTTGTCCCAATGATAGTGGCAGAGTGATCCTCTGAACCAGGAGGTTTAGGTCCTCTGGTGTTGACCAAAGACCAGACCATAGTGCTGGTGTCCAACTTGTACGTGTCATTAGTGTATACAGCTCCTCTGGTGACCCCACTGTGAACATACATGACCTTCCCCAAGACACATGCTGAATGGTCCCTCCTCACTCCAGGAACAGTGCCAGAAACCTGTGGTTTGGACCATGTGTGGGTGTCGATAACAAACGCATAAAGCAGCTTACAGTATCTCTCTGTGTCATACTCAAAGCCTCCCCAGAGGTATATAATGTCCTCAACCAGCACAGCTGTGTGGCCGTAGCGCCTGGAGGGAACCTCACTGTGTGGTTCTCCTATTCCTGGTGATATCACTGTGGTCAACTTCCTCCAGCGCAAAGACACCGTGTTGAAGACCTGCACATTAATCTGGTCCTCATTGTTATCATCATAATTTCTTCCAAAGTAGTACAGCTCGTGTCCCACCGCTACACCAACACCACCATGTGGCGATCCCTTCTGATGTAACGTCCAGGAAAACATCTTTAGCACAACACTTAACAGTAGACTAAATAAGACTGGTCTTCCTGCTCTGAAGATGAATAAAGAGCTCAAGGGACAAGAGACAAATAAGCAGACATCTAACTTCTAAAGCCTTTAGAGTCTAGAGGTGTCTTGAAGAGATCTGTGTTGAAGAACTGAGTCTTGGAAAAGATTAAAACTGAATTCTCTCCAAGGCTATATACAGTATATAAAGGCCAAAAGGGACACTCTCTAGGTGGTCCTCAGACTAGCCATCCATCGTTGCTTCCAGTCATCATGGTTCTCCATACATCCGGCCAGCTCCTCGGTGCTTTGTGCTACTGTGTCGTTATTGAGTACATCCACATTATGTTAATGTGGGACGTCCTCATGACAGGTGTCTGTGTGTTGGTTCCCATAGCAGCAGTTTACTGGCTGGCAGCTGTTGGTGTATTGGTGTGACTCAGTGAGACAGATTTAGAAACATCCATATATGGGCATAAAAGGGACCCAGACAGATGGGTACAACGGGTATTGCATAGCCGGGTGGGCCATGGATCTCCAACTCTACAATCGTTACCGACTCTACTGCTGGGCAATAGTCTAGTACATACAAATCACACCCGGGTGAAGTGAGGGGCGGTCTTATCATCTTACAACATTGATTACAACATAATGTCACAGGTTTACTCGATGGGTGACAATGTAAACATGAAACCAAATGAACCCTTCTGGGTCCATTTGGTTTCATGTTTACACTTTCATTAGTTAAAATATTCATCATGTGAATTATCCCAAGTCTACACAACTAGATAATGTAGAAGATTAATGGTCATTTTGATATATATGTTGAACTGTTTTGTTTTCTCTGAAATCATCCTAGCATTGTTGACAAAAGTAAAAGAAATCTTCAGCTTTGGGGTCTATCAAATGGTGGTCCGTTGCTCAAATTCTCAATAAATAGTGGGGCCCTGGTATGAAAAGGTTGAAAACCACTGATATACTGTATACAGTTAGCCTACAGTTTGTGGGGGTGGTTAGGGTATTTAAATGAGACATTATGGGTGGAGTGGATGACCGTTGTCACCTCCCATTGTTAACACCCACTTCTACTCTGCTGTAGGTGTGAACATTTTCTGAAACTTAAAATGGCTTTTTCACAACTTAAAATGGCTTTTTCAAAAAAAAAAAAAAAAAAAAAAAAAAAACAGAAAATTGACCTTGGCCTACTGGAGGAATAAAGTACCAGGTGCTTTCACATATACATTTGGTACAGTATCAACAACAAATATATGAATATACAATTCAACATAAATCACCATAAACATTGGCATATAATTCAAAACACGCCTAAATATTCTGCAACATGACGGCAATAGAACCAAACAAGGCACCATGTAATGTATCAAACTGACATACACTTACTTTGTAGGTCAAGAACGCGCACAGTCAAGCGCTAGGAACACCACACTGCGAACTGCGGACTTTGAACGCAGCGTTTTGAGCTCACATGACGTGTTTTTGAATGGCTGTGGATGGGAAATAAAAATGTCCGTTGCGGCCACACGGCCATGCGTCCTCAGGACGCTGGTCTTTGTAGAGTGCAAGGTAGAGGTAGAGTGCAAACTAGGCATGGACTACTTGTGCGTGAGCGGAGCGAGCTAAGGGCCCTGATACACCTAGCAATGTTTTGATCAACATCAACAAGCAACGTCAATTATCAACGTTGACTTTTCACCTTTCTGTAGAAAATGATGGTCAACTCCTGGTTGTTCAGAAAAGTCAGATCGTTAGCGCCCTCTACTGGGCAACATTTTGGAATCCTCCACTCACAGCCCTCCTGGGCGTCACCTGATCCTTTCTCTCAGACTGAAACCATGGCTGCTGCTGCTTCACTGCTGTGGACAAAAACAAGGATTTTGTAACTTGTATAACTTTTATTAATGAACATTTTGAGTTGGGTGGCAGCTGGGTGAAAATGATTCAATGGAAACAAAGATTTTTTTTTTTTTTTTCTTTCTGAGAGCCGCTAGGGTCCATTTGGTTCGCATTTGTACACTCTCAGGAAAAAAATGAAAATGGTTGGAATTCCCCTTTTAATGGGAGGTGTTGCCTGTTGCCGTGTGTCTCATCATGTTGCCTCGTTGATTAGACATTGCTAGTTGATATTGATCAAAATATTGCTAGTGTATCAGGGCCCTAATACTCATGACATTAGCTATAAAGTTCTCTTATGTCATCATTACATCATCACCTAAATTGGCCAATCAGAAAGACTGTACAGAACTGCTGCTATCCTCTTCTTGCACATGTACAGTAATACCCCTACAGTAATACCCCTACAGTAATACCCCTACAGTAATACACCTACAGTAATACCCCTACAGTAATACCCCTACAGTAATACCCCTACAGTAATAGTAATACCCCTATAGTAATACCCCTACAGTAACACCCCAACAGTAATACCCCTACTCTGTCATAGTTGTCATAGCTTTATGTTAGTATAGCATATTGCTTAGTTGTAGTATGCCATAGCATGTTAGAATGTATAGTTTATTTGTAGTATTCCATAGATGTAGTAAGTATTTATGTGTCTGTTTAGCTGCTCAGTTGTAGTATGTTTAGTTTTAGACGTATAGTTTAATTGTAGCTTATATATACAGTATATGTCCTGTCTAGTTCCTGTCTAGCTGTCTGTTTAACTTCACTACTTGACACTTTATAATTATACCTGGTTGTAGCTTAGAAACCTTCACCCCACTTTACGCTGTTACAGTTGCACTTTAATGCTCTAGTCTGTTGCACTACATCACTTACTGTTTCTTGTATTATTCTTTGTATTTGTGCTTTTTCTTATTGCACTGTCCATTGTCTTATTGCACCGGGGAACAATGGAAACGTTATTTCATCCCTGTATAAAGATGTGCAGTGACCCCTGTTCCACTAGTGGATTTCCCATTCATTTTTCTCATAGACTTATAGAATAGAATTTATATCAAGACATTTACGCCGTGGACAAAGCCAACTCGAGTGACAAATCATGATGACACACACAAACCTTTGGGACAATAAAATAATTTCTAAGATGAAAAATGAAACAAATATATTGTATCATGACGTTTTCTACTTCTTCCTATTTATATATTAAATGACGATATTGTGTTTGTTGTCATGATTTGTCACGACCCGAGTTGGCTTTGGCAGCGGCTCAATCGTGTTTTTATTAACCATTTTCGAAAAGTCTATGAGGGAAATGAATGAGGAATCCACTAGTGAAACAGGGGCGGTGACGTCACTGCACATCACTATATGTCCTGACATACACTGGAGTGACAAATAAAGAACCTTTATCAGCTTCCCTGTTTGAGCTAGCTCAAGCTAGCTCAAACAGGGAACAAACAAACAATTAGAAATTTAGGATTAAAGTGATAGGATTAAAGTGAGAGCAGTAACGTGAAAACGTCCATCGTGTTGGTTAGGGTTGGATGCTGGAATGACATTTGTGACAATTTGATTGGCTGATACACGGAATGTGAAGCATTAGGTATAACAACAACAAGAGTACTTCTCACTTCACACAAGTGTGATTTCTATTCTTTCAGTCTCCGTTGGCTGCCAGTTCCCACCTGAGGTTGTGTGGTAGTTCTGACTGCTCCACACCGTACTGAACAACTGATAACTTACATAATGTCTTGAGGCTCGGACTGCAGTCTAAGACACACAGGTCATCAGAGGATAAACATAGTAGCCCTGTACCATCATCTACAATCCGTTTGGATCCTCCAAAGAGGATGATACGATCTCCCATCTTGCAGCAACACATCCCAAAGGTTGGAGACGGTACTTTCCCCTTGGTCTCAACCTTCTTCCAGGAGAATGTCTCTGGAATGAATCTCCACACATCATTGAGGTCTCCTCCTCTGCTATAACCACCAAATATGTACAGGTCTCCATTGTAGGTAAAAGCTGAATGAAACCAATGTTGTTCAGGAAGATGCTTTACATGAGGTGTGTCCAACCAGAGGTTGTTCTCCATGTCAAACACTCTGATGTTGTAGTTTTGAACCGTCGGCCCCCAGCCTCCAAATACAAACATTTTTGTCCCAATGATAGTGGCACAGTGATCCGCTGAACGAAAAGGTCTAGGTCCTCTGGTGTTGACCAAAGACCAGACCATAGTGCTGGTGTCCAACTTGTACGTGTCACGAGTGAATCCAGCTCTACTGGTGTATCCTCCGTGGACAAACATGACCTTCCCCAAGACACAGGCTGAATGGTTCATCCTCACTCCAGGAACAGTGCCAGAAACCTTTGGTTTGGACCATGTGTGTGTGTTGACATTAAAAGTATAAAGCAGGTTGCAGTACTTGTTTCTGTAGCACTTACACCCTCCCCAGAGGTAGACGATGTCCTCAACCAGCACAGCTGTGTGGCCGTAGCGCCTGGAGGGAACCTCACTGTGTGGTTCTCCTATTCCTGGTGATGTCACTGTGGTCAACTTCCTCCAGCGCAAAGACACCGTGTTAAAGACCTGCACATCAATCTGGTCCTCGTTCTCATCATCATAATTTCTTCCAAAGTAGTACAGCTCTAGTCCCACCGCTACACCAACACCACCATGTGGCCATCCTTTCTGATGTAACGTCCAGGAAAACATCTTTTACACAACACTTAATAGTAGACTAAATAAGCATGTTGTCTTCCTGCTCTGAAGATGAATAAAGAGCTCAAGGGACAAGAGACAAATACGCAGACATCTAACTTCTAAAGCCTTTAGAGTCTAGAAGTGTCTTGAAGAGATCTGTGTTGAAGAACTGAGTCTTGGAAAAGATTAAAACTGAATTCTCTCCAAGGCTATATACAGTATATAAAGGCCGAAAGGGACACTCTCTAGGTGGTCCTCAGACTAGCCATCCATCGTTGCTTCCAGTCATCCTGGTTCTCCATACATCCGGCCAGCTCCTCGGTGCTTTGTGCTACTGTGTCGTTCTTAAGTACATCCACATTATGTTTATGTGGGTCATCCTCATGACAGGTGTCTGTGTGTTGGTTCCCATAGCAGCAGTTTGCTGGCTGGCAGCTGTTGGTGTATTGGTGTGACTCAGTGAGACAGATTTAGAAATGTCCATATACGGACATTAAAGGGACCCAGACAGATGGGTACAACGGGTATTGCATAGCCGGGTGGGCCATGGATCTCCAACTCCACAATCATTACCGACTCTACTGCTGGGCACCGGTCTAGTATATACACATCACACCTGGGTGAAGTGAGGGGCGATCTTATCATTTTACAACATTGATTACAACATAATGTCACAGGTTTACTCGATGGGTGACAATGTTTGTTTAGGCTACCAAACAAACATTCAATTATCTTCACTGGCAAGTCATTTTTAAAACAAACACGGTTGAAAAACGAACATTAAAGCTGTATATAGGAGAGGCTAGTGGTCACAAATGTGGAAGTGGCTGGAACAACAGTGGTTAGAGAACTTACAGCATTAGACGGCCCTCTGATCTCAAAGACAAGTTTCCTCATGCATGTATGACAGACACAAAGTGAAAAAAATAAAAAATAAAATAAAAAATAACTTGACCTTATCTCATCTACAGAGTCTCATTATGACGGAGGTTAAACTAGGACCAATTCAACTCATTCCACCCTTTAATGGAGTCTCATTATGAAGGTGGTCCACCTGGACGTCTTACTACAACCAATTACAAAGATCAAAGCAGACCTGGCTGACCTCCAACACTCTGTAGATGAATGACCTCCACTTTCTAAAGCCCCTTGCCAGTGGCTTCATCAATGTTCACAGAAACAGCTACTTTAATGCAACAAAAGTAATTATCAGGTTTACCACCTTTGTGTTTGTCACAACTGTTTTTCCTTTTCCCCATGGTCAAGTATACTCACAACAACTACATTAAAGCAATCAGAATACTTACATAGTTATTGGTATGATCTATTACTTCACTTTACTCACAATGTACATCATTTGGTGTTCATATACTCACAACAGGTAAGATCCTAGTAGTGATAATTTGATTGACTGAGCAAAGTAGATCAGCACTCAGTGGAGTGCAAACCTGGCCATGGCCTACTTGTGTGTGAGTGGTGTGAGCTAATACTCATGAGATTAGCTATAAAGGTCTCTTATTCATGTCATCATTACATCGTCACCTAAATTGGCCAATCAGAATACCCCAAGGGTCGACCGACCACGCACGGATCACTTAACTTGTGGCTGCTAGCTCAAGCAGGGAACAAACAAACAATTATAAACAATTAGAAATTCAGGATTAAAGGGAGGGCAGCAAAGTGAAAACGGCCATCATGGAGGTTAGGGTTAGATCCTGGAATGACATTTGTGACAATTTGATTGGCTGATACACAGAATGTGACGCATGCAGTATGGTGACATGAGTGCTCCTCACTTCACACAAGTGTGATTTCTATTCTTTCAGTCTCCGCTGGCTGCCAGTTCCCACCTGAGGTTGTGTGGTAGTTCTGACTGCTCCACACCGTACTGAACAACTGATAACTTACATAATGTCTTGAGGCTCAGACTGCAGTCTAAGACATACAGGTCATCAGAGGATGACCATCGCCCTCTTCCATCCTCTACAATCCATTGTTCTCCTCCAAAGAGGATGATACGATCTCCCACCATGCAGCAGCACATCCTACGGGTTGGAGACGGTACTTTCCCCTTGGGCTCAACCTTCTTCCAGGAGAATGTCTCTGGAGTGAATCTCCACACATCATTGAGGTCTCCTCCTCTGCCATAACCACCAAATATGTACAGGTCTCCATTGTAGGTAAAAGCTGAATGACCCCAACGTTGTTCAGGAAGATGCTTTACATGAGGTGTGTCCAGCCAATGGTTGTTCTTCGTGTCAAACACTCTAATGTTGTCATAGCGTTGACCCGTCCCGCAGCCTCCAAATACAAACATTTTTGTCCCAATGATGGTGGCAGAGTGTTCATCTGAACCAGGAGGTTTAGGTCCTCTGGTGTTCACCAAAGACCAGACCATAGTGCTGGTGTCCAACTTGTACGTGTCATTAGTGAATACAGCTTTACTGGTGTATCCTCCGTGGACAAACATGATCTTCCCCAAGACACAGGCTGATTGGTCCCTCAATTCAGGAACAGTGCCAGAAACCCGTGGTTTGGACCATGTGTGTGTGTCGACATTAAAAGTATAAAGCTGGTTGCAGTAGTTGTGTCCGTAGCACTTAAACCCTCCCCAGAGGTAAACAATGTCCTCAACCAGCACAGCTGTGTGGCCGTAGCGCCTGGAGGGAACCTTACTGTGTGGTTCTCCTATTCTTGGGAACGTCAATGTGGTCAACTTCCTCCAGCGCAAAGCCACTGTGTTGAAGACCTGCACATCAATCTGGTCCTCATTGTTCTCATCATTTCTTCCAAAATAGTACAGCTCGTGTCCCACCGCTACACCAACACCACCATGTGGCGATCCCTTCTGATGTAACGTCCAGGAAAACATCTATAACACAACATTTAACAGTAGACTAAATAAGCATTTTGTCTTCCTGCTCTGAAGATGAATAAAGAGCTCAAGTGACAAATACGCAGACATCTAACTTCTAAAGCCTTTAGAGTCTAGAAGTGTCTTGAAGAGATCTGTGTTGAAGAACTGAGTCTTGGAAAAGATTAAAACTGAATTCTCTCCAAGGCTATATACAGTATATAAAGGCCGAAAGGGACACTCTCTAGGTGGTCCTTAGACTAGCCATCCATCGTTGCTTCCAGTCATCCTGGTTCTCCATACATCCGGCCAGCTCCTCGGTGCTTTGTGCTACTGTGTCGTTCTTAAGTACATCCACATTATGTTAATGTGGGACGTCCTCATGACAGGTGTCTGTGTGTTGGTTCCCATAGCAGCAGTTTACTGGCTGGCAGCTGTTGGTGTATTGGTGTGACTCAGTGAGACAGATTTAGAAACATCCATATATGGACATAAGGGGGACCCAGACAGATGGGTACAACGGGTATTGCATAGCCGGATGGGCCATGGATCTCCAACTCCACAATCGTTACCGACTTTAATGCTGGGCACCGGTCTAGTATACAAATTACACCCGGGTGAAGTGAGGGGCGGTCTTATCATCTTACAACATTGATTACAACATAATGTCGCAGGTTTACTCGATGGGTGACAATGTTTGTTTAGGCTACTAAACAAACATTCAATTATCTTCACTGGCAAGTCATTTTTTAAAACAAACACGGTTGAAAAACGAACATTAAAGCTGTATATAGGAGAGGCTAGTGGTCACAAATGTGGAAGTGGCTGGAACAACAGTGGTTAGAGAACTTACAGCATTAGACGGCCCTCTGATCTCAAAGACAAGTTTCCTCATGCATGTATGACAGACACAAAGTGAGGAGTTGGTGTTCTTTATGCATGGAATTGAAACAAACATTAACTTGACCTTATCTCACCTACAGAGTCTCATTATGACGGAGGTTAAACTAGGACCAATTCAACTCATTCCACCCTTTAATGGAGTCTCATTATGAAGGTGGTCCACCTGGACGTCTTACTACAACCAATTACAAAGATCAAACCAGACCTGGCTGACCTCCAACACTCTGTAGATGAATGACCTCCACTTTCTAAAGCCCCTTGCCAGTGGCTTCATCAATGTTCACAGAAACAGCTACTTTAATGCAACAAAAGTAATTATCAGGTTTACTACCTTTGTGTTTGTCACAACTGTTTTTCCTTTTCCCCATGATCAAGTATAATCACAACAACTACATTAAAGCAATCAGAATACTTACATAGTTATTGGTATGATCTAGTCTTGGGCAATATTGATTTTTTGATATCGATATTGATAACGTGATTAAAACCGGTATTATCGATTTTACCGTCCAATTAAACATTAATTTATTTCTTTTTAATGCTGTTTTTTTCCTACAGGTACTAGATGACAGCCACTAGATGGCGCCAGATACAAGGTGGCCGCTTGAACATGGTTATGCACACTTTCGCTTTCACGGAAATGAAAGTAATCTCTGACTATAGTTATCCTTGTACATTTCATGTTTAGGACTGTTTGGCATATTCACGTGGAGTACAGTATATGGACAATGGCATGGACAAAACTGAAAGAAATCTTGCATAGTTATGAGTAGGCCTACAACAGTATTGACAGGACTGGTTTGTTTTGCACTCAGTTAGTTAGTTAGGCTGTCGGTTGGTACTAATGGATTACATGATTGGAGACATAATGACTTCTTCATACCGAGGAAATCGAAGGAGACATCTCATAGTAAGTTCATTAATTGCAATGTGATGATGCGCTCTGTAAAAATACTACATAAAACAGCAAATAAAACAAAGGAGGCTAAAGTTATTAGGACTCCACCAAATGGACCTTACGATCTCGAAAAGGGTCCATTTGGTTACCAACAGTCCGTGATTTAGCTGGGGACCACCTGGAATCCTCTCAAGGACCACTGGTGGTCACCGGACTCGGCAGAAAGAGGAGGAGAATATTAACAATGGCGAACTGTGCATTGTGTCTTCTACACTAAATAAATGACACGATGCGCAGCGCACGTGAAATCAGAATCACTGCAAACTATGCTGCCCTTCGCTTCCCTCGTTCGTTCACATTTACACATAAAAGCATTAGGCATCAGTATTGCAGAATGAGCGCATCATCTCGCGCACACAGCACGATAGCGCTGCATGAATACAAGAGAACTCAGGCCACTGCAAAGTCAGACCGAATTGTGAAGAAAACTCGGCCCAGGTGTGTGGAAAGGTCGGCTCAAGTGTGTGGAAGTGTGTTTCTTTTCTATATTAAAACACGTCTTTAAGAATGTAGAAGAATAAGAGAATATTTAAATTGTAAACTGGATTTCCACAGCCCTGGGCACGAATTTCCACCGTCCTGGGCCGGGTTTTCCGCACTTTTAGTCGGTCCGACTTTGCGGCGGCCATAGCCCTCCAGTTACCCCCTTGTAAGAGTTGTACATTGAGGCGTAAAAAAACAGTGGTCGCACTGCTGTCCATGCAGCCTGGAACTGTGACAAACGAGTTGGAAATGCATTGTTTTCGACAGTTCTGCCAGCCAAGTAGCCTACCTACTGTATCGTCAACAGTGATGTGATGATGGCCCCATTCATAAGACTTAAATTAGCATTTCGACTTAAATTAGCATTTCTATGACGAGGGTCATAGCGTGTTGTTTTTCCGCACCATGGAACAATATAATGAATACATTCCAGTATCTATTGGTTTCGTGGTGGTGCAAGTTTGAGAATCACTGCTGAATGTAATTGATTCAACTGTAGCCTAACATTGTAACAGTATAATGACAATATCGTCGGTATTCTGTATTTTTTTTAATACTCAACGATATTGGTCGATATTGATTTTCAATATCGCGGTAAACTGTAATACCGGTATATTGCCCAATACTAGTATGATCTATTACTTCACTTTAGCCACAATGTACATCATTTGGTGTTCATATACTCACAACAGGTAAGATCCTAGTAGTGATAATTTGATTGACTGAGCAAAGTAGATCAGCACTCAGTAGAGTGCAAACCTGCCCATGGCCTACTTGTGTGTGAGTGGAGTGAGCTAATACTCATGAGATTAGCTATAAAGGTCTCTTATTCATGTCATCATTACATCGTCACCTAAATTGGCCAATCAGAATACCCCGAGGGTCGACCGACCACCGCGCACGGATCACTTAACTTGTGGCTGCTGGCTCAAGCAGGGAACAAACAAACAATTATAAACAATTAGAAATTCAGGATTAAAGGGAGGGCAGCAAAGTGAAAACGGCCATCATGGAGGTTAGGGTTAGATCCTGGAATGACATTTGTGACAATTTGATTGGCTGATACACGGAATGTGACGCATGCAGTATGGTGGCATGAGTGCTCCTCACTTCACACAAGAGTGATTTCTGTTCATTCAGTCATTGCTGGCTGCCAGTTCCCACCTGAGGTTGTGTGGTAGTTCTGACTGCTCCACACCGTACTGAACAACTGATAACTTACATAATGTCTTGAGGCTCAGACTGCAGTCTAAGACATACAGGTCATCAGAGGATGACCATCGCCCTGTACCATCCTCTACAATCCGTTTAAATCCTCCAAAGAGGATGATACGATCTCCAACTTTACAACAGCACATCCTACAGGTTGGAGACGGTACTTTCCCCTTGGTCTCAACCTTCTTCCAGGAGAATGTCTCTGGAGTGAATCTCCACACATCATTGAGGACTCCTCCTCTTGCCAAAACCACCGAATATGTACAGGTCTCCATTGTAGGTAAAAGCTGAATGACCATAACATTGTTCAGCAGGATGCTTTACATGAGGTGTGTCCAGCCAGTGGTTGTTCTCAGCGTCAAACACTCTGGTGTAGCATTGACCTGTCCCGCAGCCTCCAAATACAAACATTTTTATCCCAGTTATAGTGGCAGAGTGTTCATCTGAACCAGGAGGTTTAGGTCCTCTGGTGTTAACTAAAGACCAGACCATAGTGCTGGTGTCCAACTTGTACGTGTCATTAGTGTATCCAGCTCCACTGGTGGATCCTCCGTGAACATACATGACCTTCCCCAAGACACAGGCTGAATGGCCCTCCCTCACTCCAGGAACAATTCCAGAAACCTGTGGTTTGGACCATGTGTGGGTGTCGACATTAAAAGTATAAAGCAGGTTGCAGTACTTGTGTCCGTAGTACTCACAACCTCCCCAGAGGTAGATAATGTCCTCAACCAGCACAGCTGTGTGGCCGTAGCGCCTGGAGGGAACCTCACTGTGTGGTTCTCCTATTCCTGGTGATGTCACTGTGGTCAACTTCATCCAGCGCAAAGACACCGTGTTGAAGACCTGCACATGAATCTGGTCCTCATTGTTCTCATCATCATTTCTTCCAAAGTAGTACAGCTCGTGTCCCACCGCTACACAAACACCACCATGTGGCAATCCCTTCTGATGTAACGTCCAGGAAAACATCTATAGCACAACACTTAACAGTAGACTAAATAAGCATGTTGTCTTCCTGCTCTGAAGATGTATAAAGAGCTCAAGGGACAAGAGACAAATACGCAGACATCTAACTTCTAAAGCCTTTAGAGTCTAGAAGTGTCTTGAAGAGATCTGTGTTGAAGAACCGAGGGTTGGAAAATATTAAAATTGAATTCTCTCCAAGGCTATATACAGTATATAAAGGCCGAAAGGGACACTCTCTAGGTGGTCCTCAGACTAGCCATCCATCGTTGCTTCCAGTCATCCTGGTTCTCCATACATCCGGCCAGCTCCTCGGTGCTTTGTGCTACTGTGTCGTTCTTAAGTACATCCACATTATGTTAATGTGGGACGTCCTCATGACAGGTGTCTGTGTGTTGGTTCCCATAGCAGCAGTTTACTGGCTGGCAGTTGTTGGTGTATTGGTGTGACTCAATGAGACAGATTTGGAAACATCTATATATGGACATAAAAGGGACCCAGACAGATGGGTACGACGGGTATTGCCTAGCCGGGTGGGCCATGGATTTCCAACTGTCTCATCGTTACTGACTCTATTGCTGGGCATCGGTCTAATATATCCAAATCACACCTGGGTGAAGTGAGGGGCGGCCTCATCATGTTACATCATTGATTACAACATAATGTCACAGGTTTACTCGACCTTTAACAAGAGATGTTACCTAAACGGTAAAAAATATATTATTATTCAACATTTTCAGTAAAACATATTGCATTAAATATTTTTGCAAAAATATGACTGTTACAAGTCGTGGTGGAGCTGTGTGTTTGAATGTTTATTGTTGTCTCTACCGTAACCCTGACTATGTTTGGTCCTCTGTCCGTTCATCCGTGCACGCGTCCATCCGTTCACACGCCTGGAACACACCTGTTCCACAGGGTGACGTAACAGTCAAACTGTGGGGGTGACTGTTGCCCTCACAGGGTGACTGTTGCCCTCACTGTTGCCCTCACAGGGTGACTGTTGCCCTCACAGGGTGACTGTTGCCCTCACTGTTGCCCTCACAGGGTGACTGTTGCCCTCACTGTTGCCCTCACAGGGTGACTGTTGCCCTCACAGGGTGACTGTTGCCCTCACAGGGTGACTGTTGCCCTCACTGTTGCCCTCACAGGGTGACTGTTGCCCTCACAGGGTGACTGTTGCCCTCACTGTTGCCCTCACAGGGTGACTGTTGCCCTCACTGTTGCCCTCACAGGGTGACTGTTGCCCTCACTGTTGCCCTCACAGGGTGACTGTTGCCCTCACTGTTGCCCTCACAGGGTGACTGTTGCCCTCACTGTTGCCCTCACAGGGTGACTGTTGCCCTCACTGTTGCCCTCACAGGGTGACTGTTGCCCTCACTGTTGCCCTCACAGGGTGACTGTTGCCCTCACAGGGTGACTGTTGCCCTCACAGGGTGACTGTTGCCCCTCACTGGGTGACTGTTGCCCTCACAGGGTGACTGTTGCCCTCACAGGGTGACTGTTGCCCTCACAGGGTGACTGTTGCCCTCACAGGGTGACTGTTGCCCCTCACAGGGTGACTGTTGCCCTCACAGGGTGACTGTTGCCCTCACAGGGTGACTGTTGCCCTCACAGGGTGACTGTTGCCCTCACAGGGTGACTGTTGCCCCTCACTGGGTGACTGTTGCCCTCACAGCGTGACTGTTGCCCTCACAGGGTGACAGTCTAAGACATACAGGTCATCAGAGGATGAGTATTGATATCTCCCATCCTCTACAATCCATTTGAACCCTCCAAAGAGGGTGATGCGATCTCCCACCATGCAGCAGCACATCCTATTGGAGACGGTACTTTCCCCTTGGTCTCAACCTTCTTCCAGGAGAATGTCTTTGGAGTGAATCTCCAAACATCATCGAGGACTCCTCCACGGCCATGTCCACCAAATATGTACAGGTCTCCATTATAGGGAAAAGCTTGAATGAGCCCAACGTTGTTCAGGAAGATGCTTTACATGAGGTGTGTCCAGCCAATGGTTGTTCTTCGTGTCAAACACTCTAATGGTGTTGTAGCATTGACTCGGCTGCCAGCCTCCAAATACAAACATTTTTGTCCCAATGATAGTGGCAGAGTGTTCATCTGAACCAGGAGGTTTAGGTCCTCTGGTGTTGACCAAAGACCAGACCATAGTGCTGGTGTCCAACTTGTACATGTCATTAGTGTATCCAGCTTCTCTGGTGACCCCACCGAGAACATACATGATCTTCCCCGAGACACAGGCTGAATGGTGCCTCCTCGCTCCAGGAACAGTGCCAGAAACCTGTGGTTTGGACCATGTGTGGGTGTCGACATTAAAAGTATAAAGCAGGTTGCAGTACTTGTTTCTGTAGCACTTACGCCCTCCCCAGAGGTAGACAATGTCCTCAACCAGCACAGCTGTGTGGCCGTAGCGCCTGGAGGGAACCTCACTGTGTGGTTCTCCTACTCCTGGGAACGTCACTGTGGTCAACTTCCTCCAGCGCAAAGACACCGTGTTGAAGACCTGCACACAATTCTGACCCTTATTGCAATCATCATCATTCCTTCCAAAGTAGTACAGCTCGTGTCCCACCGCTACACCAACACCACCATGTGGCGATCCCTTCTGATGTAACATCCAGGAAAACATCTATAGCACAACACTTAACAGTACACTAAATAAGCATGTTGTCTTCCTGCTCTGAAGATGTATAAAGAGCTCAAGGGACAAGAGACAAATACGCAGACATCTAACTTCTAAAGCCTTTAGAGTCTAGAAGTGTCTTGAAGAGATCTGTGTCGAAGAACCGAGGGTTGGAAAATATTAAAATTGAATTCTCTCCAAGGCTATATACAGTACATAAAGGCCGAAAGGGACACTCTCTAGGTGGTCCTCAGACTAGCCATCCATCGTTGCTTCCAGTCATCCTGGTTCTCCATACATCCGGCCAGCTCCTCGGTGCTTTGTGCTACTGTGTCGTTCTTAAGTACATCCACATTATGTTAATGTGGGACGTCCTCATGACAGGTGTCTGTGTGTTGGTTCCCATAGCAGCAGTTTACTGGCTGGCAGCTGTTGGTGTATTGGTGTGACTCAGTGAGACAGATTTAGAAACATCCATATATGGACATAAAAGGGACCCAGAGAGATGGGTACAACGGGTATTCCATAGCCAGGTGGGCCATGGATTTCCAACTGTCTCATCGTTACTGACTCTATTGCTGGGCATCGGTCTAATATATCCAAATCACACTTGGGTGAAGTGAGGGGCGGCCTCATCATGTTACATCATTGATTACAACATAATGTCACAGGTTTACTCGACGGGTAACAAGAGATGTTACCTAAACGATAAAAAAATATATTATTATTCAACATTTTCAGTAAAACATATTGCATTAAATATTTTTGCAAAAATATATGACTATTTTACAAGTCGTGGTGGAGCTGTGTGTTTGAGTGTTTATTGTTGTCTCCACCGTAACCCTGACTATGTTTGGTCCTCTGTCCGTCCGTCCGTGCACGCGTCCATCCGTTCACACGCCTGGTCCACAGGGTGACGTAACAGTCAAACTGTGGGGGTGACTGTTGCCCTCACAGGGTGACTGTTGCCCTCACTGTTGCCCTCACAGGGTGACTGTTGCCCTCACAGGGTGACTGTTGCCCTCACTGTTGCCCTCACAGGGTGACTGTTGCCCTCACAGGGTGACTGTTGCCCTCACAGGGTGACTGTTGCCCTCACTGTTGCCCTCACAGGGTGACTGTTGCCCTCACTGTTGCCCTCACAGGGTGACTGTTGCCCTCACTGTTGCCCTCACAGGGTGACTGTTGCCCTCACTGTTGCCCTCACAGGGTGACTGTTGCCCTCACAGGGTGACTGTTGCCCTCACTGTTGCCCTCACAGGGTGACTGTTGCCCTCACTGTTGCCCTCACAGGGTGACTGTTGCCCTCACTGTTGCCCTCACAGGGTGACTGTTGCCCTCACTGTTGCCCTCACAGGGTGACTGTTGCCCTCACAGGGTGACTGTTGCCCTCACAGGGTGACTGTTGCCCCTCACTGGGTGACTGTTGCCCTCACAGGGTGACTGTTGCCCTCACAGGGTGACTGTTGCCCTCACAGGGTGACTGTTGCCCTCACAGGGTGACTGTTGCCCCTCACTGGGTGACTGTTGCCCTCACAGCGTGACTGTTGCCCTCACAGCGTGACTGTTGCCCTCACAGGGTGACTGTTGCCCTCACAGGGTGACTGTTGCCCCTCACTGGGTGACTGTTGCCCTCACAGGGTGACAGTCTAAGACATACAGGTCATCAGAGGATGAGTGTTGATATCTCCCATCCTCTACAATCCATTTGAACCCTCCAAAGAGGGTGATGCGACCTCCCACCATGCAGCAGCACATCCTATAGTTTGGAGACGGTACTTTCCCCTTGGTCTCAACCTTCTTCCAGGAGAATGTCTTTGGAGTGAATCTCCAAACATCATCGAGGACTCCTCCACGGCCATGTCCACCAAATATGTACAGGTCTCCATTATAGGGAAAAGCTTGAATGAGCCCAACGTTGTTCAGGAAGATGCTTTACATGAGGTGTGTCCAGCCAATGGTTGTTCTTCGTGTCAAACACTCTAATGGTGTTGTAGCATTGACTCGGCTGCCAGCCTCCAAATACAAACATTTTTGTCCCAATGATAGTGGCAGAGTGTTCATCTGAACCAGGAGGTTTAGGTCCTCTGGTGTTGACCAAAGACCAGACCATAGTGCTGGTGTCCAACTTGTACATGTCATTAGTGTATCCAGCTTCTCTGGTGACCCCACCGAGAACATACATGACCTTCCCCAAGACACAGGCTGAATGGTACCTCCTCACTCCAGGAACAGTGCCAGAAACCTGTGGTTTGGACCATGTGTGGGCGTCGACATTAAAAGTATAAAGCAGGTTGCAGTACTTGTTTCTGTAGCACTTACGCCCTCCCCAGAGGTAGACAATGTCCTCAACCAGCACAGCTGTGTGGCCGTAGCGCCTGGAGGGAACCTCACTGTGTGGTTCTCCTCCTCCTGGGAACGTCACTGTGGTCAACTTCCTCCAGCGCAAAGACACCGTGTTGAAGACCTGCACACAATTCTGACCCTTATTGCAATCATCATCATTCCTTCCAAAGTAGTACAGCTCGTGTCCCACCGCTACACCAACACCACCATGTGGCGATCCCTTCTGATGTAACATCCAGGAAAACATCTATAGCACAACACTTAACAGTACACTAAATAAGCATGTTGGCTTCCTGCTCTGAAGATGTATAAAGAGCTCAAGGGACAAGAGACAAAGAAGCAGACATCTAACTTCTAAAGCCTTTAGAGTCTAGAAGTGTCTTGAAGAGATCTGTGATGAAGAACCGAGGGTTGGAAAAGATTAAACCTGAATTCTCTCCAAGGCTATATACAGTACATAAAGGCCGAAAGGGACACTCTCTAGGTGGTCCTCAGACTAGCCATCCATCGTTGCTTCCAGTCATCCTGGTTCTCCATACATCCGGCCAGCTCCTCGGTGCTTTGTGCTACTGTGTCGTTCTTGAGTACATCCACATTATGTTGTGGGACGTCCTCATGACAGGTGTCTGTGTGTTGGTTCCCATAGCAGCAGTTTACTGGCTGGCAGCTGTTGGTGTATTGGTGTGACTCAGTGAGACAGATTTAGAAATATCCATATATGGACATAAAAGGGACCCAGACAGATGGGTACAACGGGTATTGCATAGCCGGGTGGGCCATGGATCTCCAACTCCACAATCGTTACCGACTCTACTGCTGGGCAACGGTCTAGTATATACAAATCTGGGTGAAGTGAGGGGCGGTCTTATCATCTTACAACATTGATTACAACATAATGTCACAGGTTTACTCGATGGGTCACAATGTAAACATGAAACCAAATGAACCCTTGCGGGTCCATTTGGTTTCATGTTTACACACAACTAGATAATGTAGAAGATTAATGGTCATTTTGATCTGTATGTTGAACTGCTTTGTTGTCTTCACCGAAGGTGGTGACTATAAAACGCCCTCTGTCCGTGCACGTAGCTCGTCTGTGCCCTCGATCTGTCTGTCCTCCCGACTATGACGTCATGATGACGTCATAGTTGACACACTAGGAGGACCCTTGAGGACCCTGAGATGACATCAAGCTAGGGGGGCCTGAGCTAGGAGATATTATCATCAAGTCTTACCATTTTTTTTTTAATCCTGAAGAGAAGTTAATGTTAAAAACATATTTATGTAGTGACTAAGATACGTTTATATATAGTCATGAGTATTGTCTCATTACACTCACAATAAACTACTTTGCAATGTGCACACGTTCAAACCTGAGCCCGGACGGTGGAGACCTGTGCCCCGTAGGGCACAACTCTTGTTTTCTCTGAAATCATCCTAGCATTGTTGACAAAAGTAAAAAAAAATCTTCAGCTTTGAGGTCTATCAAATGGTGGTCCGTCGCTCAAATTCTCAATAAATAGTGGGGCCCTGGTATGAAAAGGTTGAAAACCACTGATATACTGTATACAGTTAGCCTACAGTTTGTGGGGGTGGTTAGGGTATTTAAATGAGACATTATGGGTGGAGTGGATGACCGTTGTCACCTCCCATTGTTAACACCCACTTCTACTCTGCTGTAGGTGTGAACATTTTCTGAAACTTAAAATGGCTTTTTCTCAGTTTTCCTATTTTGGGACACCCAGATTTAAATGCTCACAACTCCTACAAAGATGCTTGAATTTCCTTGAGTGATGCATCATATGAAAGCTTACATTGTATACTTTAATAATCTGTAAAAAACAGAAAATTGACCTTGGCCTACTTGAGGCATAAAGTATCAGGTGCTGTCACATATACATTTGGTACAGTATCACCATCAGATATACAAATATACAATTCAACATAAATCATCATAAACATTGGCATATTATTCAAAACACGCCTAAATATTCTGCAACGTGACAGCAACCAAACAAGGCACCATGTAATGTATCAAACTGGCAGACACTTACTTTGTAGGTCAAGAACGCGCACAGTCAAGCGCTAGGAACACCACACTGCGAACTGCGGACTTTGGACGCAGCGTTTTGAGGTCACATGACGTGTTTTTGAATGGCTGTGGATGGGAAATAAAAATGGCCGTTGCGGCAAAGTGCCACACGGCCGTGCGTCCTCAGGACGCTGGTCTTTGTAGAGTGCAAGGTAGAGGTAGAGTGCAAACTAGGCATGGACTACTTGTGCGTGAGCGGAGCGAGCTAAGGGCCCTGATACACCTAGCAATGTTTTGATCAACATCAACAAGCAACGTCAATTATCAACGTTGACTTTTCACCTTTCTGTAGAAAATGATCAACTCCTGGCTGTTCAGAAAAGTCAGATCGTTAGCGCCCTCTACTGGGCAACATTTTGGAATCCTCCAATCAAAGCCCTCCTGGGCGTCACCTGATCCTTTCTCTTAGACTGAAACCATGGCTGCTGCTGCATCACTGCTGTGGACAAAAACAAGGATTTTGTAACTTTTGTAACTTTTATTAAATTAATGAACATTTTTAGTTGGGTGGCAGCTAGGGCATTAACCAAACATGTTTTTTTGGTAGTCGAATTGAATACTTTGGTAGTCGAATAATTGTCGACTATTCTATAGTAATATATATTTGTTCTTTATCCAATAAAAATGTGCAATTCTGGGTTTCTCATTGAAACAGTGCCTGCATATTACACTACTGTAACCCAGTTACAGTATGACATGAAAAATAAGCAATCAACCAACAATAATTACCAACACCACAGCACACCAACATTATGTCTGCTGGTGAAAATTTAAAAATACATATTAAAAATGATTGTTAGCGAATAACGAATAGTGAATTAATAGTCGAATAGTGTTTTCCTAGTCGAATAATCAAATATTTAGTTAATGCCCTAGTGGCAGCTGGGTGAAAATGATTCAATGGAAACTAAGAATTATTATTTTTTTTCTGAGAGCCGCTAGGGTCCATTTGGTTCGCATTTGTACACTCTCAGGAAAAAAATGAAAATGGTTGGAATTCCCCTTTTAATGGGAGGTGTTGCCTGTTGCCGTGTGTCTCATCATGTTGCCTCGTTGATTAGACATTGCTAGTTGATATTGATCAAAATATTGCTAGTGTAGCTTGTAACTTGTGTAGCTACAGTAATACACCTACAGTAACACCCCTACAGTAATACCCCTACAGTAATACCCCTACAGTATTACCCCTACAGTAATACCCCTACAGTAATACCCCTACAGTAATACCCCTACAGTATTAACCCTACAGTAATACCCCTACAGTAATACCCTACTCTGTCATAGTTGTCATAGCTTTATGTTAGTATAGCATATTGCTTAGTTGTAGTATGCTATAGCATGTTAGAATGTATAGTTTAGTTGTAGTATTCCATAGATGTAGTAAGTATTTATGTGTCTGTTTAGCTGCTCAGTTGTAGTATGTTTAGTTTTAGACGTATAGTTTAATTGTAGCTTATACTGTATATACCAGGGGTGGCCAACCAGTCAGATACTAAGAGCCACATTTTTTACTGTGGTACTGCAAAGAGCCACATCATACACGTGGGCACACATGAACATCACTGATCCCTTCCTCCCTCACACACGCACACGCACACGCACACACACACACGCACACACACACACACACACACACACACACAGAATGAAACCTCTGCTCATCAGCCAGATTTATTATAAATGTCACGTTTCATGTTTCAACATGATAATGACAGAAAGCCCCCACAACCCGGATACAGATAATTGGTTGAAGATGGAAGGATGAGTAGGCCAATTCAACAATTAACATTGCATGCATTGTTCACACACATACACACACAGAAACTCTCAGTTCAACCAAGTTCAAATAAAAATATAACATTGTGTGCACTCGTGTTACACACAAACTCTCAGTTCAACCAAGTGCAAATAAAAATAAAATATAACATTGTCTGCACTCACTGTGTCACACACAAACTGTCAGTTTAACCAAGTCCAAAATATAACATTGTGTGCACTCACTGTGTCACACAAACTCTCAGTTCAACCAAGTCCAAAATATAACATTGTGTGCACTCACTGTGTCACACACAAACTCTCAGTTCAACCAAGTCCAAAATATAACATTGTGTGCACTGCACTCACTGTGTCACACACAAACTCTCAGTTCAACCAAGTCCAAAATATAACATTGTGTGCACTCACTGTGTCACACACAAACTCTCAGTTCAACCAAGTGCAAATAAAAAATATAAGATTGTGTGCACTCACTGTGTCACACACAAACTGTCTGTTCAGCCAAAGTGCAAATAAAAATAGAACGTTGTGTGCACTCACTGTGTCACACACAAACTCAGTTCAGCAAAGTCCACAAACAAAAATATAATATAATTAACAATAGCTCTTACTATGCATGTTGCTTAGTGGGACTTCTGGCAATCCTTGTCCCGCACAATCTTCTTCAGGTCTGGCTTGTATTCCGTTGTTGCCACTCGAAGCAATTCCTTCAGGTGGGTGTCAGTCAGAACAGATCGATGCTTTGATTTCACGTGTTTTAATGTGGAAAACACGGACTCGCATACGTATGTTGACCCAAACATTGACAGTATTTTGAGCGCAGCCCGTTTGACATTGGGGTAATTTTCCATTGGCACAGTTTTCCAGAACTCGATGGTCCCTTCCTTGAAAGCAGCTTTCAGTCGGTCGTCCTCGCAAAAGTCGATCATCTCCAACTCAGCTGCAGCCTCATCTGAGACGAGTGGGGATTTTAAACAGTCCGTATCCGCACTGAATGGGTTGACGAGGAACGTAATCTGTGGCCTTTTCAGTTGTAGATCACGGAACCGGGTCACAAAGCTTGCGTGCAGATTTTCAACCAGTGTTGCATATCTGCCGGTTTTCTTTTTCAGCGCAGCGCTGGTGACTTGCTGGCTTGCTTGTAGCAGAGAGGGAAAATGCGTTAAATCTCCCTTTTGAACTTGTGTCTTGAACAACTTCAGTTTGTTGACAAACGCAAACACGCTTTGCACCATGTCAGGCAGGATTTTTAACTTGCCCTGCAGGGCCAAGTTCAGTCTGTCCAAGTGGCCCAGCATGTCAACCAAAAAGGCCAGATCCATAACCCACTCGGGGTCCGTGAGCTCGGGATAGTCCTTGCCCTTCTCTTCCATGAACATTTTCACGGCATCCAAAAGCTCAAAGAAGCGAGAGAGTACCTTGCCTTTTGACAGCCACCTCACAGTGCAGTGCAGCGGTAGATCACCTGGAAGCCCTTGGTCCAGCTCAGCGATAAGATTCTTGAATTGCCTGTGGTTAAGGGCATGTGTGCGAATGTAGTTTACAATTTCCATCACAGGCTTCATCACGTTGCCTAAATCCAATGATTTGGACACGAGCTGCTCCCTGTGGATGATGCAGTGGAAATTCCAAAACTCGGGAAATGTTTCGTCAGCTTTGCACAGTCCCACAAGCCCGTTTACCGATCCGATCATGGCTGGCGCCCCATCCGTGGCTATTGCAGTTAGTTTCTGTATGGGTAGATTTGCTTTCTCAAATGCAGCCATCATTGTTTCTTTCACATCTATGCCACGGGTTCTGTCTTTTAATGGCACAATATCAAGCAGTTCTTCTTTGATCACACAATCGTTTGTCACAGCCCGTGCAAATATTGCCAACTGAGGCGTGTCCTGTATGTCACAACTCTCATCCAATGCGACACTAAAATATTCACATGCTTGAATGTCAGAGTGTAACTGTGACTCAATAGCCGTGTTAATATCAGATATTCTGCGTTCAACGGTGTGGCGAGACAATTGGATATCTGATATAGTTCGTTTTATTTTGTCGTCTTCAGGAGACAAGATTTCAATAGCGTCAGTGAGGCATTTTTTAATGAAGTCCCCTTCATTGTACGATTTTTTAGCTTGTGCAATGTTCCAAGCCAGTTGATAGGATGCAAGCGTGACGGTCTCCGAGTGCTTCGTAAATTTTTGGAAACACTGCTTCTGCTTTTCTACCTGACTTTTCAACGAGGCCAACTTCTGCTTGCGCAGTTCACTCCCTTTCGGATATTCCTGGTCGAGGTTTGCATGGAGTGAGCTGTAGTGCCGCTGGAGATTTGATGTTTTAAAATGGGTTAATGCCACCTGACATACGAGGCAAAATGGCTTTGAATTGCGCTCAACAAAAAAATACAGACTCTCCCACTCCACCAAAAATGTCCTGTTTTCTTCTTCATATTTGCGCTTTGTTGTGCATTTTTTAGCTGCCATTTTGTGAAAGAACTTGACACAATTTGTTTACAATGCGACGCGGCGACCCTGCTTCATTCTGTGCCACTTAAACAGGTCCATATACACAGCTCTAGGTAGGGGGGTTAAAGAAGGCGGGGCAACTTCTGCTCCATATCAAGGATGAGCAGGATGCACGTTTACATGGGCAATCCCCCCTGCTCTCCTCGCTATATCAGCCCCTGAAGGCCGGCTCTCGAGAAGGCCGGAGTTGCCTTCTCGGCGGAGGGATACAAGCACGTGGCTCCTGTTGCTGTCAGTCAGAGCCTTGGAAATACAGAGTTACGCCAACTCCGTTCACTCCATGGCGCCAGTCCAATATGGCGGCTCCTCTACATAGACTTGTATTGGATAGTGACAACGAATAGTGACAGCCTGAAGTTACTGAATGCATTGGAGCCTACGGGGCTCGCGCGAGTACAGAAACCACGTGACCAGACTATTTTCTGTCCCCTCAATGTCGCAACTCTGTCTATTTCTAAGGCTCTGGTTGCTGTCCGCGCTTTGAGTAAGCGAGGAAGCGCGCGCTTTGAGTAAGCGAGGAAGCGCGGTGGAATAGCAAGCTTATAATGAAGGATTTGCTGCGCTTTTTTGGCGCGTGTCATGGGGAACCCCCCAAGAGCCGCAAGCAGCCACTCCAAGAGCCGCGTGCGGCTCGCGAGCCGCGGGTTGGCCACCCCCGGTATATACAGTATATGTCCTGTCTAGTTCCTGTCTAGCTGTCTGTTTAACTTCACTACTTGCCACTTTATAATTATACCTGGTTGTAGCTTAGAAACCTTCACCCCACTTTACGCTGTTACAGTTGCACTTTAATGCTCTAGTCTGTTGCACTACGTCACTTACTGTTTCTTGTATTATTGTTTGTATTTGTGCTTTTTCTTATTGCACTGTCTATTGTCTTATTGCACCGGGGAACAATGGAAACGTTATTTCATCCCTGTATAAAGATGTGCAGTGGCCCCTGTTCCACTAGTGGATTTCCCATTCATTTTTCTCATAGACTTATAGAATAGAATTTATATCAAGACATTTACGCCGTGGACAAAGCCAACTCGAGTGACAAATCATGATGACACACACAAACTTTTGGGACAATAAAATAATTTCTAAGATGAAAAACGAAACAAATATCTTCTATCATGCCGTTTTCTACTTCTTCCTAATTATATATTAAATGACGATATTTTCATGATTTGTCACGACCCGAGTTGGCTTTGGCCGCGGCTCAATTGTGTTTTTATTAACCATTTTCGAAAAATCTATGAGGAAAATGAATGAGGAATCCACTAGTGGAACAGGGGCAGTGACGTCACTGCACATCACTATATGTCCTGACATACACTGGAGTGACAAAAAAAGAACCTTCTAGCTCAAGCTAGCACAAACAGGGAACAAACAAACAATTAGAAATTTAGGATTGAAGTGAGAGCAGTAACGTGAAAACGTCCATCGTGTTGGTTAGGGTTAGATGCTGGAATGACATTTGTGACAATTTGATTGGCTGATACACGGAATGTGAAGCATTAGGTATAACAACAACAAGAGTACTTCTCACTTCACACAAGTGTGATTTCTATTCTTTCAGTCTCCGTTGGCTGCCAGTTCCCACCTGAGGTTGTGTGGTAGTTCTGACTGCTCCACACCGTACTGAACAACTGATAACTTACATAATGTCTTGAGGCTCGGACTGCAGTCTAAGACACACAGGTCATCAGAGGATAAACATAGTAGCCCTGTACCATCATCTACAACGCGTTTGGATCCTCCAAAGAGGATGATACGATCTCCCATCTTGCAGCAACACATCCCAAAGGTTGGAGGCGGTACTTTCCCCTTGGTCTTAACCTTCTTCCAGGAGAATGTCTCTGGAGTGAATCTCCACACATCATTGAGTTCTCCTGCTCTGCTATAACCACCAAATATGTACAGTTCTCCATTGTAGGTAAAAGCTGAATGAGCCCAACGTTGTTCAGGAAGATGCTTTACATGAGGTGTGTCCAACCAGAGGTTGTTCTCCATGTCAAACACTCTGATGTCGTAGTGTTGAACCGTCGGCCCCCAGCCTCCAAATACAAACATTTTTGTCCGAATGATAGTGGCACAGTGAACCGCTGAACGAAAAGGTCTAGGTCCTCTGGTGTTGACCAAAGACCAGACCATAGTGCTGGTGTCCAACTTGTATGTGACATTAGTGTATCCATCTCTACTGGTGTATCCTCCGTGAACATACATGACCTTCCCCAAGACACAGGCTGAATGGTGCCTCCTCGCTCCAGGAACAGTGCCAGAAACCTTTGGTTTGGACCATGTGTGTGTGTTGACATTAAAAGTATAAAGCAGGTTGCAGTACTTGTTTCTGTAGCACTTACACCCTCCCCAGAGGTAGACGATGTCCTCAACCAGCACAGCTGTGTGGCCGTAGCGCCTGGAGGGAACCTCACTGTGTGGTTCTCCTATTCCTGGTGATGTCACTGTGGTCAACTTCCTCCAGCGCAAAGACACCGTGTTAAAGACCTGCACATCAATCTGGTCCTCATTGTTATCATCATAATTTCTTCCAAAGTAGTACAGCTCTAGTCCCACCGCTACACCAACACCACCATGTGGCCATCCCTTCTGATGTAACGTCCAGGAAAACATCTTTTACACAACACTTAATAGTAGACTAAATAAGCATGTTGTCTTCCTGCTCTGAAGATGAATATAGAGCTCAAGGGACAAGAGACAAATAGGCAGACATCTAACTTCTAAAGCCTTTAGAGTCTAGAAGTGTCTTGAAGAGATCTGTGTTGAAGAACTGAATCTTGGAAAAGATTAAAACTGAATTCTCTCCAAGGCTATATACAGTATATAAAGGCAGAAAGGGACACTCTCTAGGTGGTCCTCAGACTAGCCATCCATCGTTGCTTCCAGTCATCCTGGTTCTCCATACATCCGGCCAGCTCCTCGGTGCTTTGTGCTACTGTGTCGTTCTTAAGTACATCCACATTATGTTAATGTGGGACGTCCTCATGACAGGTGTCTGTGTGTTGGTTCCCATAGCAGCAGTTTACTGGCTGGCAGCTGTTGGTGTATTGGTGTGACCAGAGTTGGGGGTAACGAGTAACGAGTAACGAGTAATATTACTACTTTTTCAGGTAACGAGTAGTGTAACGAAGTTACCTCCTAGAAAATAGTAATAATATTACAGTTACTTCTGCTAATATTACTTCGTTACTTTTGTCATGCTGCTGCGTTCAACAGTATTGCGTTGGTGAAGGGAGATGAGCTAATGTCACTTTAGCTTGATCGGAAAAAAGATGAGCAGCGGACTTTTATTAGGCAGACGTACAAAGACATCTGGTGTCAAAGCTGCGACATTGAGGCGTCAGAAACGTAGCGCTCGAAAGCTGTTTGTGCAGCTTGTTGTCCCTCCCGATCCTCAATAGAAGTCTATGTAGAAGAGCCGCGCTTGGACTGGCCACATAAAGAGAACGGAGTTGGCGCTAATGCTCTGCATTGCTCTTACCTTGATTCTTTGTTGAGATTTGAATCGAAAAACTCTCAGGCCATGCTCACCCGATTGCAATAATTCCAACTGTGGTCCAAGTATATCCAAGGATATTTTCATTTGCCATACAAGTCATGCGTTTATAATATGTGTTTTATCACACAATAGATGGGCTAAATGTCCACACTCGCTGCCTGTGTCGATGCGCTGTCTGCCAGGGGATTTCCGATACACAGCTGTTCTAATTAACTCTGTTTGCACAGTATCATCAATTAGGCCTAAGCCACTGGAGCTATAAGCCCTCATATACTCAATATTAAATCAAAAAGATCTTATGCTTATGTATGTTTATCATACATTTTTAAATTTTGCATTAAAACATAGTTGACAGACAGAACTGTAACCAAATAACAATCCACTGACTGAAATAACAGCCTACTGCAACTATGTAATCTATGGTAGGCTATGTTAATCATGTGTGGCATATAAATATTAATATATTTTAGTATTTTTTTCCAGGGTGGGATGCCTGTATTCATTCATCTAAATACATTCATCTAAATAGGCCTACATCCATCCATCTTAACCTGCTTATCCGTAGTCAGGTGGTGGGGGCAACAGTCACCCAATTGATGTTTGGCTGATTGGTGACTCTTGTTATTCTTCTTCTTTAGATTCAGCTCTAAAAGAAGCTGACAGATTGTGTAGTTGTAGCTACTTTCCTTTTTTCAGGGATCTGGGTGCAAAAGTAATATAAAAAAGTAATATGTAATATACTACATATTACTTTTGCATCCAAGTAATAAGTAGTGTAATATTATTACTTTTCTAAAGGGGTAATAAGTAATAAGTAATATATTACTTTCCTAAGTAATATTCCCCAACACTGGGTGTGACTCAGTGAGACAGATTTAGAAACGGGTATTGCATAGCCGGGTGGGCCATGGATCTGCCCACTCCACAATCGTTACCGACTCTACTGCTGGGCACCGGTCTAGTATATACAAATCACACCTGGGTGAAGTGAGGGGCGGTCTTATCATTTTACAACATTGATTACAACATAATGTCACAGGTTTACTCGATGGGTAGCCTGGTCTAGCCCTCAATGATTTTGGCCTTGGGGGGCGGGGGTGTCGTGGGATACCCACGGCGGAAGTGCTGCGCTCTGATTTGATCTCACTAACGTGTCGTCATCTCCGGCCCCTCCCACGCCCGTCCACTGCTGTTCTACGTCACATTATTTAGAGCGACGCCCACCCCGGAAGGTTGACACGCCCCTCAAGGCCACTTTCCAACGCGTGTTAGTCCAGGCTTTCCGTTTTCGCGCAAGGCGGACGAAAATGAAAACCTGGGTGTCGAGGCTACTCGATGGGTGACAATGTTTGTCTAGGCTACCAGACAAACATTCAATTATCTTCACTGGCAAGTCATTTTTTAAAACAAACACGGTTGAAAAAGAACATTAAAGCTGTATATAGGAGAGGCTAGTGGTCACAAATGTGGAAGTGGCTGGAACAACAGTGGTTAGAGAAGTTACAGCATTAGACGGCCCTCTGATCTCAAAGACCAGTTTCCTCATGCATGTATGACAGACACAAAGTGAGGAGTTGGTGTTCTTTATGCATGGAATTGAAACAAACATAAACTTGACCTTATCTCACCTACAGAGTCTCATTATGACGGAGGTTAAACTAAGACCAATTCAACTCATTCCACCCTTTAATGGAGTCTCATTATGAAGGTGGTCCACCTGGACGTCTTACTACAACCAATTACAAAGATCAAAGCAGACCTGGCTGACCTCCAACACTCTGTAGATCAGTGGTGTCAAAGTCATTTTGGGTGGGGGCCGCATTGGACTTAATGTGACTTCATGGGGGCCGGAGCGCCGCGGTGCAACCAGTCGCAGACCGCAAGCATGCACGGCACACGCATGTTTACGTACACAGCTGTTACTTCTATACAGTATATCACACAAGTCATATTTATTATTAAGAATAGCTATTAATATATATTAATGACTTTTCATTATTGGTTTTATACTTGTAGCCTAGATTAAGACATTTGCTATGAAAGATGCTATTTTTATTTACAGAGCATCAATAAACCATATGAAAATAGCATTTAAATTTCAAATACTAAATTTAAGTAAGTATGTATAGTTAACTAAGTATAGTTCTCGGTTATATACCCTTGTACTGCTGAAGTATAGTTCTCGGTTATACACCCTTGTACTGCTGAAGTATAGTTCTCGGTTATATACCCTTGTACTGCTGAAGTATAGTTCTCTCGGTTACACACCCTTGTACTGCTGAAGTATAGTTCTCACTTTGCAGCGCCAGCAGCCTAGCCTGGTAAAACGACTCCCCCTGGTGGACAACTTGAATTACTGTACATGCCGTTCAGAAGAGAGCTCAAAAGCATTTCTTTAAACGACCATAACTTTTGATAGGAACGTGCTAGAGACTTACTTTTTTTTTAATAGACTCATACATTTTTGCTCTACAAGCCTGGGGCCGGATTAAATCATCTCGCGGGCCGGATCTGGCCCGCGGGCCTTGACTTTGACACATGTGTTGGACACTCTGTAGATGAATGACCTCCACTTTCTAAAGCCCCTTGCCAGTGGCTTCATCAATGTTCACAGAAACAGCTACTTTAATGCAACAAAAGTAATTATCAGGTTTACCACCTTTGTGTTTGTCACAACTGTTTTTCCTTTTCCCCATGATCAAGTATACTCACAGCAACTACATTAAAGCAATCAGAATACTTACATAGTTATTGGTATGATCTAGTCTTGGGCAATATTGATTTTTTGATATCGATATTGATAACGTGATTAAAACCGGTATTATCGATTTTACCGTCCAATTAAACATTAATTTATTTCTTTTTAATGCTGTTTTTTTTCCTACAGCTACTAGATGACAGCCACTAGATGGCGCCAGATACAAGGTGGCCGCTTGAACATGGTTACGCACACTTTCGCTTTCACGGAAATGAAAGTAATCTCTGACTATAGTTATCCTTGTACATTTCATGTTTAGGACTGTTTGGCATATTCACGTGGAGTACAGTATATGGACAATGGCATGGACAAAACTGAAAGAAATCTTGCATAGTTTTGAGTAGGCCTACAACAGTATTGACAGGACTGGTTTGTTTTGCACTCAGTTAGTTAGTTAGGCTGTCGGTTGGTACTAATGGATTACATGATTGGAGACATAATGACTTCTTCATACCGAGGAAATCTAAGGAGACATCTCATAGTAAGTTCATTAATTGCAATGTGATGATGCGCTCTGTAAAAATACATAAAACAGCAAATAAAACAAAGGAGGATAAAGTTATTAGGACTCCACCAAATGGACCTTACGATCTCGAAAAGGGTCCATTTGGTTACCAACAGTCCGTGATTTAGCTAGGGACCACCTGGAATCCTCTCAAGGACCACTGGTGGTCACCGAACTCGGCAGAAAGAGGAGGAGGAGGAGGAGGCGAGAATATTAACAATGGCGAACTGCGCATCGTGTCTTTTACACTGTAAATAAACGACACGATGCGCAGCGCACGTGAAATCAGAATCACTGCAAACTATGCTGCCCTTCGCTTCCCTCGTTCGTTCACATTTACACATAAAAGCATTAAGCATCAGTATTGCAGAATGAGCGTATCATCTCGCGCACACAGCACGATAGCGCTGCATGAATACAAGAGAACTCAGGCCACTGCAAAGTCAGACCGAATTGTGAAGAAAACTCGGCCCAGGTGTGTCGAAAGGTCGGCTCAAGTGTGTGGAAGTGTGTTTCTTTTCTATATTAAAAAGGAAAAAAGGTCCCGCACACCGTCAGATACTTGCCATAAAGCTCTTTATTTGTCAACGTTTCGGTCAATAGACCTTCATCAGGACAGACAAGGTCTATTGACCGAAACGTTGACAAATAAAGAGCTTTGTGGCAAGTATCTGACGGTGTGCGGGGACCTTTTTTCCTTTTTGCATTTGACTTCCACTGCCCTACGCACCCGTCACCAACAATTTGAGGTGTGCATTGGCCTTTTTCTTTTTTTTCTTTTCTATATTAAAACACGTCTTTAAAAATGTAGAAGAATAAGAGAATATTTAAATTGTAAACTGGATTTCCACAGCCCTGGGCACGAATTTCCACCGTCCTGGGCCGGGTTTTCCGCACTTTTAGTCGGTCCGACTTTGCGGCGGCCATAGCCCTCCAGTTACCCCCTTGTAAGAGTTGTACATTGAGGCGTAAAAAAACAGTGGTCGCACTGCTGTCCATGCAGCCTGGAACTGTGACAAACGAGTTGGAAATGCATTGTTTTCGACAGTTCTGCCAGCCAAGTAGCCTACCTACTGTATAGTCAACAGTGATGTGATGATGGCCCCATTAATAAGACTTAAATTAGCATTTCGACTTAAATTAGCATTTCTATGACGAGGGTCATAGCGTGTTGTTTTTTCGCACCATAGAACAATATAATGAATACATTCCAGTATCTATTGGTTTCGTGGTGGTGCAAGTTTGATAATCACTGCTGAACGTAATTGATTCAACTGTAGCCTAACATTGTAACAGTATAATGACAATATCGTCGGTATTCGGTATTTTTTTAATACTCGACGATATTGGTCGATATTGATTTTCAATATCGCGGTAAACTGTAATACCGGTATATTGCCCAAGACTAGTATGATCTATTACTTCACTTTAGCCACAATGTACATCATTTGGTGTTCATATACTCACAACAGGTAAGATCCTAGTAGTGATAATTTGATTGACTGAGCAAAGTAGATCAGCACTCGGTAGAGTGCAAACCTGGCCATGGCCTACTTGTGTGTGAGTGGAGTGAGCTAATACTCATGAGATTAGCTATAAAGGTCTCTTATTCATGTCATCATTACATCGTCACCTAAATTGGCCAATCAGAATACCCCGAGGGTCGACCGACCACCACGCACGGATCACTTAACTTGTGGCTGCTAGCTCAAGCAGGGAACAAACAAACAATTATAAACAATAAGAAATTCAGGATTAAAGGGAGGGCAGCAAACTGAAAACGGCAGTCATGGAGGTTAGGGTTAGATCCTGGAATGACATTTGTGACAATTTGATTGGCTAATACACGGAATGTGACGCATGCAGTATGGTGACATGAGTGCTCCTCACTTCACACAAGTGTGATTTCTATTCTTTCAGTCTCCGTTGGTTGCCAGTTCCCACCTGAGGTCGTGTGGTAGTTCTGACTGCTCCACACCGTACTGAACAACTGATAACTTACATAATGTCTTGAGGCTCGGACTGCAGTCTAAGACATACAGGTCACCAGAGGATGAGTGTTGATATCTCCCATCCTCTACAATAAATTTAAATCCTCCAAAGAGGATGATGCGATCTCCCACCTTGCAGCAACACATCCTACAGGTTGGAGACGGTACTTTCCCCTTGGTCTCAACCTTCTTCCAGGAGAATGTCTTTGGAGTGAATCTCCACACATCATTGAGGTATCCTGCTCTGCCATAACCACCAAATATGTACAGGTCTCCATTGTAGGTAAAAGCTGAATGACCCTGACGTTGTTCAGGAAGATGCTTTACATGAGGTGTGTCCAGCCAGTGGTTGTTCTCTGTGTCAAACACTCTGATGGTGTTGTAGCGTTGACCCGGCTGCCAGCCTCCAAATACAAACATTTTTGTCCCGATGATGGTTGCAGAGTGATCATTTGAAACAAGAGGTTTAGGTCCTCTGGTGTTGACCAAAGACCAGACCATAGTGCTGGTGTCCAACTTGTACGTGTCATTAGTGTATCCAGCTCCACTGGTTAATCCCCCGTGAACATACATGACCTTCCCCAAGACACAGGCTGAATGGTAAATTCTCCCTCCAGGAACAGTGCCAGAAACCTGTGGTTTGGACCATGTGTGGGTGTCGACATTAAAAGTATAAAGCTGTTTGCAGTAGTTGTGACTGAAGCACTTACCCCCTCCCCAGAGGTAGACAATGTCCTTAACCAGCACAGCTGTGTGGCCGTAGCGCCTGGAGGGAACCTCACTGTGTGGTTTTCCTATTCCTGGGAACGTCAATGTGGTCAACTTCCTCCAGCGCAAAGCCACCGTGTTGAAGACCTGCACATCAATCTGGTCCTCATTGTTCTCATCATCATTCCTTCCAAAGTAGTACAGCTCGTGTCCCACCGCTACACCAACACTACCATGTGGCGATCCCTTCTGATGTAACGTCCAGGAAAACATCTATAGCACAACACTTAACAGTACACTAAATAAGCCTGTTGTCTTCCTGCTCTGAAGATGAATAAAGAGCTCAAGGGACAAGAGACAAATACGCAGACATCTAACTTAGAAAGCCTTTAGAGTCGTGTCTTGAAGGGATCTGTGTTGAAGAACTGAGTCTTGGAAAAGATTAAAACTGAATTCTCTCCAAGGCTATATACAGTATATAAAGGCCGAAAGGGACACTCTCTAGGTGGTCCTCAGACTAGCCATCCATCGTTGCTTCCAGTCATCCTGGTTCTCCATACATCCGGCCAGCTCCTCGGTGCTTTGTGCTACTGTGTCGTTCTTAAGTACATCCACATTATGTTAATGTGGGACGTCCTCATGACAGGTGTCTGTGTGTTGGTTCCCATAGCAGCAGTTTGCTGGCTGGCAGCTGTTGGTGTATTGGTGTGACTCAGTGAGACAGATTTAGAAATGTCCATATACGGACATTAAAGGGACCCAGACAGATGGGTACAACGGGTATTGCATAGCCGGGTGGGCCATGGATCTCCAACTCCACAATCATTACCGACTCTACTGCTGGGCACCGGTCTAGTATATACACATCACACCTGGGTGAAGTGAGGGGCGATCTTATCATTTTACAACATTGATTACAACATAATGTCACAGGTTTACTCGATGGGTGACAATGTTTGTTTAGGCTACCAAACAAACATTCAATTATCTTCACTGGCAAGTCATTTTTAAAACAAACACGGTTGAAAAACGAACATTAAAGCTGTATATAGGAGAGGCTAGTGGTCACAAATGTGGAAGTGGCTGGAACAACAGTGGTATGAGAACTTACAGCATTAGACGGCCCTCTGATCTCAAAGATTAGTTTCCTCATGCATGTATGACAGACACAAAGTGAAAAAAAAAAATAAATAAAAAATAACTTGACCTTATCTCATCTACAGAGTCTCATTATGACGGAGGTTAAACTAGGACCAATTCAACTCATTCCACCCTTTAATGGAGTCTCATTATGAAGGTGGTCCACCTGGACGTCTTACTACAACCAATTACAAAGATCAAAGCAGACCTGGCTGACCTCCAACACTCTGTAGATGAATGACCTCCACTTTCTAAAGCCCCTTGCCAGTGGCTTCATCAATGTTCACAGAAACAGCTACTTTAATGCAACAAAAGTAATTATCAGGTTTACCACCTTTGTGTTTGTCACAACTGTTTTTCCTTTTCCCCATGGTCAAGTATACTCACAACAACTACATTAAAGCAATCAGAATACTTACATAGTTATTGGTATGATCTATTACTTCACTTTACTCACAATGTACATCATTTGGTGTTCATATACTCACAACAGGTAAGATCCTAGTAGTGATAATTTGATTGACTGAGCAAAGTAGATCAGCACTCAGTGGAGTGCAAACCTGGCCATGGCCTACTTGTGTGTGAGTGGTGTGAGCTAATACTCATGAGATTAGCTATAAAGGTCTCTTATTCATGTCATCATTACATCGTCACCTAAATTGGCCAATCAGAATACCCCGAGGGTCGACCGACCACGCACGGATCACTTAACTTGTGGCTGCTAGCTCAAGCAGGGAACAAACAAACAATTATAAACAATAAGAAATTCAGGATTAAAGGGAGGGCAGCAAACTGAAAACGGCAGTGATGGAGGTTAGGGTTAGATCCTGGAATGACATTTGTGACAATTTGATTGGCTGATACACGGAATGTGACGCATGCAGTATGGTGAAATGAGTGCTCCTCACTTCACACAAGAGTGATTTCTGTTCTTTCAGTCTCCGCTGGCTGCCAGTTCCCACCTGATGTTGTGTGGTAGTTCTGACTGCTCCACACCGTACTGAACAACTGATAACTTACATAATGTCTTGAGGCTCAGACTGCAGTCTAAGACATACAGGTCATCAGAGGATGAGTATTGATATCTCCCATCCTCTACAATCCATTTGAATCCTCCAAAGAGGATGATACGATCTCCCACCATGCAGCAGCACATCCTACGGGTTGGAGACGGTACTTTCCCCTCGGTCTCAACCTTCTTCCAGGAGAATGTCTCTGGAGTGAATCTCCACAAATCATTGAGGTGTCCTCCACTGCCAGCACCACCAAATATGTACAGGTCTCCATTGTAGGTAAAAGCTGATTGACCGTAACGTTGTTCAGGAAGATGCTTTACGTGAGGTGTGACCAGCCAATGGTTGTTCTCTGTGTCAAACACTCTGATGGTGTTGTAGTATTGACCCTTCTTCCAGCCTCCAAATACAAACATTTTTGTCCCAATTATAGTGGCAGAGTGTTCATCTGAACGAGGAGGTTTAGGTCCTCTGGTGTTGACCAAAGACCAGACCATAGTGCTGGTGTCCAACTTGTACATGTCATTACTGGTGTATCCTCCGTGAACATAAATGACCTTCCCCAAGACACAGGCTGAATGGAACTTCCTCACTCCAGGAACAGTGCCAGAAACCTGTGGTTTGGACCATGTGTGTGTGTTGACATTAAAAGTATAAAGCAGGTTGCAGTAGTTGTGTCCGTAGCACTTACACCCTCCCCAGAGGTAGACAATGTCCTCAACCAGCACAGCTGTGTGGCCGTAGCGCCTGGAGGGAACCTCACTGTGTGGTTCTCCTATTCCTGGTGATGTCACTGTGGTCAACTTCCTCCAGCGCAAAGACACTGTGTTAAAGACCTGCACATCAATCTGGTCCTCATTGTTCTCATCATCATTTCTTCCAAAGTAGTACAGCTCTAGTCCCACCGCTACACCAACACCACCACGTGGTGATCCCTTCTGATGTAATGTCCAGGAAAACATATTTAGCACAACATTTAACAGTAGACTAAATAAGCATGTTGTCTTCCTGCTGTGAAGATGAATAAAGAGCTCAAGGGACAAGAGACGAATACGCAGACATCTAACTTCTAAAGCCTTTAGAGTCGTGTCTTGAAGAGATCTGTGTTGAAGAACCGAGGGTTGGAAAAGATTAAAATTGAATTCTCTCCAAGGCTATATACAGTATACCTCATGACAGGTGTCTTCAACTCCACAATCGTTACCGACTCTACTGCTGGGCACCGGTCTAGTATATACAAATCGCACCTGGGTGAAGTGAGGGGCGGTCTTATCATCTTACAACATTGATTACAACATAATGTCGCAGGTTTACTCGATGGGTGACAATGTTTGTTTAGGCTACTAAACAAACATTCAATTATCTTCACTGGCAAGTCATTTTTAAAACAAACACGGTTGAAAAACGAACATTAAAGCTGTATATAAGGAGGTTAGCACCCCTCACAAATGTGGAGGTCGCTGGAACAACAGTGGTTTATTAAACTTAGAGCATTAGACGGCCCTCTGATCTCAAAGACAAGTTTCAAATGGAGGAATGTGCTTCATAAATGCAGTTCATTTTCTCACCATTCACCATGAGAACAGAAACTCCTCCAGTGTCGAGCTGCTCCATTTAGTTCCATTAAAACCATTCACCATGAGAACATTTAGTTCCATTAATTCTCTCTCTCTCTCCAGGCAGTATCTCTTTGTGTCTCTCATCCTCCCTGTCAGGGCTGTTGCTAGCCATTTGGGTGCCCTAAGCACAAATGCCTTTTGGTGCCCCCCCCCCCCCCCCCCCCCCCCCCCCACCCCCCCCCCCCAACAAACAAGACAAATATGTTGTATTTCTCACAGGGCCACCGTTTCACAAGCAGTTATGGGCCATTAGCCATCCTGTTGTTTTCAGAACGATCCAACACCTCCAGTCTCCAGAACCAGTTGTTAAAGGTAGGGTAAGTGATTTGAAAATCATGGTGTAGTACCAGCCTGGTGCACTAGGGGTGTAGTACCAGCCTGGTCCACTAGGGGCGCCCAAGAGTAGCTACACTATGTGAACCTGCTGTTCGATCCTGATTGGAGGAGAATTTACCCTCCACCTGGAGAACTTTTATTAGCTCCTCTGCTAACGTGGGGGAGGGGGAAACTCCATATATGGTCTGCACACCTTATAATAGAGCATTTTAACAGAAAGAAAAAAATGGGTGATATCTGACAAAAGTGAAATCACTTCCCCTACCTTTAAACAGGTTTTGACTCATTTGATAACAAAAGGCTGAATTAATGAAGTCTAACACCTTGGAACAACCTTCCTAATGCCATTGTAATGTATAGTTCCCCGAATCCCCCACCACTACTCATTGTTTCTCAGTTGCAAGGGCGATTTTTTTTCCTTCCCTGAATTCCTGGCCCAAGCCTATAGCCTGGACCAGCAAATTAACCACAGCTCCTGTGAAATCCTACTGAAATCCTCATGTAGGCTGCACCCTTGCAGCCTACACAGAGAGGCGGGGGCGTGTGTAGGGTGAGGTGGTGGTGGGGGGCATCCCTGACCAGTTATACTTAGGGCCTCATATAGCCTAGTAGCGGCCCTGAATAAGCCCGCAGCCAGGCTGCGTATTTTAGCTCGTATTTTCAAACAATTACAGCTCGGTCAATCCTCGATCATTTCTTACCATTCAACATGTTATGTTGAAAAACATGTTCCACGTTTTTTGCTGTATGTGGCGAGCATTTATCCCAAGTCTGCGGTTGTTGTAAATTGCAAAAAAAAAAAAAAGTCGGGAAATTCGCGGCAAAACAGACATCTTTTTGATCATTCATATCTCCTTCAATTCTGGACCATTTTGTACATTTCAAAATGCACCGTGACCGGCAAAAATCACTCTATCAGATGCTGTATAGAATATGCTTCTCTATGAAGCGGAATCAAGAAACTGTCGGGATTTCTGTCAGGATTTCAGTGGAAACGTGAAAGCAGCAGCATTCGTCACAAGTTAATTAATGTATTTAATTACATTATATGCCTTACCTAAACACAAGCAAGTGACCGACAGCAGGCAGCTGCAGCTGTTTATAGGACAATCCATAAATAAGGAGATGAATTGAACTGGCGCTTCTGTGGACATCTCCAATGCGCACGGTCTGTGCCCGCACGACGCACGTGGATTTGAAATCCCGTTTTCCATTTCCCAAATCTATTTGACGAAATTAGCTTAAGGGACTGCGTGACAAACAGGGGGGCACCATGTCTCTGGAGAGGGGCACCCGGGCACAAAGCAGATTCAACAGTTTTCTCAGGAAAATGCATATTTATAGAAATTAGGGCTATTGATATTATTATTTTAATGGTGCCCTGCCGGTCACTGCCGGGCCCAACGCACTCTGCGCTATGTGCGTTGTGGTTCCTACGCCACTGCTCCCTGTGACTGACTGACAGTAATTGCTTTCTGTCACTCAAACTGATTAGTTCCTTGAGTGATTAATCCCACCAGAGTTCTTTATTAGAGTAATAAACTCTAGCCTGGAATAATCCCACCAGAGTTCTTTATTAGAGTAATGAACTCTAGCCTGGAATAATCCCACCAGAGTTCTTTATTAGAGTAATAAACTCTAGCCTGGAATAATCCCACCAGAGTTCTTTATTAGAGTAATAAACTCTAGCCTGGAATAATCCAACCAGAGTTCTTTATTAGAGTAATGAACTCTAGCCTGGAATAATCCAACCAGAGTTCTTTATTAGAGTAATGAACACTAGCCTGGAATAATCCCACCAGAGTTCTTTATTGGAGTAATAAACTCTAGCCTGGAATAATCCCACCAGAGTTCTTTATTAGAGTAATGAACTCTAGCCTGGAATAATCCAACCAGAGTTCTTTATTAGAGTAATAAACTCTAGCCTGGAATAATCCAACCAGAGTTCTTTATTAGAGTAATGAACTCTAGCCTGGAATAATCCAACCAGAGTTCTTTATTAGATTAATAAACTCTAGCCTGGAATAATCCCACCAGAGTTCTTTATTAGATTAATAAACTCTAGCCTGGAATAATCCCACCATAGTTCTTTATTAGAGTAATAAACTCTAGCCTGGAATAATCCCACCAGAGTTCCACGCATCTGAAACGGCACTTCAAAAACCAGTCTGGCCAGGAGGAGAGAATCTCGAATGGGAGAGAGTACAGATACTCCCATTGAATCCAATGCTATGGCTGAACAGAGACGTTTATTGGCTTAAAGCAACACGTGACGACGCTATTGGCTGAAAATCAACACGTGACGACGCTATTGGCTGAAAATCAACACGTGACGACGCTATTGGCTGAAAAGCAACACGTGATGACAGCTATTGGCTTAAAGCAACACGTGACGACGCTATTGGCTTAAAGCAACACGTGACGACGCTATTGGCTTAAAGCAACACGTGACGACGCTATTGGCTTAAAGCAACACGTGACGACGCTATTGGCTTAAAGCAACACGTGACGACGCTATTGGCTTAAAGCAACACGTGACGACGCTATTGGCTTAAAGCAACACGTGACGACGCTATTGGCTGAAAAGCATCATGTGACACCTAGTGTAGAACCGGCCACACCATACTGTGTACTGCGGACTTTGGATGCAGCGTTTTCAGGTCATGTGACGTGTTTTTTAATGGATGTTGTGGATGGGAAATAAAAATGGCCGTTGCGGCGAAGTGCCGCACAGCCGTGCGTCCTCAGGACGCTGGTCTTTGCGGGACTTTTCCGTAACAGACATTTTTATTTCCCATCCACATCCATTCAAAAACTCCAAACATGGCGGAAAATCGTGTGCTCACACCCTAAGGAGGAATAAACAAACCACTCTGGCCATCCAGCTCTATTGACAGCAGAACGCAATTTTGCAGTTAAATTGGCGAAATTACGGCACCTCAGGGTATTTTAATGCATTAACAGACCTCTCTACTATCTCATCACTCTGGTGAATAATGACTTGTCATATAATCCATATAACAAAGTCCATGACTTTAAAGCTGGTCTGTTGCCTGAGTCCGATGCATTTTATGCCTACTTCACAATAGCACAGAGTTATAGTCTCGAGGGAATATTGCGAGAGTGACATTCACAGAAATGTCACTTTGTGAATGAGGTGTGATTTCCCATGCCAATAAAGCTCCTTTGAAGTGAATTGCTACTGGGGAAAGTACTATTCTGCTCTTTAAGGCATCAATAGAATGCAAGCAAAGTATCCGAAAATATCCTGTGACATGTCTTCTCTCATTTGTATGCATTGATTATTTTCTACCAAGGTATAGTCATTAATACAATAATAAAAATGTGTGTTCATGCCGTTTTTTTATGACATTAGAATGTATTCATGCATCAACTTCCTGTTTGGAGAGTGGCAAGGCCAATGGCAAGAGCGGCAATCTGGCTTTGCTTCCTGACTCTAGACCACAATCTAAAAGTTGACATGCTGATTGATGCTGCTCAGTCAAAATTACAGAGTTAACCTTATTCAGTTTTTATCAGAATGTTGGCATTAATCATGTGAACTACATTAATAGTACTTTTGGTCCAAAAAGATGACTAACATAATATGTCTGAGTTGGGTTTGTTTAGAAAAAATAAGTTCCAAACATTAAAACCCAGTAAAAGTGTGTTACTAGTACATTGGGGTCGAACTAGTTGTATTAATCCAGAAATATAGCGTTTGTCTAACAGCCACGCATGCACAGACATGTCCTGGGAGGGGCTTCTATTCAAACTGGACGTCACTGCATTTCAGTTAGAGGAAGAGAAAGAGAAACACTGCACAGCACTGAGAGACAGAGGAATGGAGGCAAACTGTTTGTTAGGATTGTTTTAACCGTCTATTTTGGTGAGTACACATTTTATTCTGAATTTCATGCAGTGGGTATTATCTGCTCGCATTCTGTCACGTTTGACAAGTCCTAAAAGTGCGCATTTTTGAAAGACTTTGAGTTAGTTGTTTTGGTATAATTTAACAACTTTAACAGATTCACTGAAGGGTAATTTACGGAGCCCTCGAGGTGCCAAGCAGAAATATATATTTTAAAAGCGTGCGAACGCTATATCTAGCGTTCAATTGCTTTGTTAAAACGTCCAAACGCTAATCTAATCTTTATTCAAAAATCGCTATTTCATTTTTTTTACCAATGCGAGTGTGCTGCTGCTGCACTGGGAGTGACTCGCGTTGTTCCTGGCGAAAAATATATTTTTTGGACTTCCCAGAGCTCGCGGCGACCAGGGAGGAGAGCTCCGGACCTGCCCGACCGAAGAGCTCTCTCGGTCGGGTAGAGTCGGCCGCTCGCTCCCTTGCTCGGTGCGAGCTCCGGAGGTCCGAAAAAATGAAAATGTTTACAAGTCCAGCTCCATCTTCGAGGGAACCCTTTACACCCAAGGATGAGTCAAAAAGCTAGTTAGCTAGCCAGCATTGGCTAGTGGGAGGCAGTTAGCACGTCGTAGACGTGTAGGGATGTGACGTAGCCGAATCCTCCTTCAGAATCTCTACCGTCCATCCGCCGTCTATATAGTATATACACTTTATTTTAACAAAGTGATTTAACGCTAAATATAGCGTTCGAACGCTTTTAAAATATATATTTTTGCTTGGCACCTCCAGGGCACCGTAGTAAATACATGCTTAAAAATAAAAAACGTTTAGTGTGTAGTTCAGGCATGTATGTGTCTGTTAAAGTACAAGGAATGCAGGGGCGTTTTTCCCCCTTTCCCCCCCTCTTCCCATGTGGAGGGAGAAAAAAGGGAGGGGAAAGCTGATTTGATAGACCTTATAAATTGGTACGTTTTGGCAAAGACACTTGGTGTAGAGCAGTGTTTTTCAACCAGTGGTCCAGGGACCACCAGTGGTCCTTGAGAGGGTCCCAGGTGGTCCCCAGGCTAAATGATGGAAAGTTGGTTAACCATATTCAACTCTTGAGAGTGTAACAATGAAACCAAATGGACCCTTGTGGGTCCATTTGGTTTCATGTTTACGCTCACAAGCTCACGCTCTACAAGTTCACAACGTGTCATGTTGTGACGCTTGTGAGCTTGTAGATCTGCTATTTTGACATTTTTGAATAGTTACAATATCCATGTAATGTAGGTACTGTATATTGGCTATATTAACTATTATTTTTTTTTCCTTTTCAACATATTACCATCGTGGAGGACTTTCCTAAAAATCCATGTTCCTGGGCAGACTGCAGAGTAATGGGTAAGCACTTTGACTCTTCACTTAAAGATGGAGTGCCATGATTTTTTTCTACCCTAAAACATGATCATCAGGTATTAATGTTATATGAAAAGTAAGATTTTTTTTTCCCCAAAAAGTGCACAGTGTTCATTAAGTATGCCTGGTGGGTGGTAAAACATGAAGCCAACTATATAATATGGCGTATAATATGATGGTGGAATCCCCAGATCTGCTTCAAATAACTTTACTGACACTGTCACTCAGTTGGTGTCCTACACCAGGTAAAAACGTCATTGTACCATAGGAAGACCACCTTGAAGTACTACAGATGTGTTACTGTATATAATATATTACCGTATATTGACATACCACATGCGGTTTGGTTAAAATATTTTTTAAATCAAGTAATTTCCAGACTTTTCCGAAATGACTTGTATAAGATGATTACGCTGCAGACAAAGCCAACTCGGGTTGTGACAAATCTTGACAACACAGACAATATTTTGAAATAATTAGCAAGACGATAAAACAGCAGGCTACAACACTTAAGTTTTTCTTCTTTCAAATTATTTGATTGGTCCAAAACATTGTTTTTGTTATCACGATTTGTGACAACTATTAATGAATCCCTTCATATGTCTCCCTACCTCCCCCTTTCCATCCATTACCACCAGATGCATATCCGGCGTGCACTACAACTTGTCCCCCCCCAAGGCCCTCTTTCGGCCCAACGAGACCAACCCTCCTGTGACCATACAGGGCATCTTTACATCGGGATGAGTCCACCTGCGAGGCCTTCCCTCCCATCTACGGCTACCTCCCCTTGTTCACTGGCATAGGTGAGACTACTCAATCTGTAGTTAGTGTTGATTCTGACAGCACATTTTGAGTTAGTTTTAGTCATAATATTTTGAATATCATGATGTTTTGTTGACTATGTACAGTGGATTTAAAGGACATAATGACTGATTTTACACTTGGCCGAATGTGAGTTGGTATAGATTAAAATACAACTCAATAAAGTACAAATAAAGTGGGACATTTGCCCAAAATTGCAGATGTACAAGTCCACAGATCCGTTCAATTCTTTTGCAAGGCGGCGTGAGCTTGCAGATCAGCTAAAATAATACTGTTAATAATACTATGGATGGCATCTCTCAGCAGGAATAAAGGACACATCCTTTGAAAACAGAGCTGCTACACCACAACCTCATCCATCTCCTGATTGGAGCCATGAGCCTGCATCAACACAGGTATTTACCTAACTTTACTGGTTCACTCTGTGTCTGTAGTGCAGGGGTTTTCAAACTTTGTTTCACTCAAGGCACGCCTGTAAATATTCTTTTCATTTACGGCACCCCGGAATTACACTGCTAATTCTTGGACTCATATCATATTACTCTATGAAAAAAATCACATCTTTGCACCTGAGGTATAGCATGTTACTGATAACTGTCCATCGGTTTCCATTCAGTACTGACTGAAATTTTTAACTTTATATTTGAACCTTAGCATCCTTATTCTGGGGAAAACATTCATCAAAAATGGAAACAAGCATAACATTGTGGTTCACTTGTGTTTCTTTGCAGGCTACAGGATACAGCGGAGGACCTGGCAGAAGTCATGGTTGGTGTGCTGACCGGAGCCACTGTCCAGCTACAGCCCGTCGCTACTAGTACTGTACTGGAGCAGCAGGTAGTCATGATGTGCGATACTTGCCTTGAGCAAAAATTCAAAGTCTGAAAAAAACCCAAGCCTAACTCATTTTGTCCTGAATAGATTCTAGTTTCGGACCATAGATTTTACTTTCAGCTGCTGGTACTTTCTGGTTCTAGATTTTATTTTGAGACTAGATTCTAGTTCCTGGTGCTAGATTCTAGTTTCTGGCACTGGATTCTTCTCTCTGGCACTAGAATGTAGTTTCTGACACTAGATTCTAGTTCCTGGTGTTAGATTCTAGTTTCTGATTCCATTTTCTGACACTGGATTATAGTTATCAGAAAACATGTTCTAAGAATGCACCAGAAGCAAAGGTTTGAGTTAAAAAATGTTTGCTTCCGAAATATTATATTCAAAGATTTGAGCCACATTTGCACAATTTTTAGCGGAGGCCATTGTTATTGTTTTACTGAACATTATTTTCTGTTTACTTATCAGCTGGTAATGGGGAAAAAAGAATATAGTACCTCAATGTGACTTTATTTTGTTGTTGTTGTTGTTTTATTTACAATGTGCACTTAGTTGTTTTGCAGTACGACACTGAACCTTTTTTTTGTCTGTAGTTTAATCTGTCTGGTAACATTACTATATTGTACAGTAAACATCTGCCTGTTAACATTACTATCTTGTAGAGTAAACATCTGACTGTACACATTTAGTATCTTGTACAGTAAGTACAGTTGAAATGTTTGTTAATGCATTATTGTATTGTTTTATTGTTTTGCACGCATGACAAATAAATTGTATTTTGAAATCACATATTGATTGTGTAGCGTGCTCATTAGAAATAACCAAGTTCTGCTTACTCAGAATAAACAGATTGTATAGTGTGAACATTTGAAATTACCACATTCTGCTTACTCAGAATAAACGGGTTGTATAGTGTGAACATTTGAAATTACCACATTCTGCTTACTCAGAATAAACGGGTTGTGTAGTGTGAACATTTGAAATTACCACATTCTACTTACTCAGAATAAACGGGTTGTGTAGTGTGAACATTTGAAACTACCACATTCTGCTTACTCAGAATAAACAGGTTGTAGTGAACATTTGAAATTACCACATTCTGCTTACTCAGAATAAATGGGTTGTGTAGTGCAGATTCAAAATAATCAAATACTGCTTATTCAGAATTATTAAGATACTCGTACTGCTTACTCAGAATGAACAAGTTACTTTCACTCACTAACTCCAGGTTAGAGTTTACGTAGTTTTTCTGAGGTAATTAGTTAGTTTAGCTTTTCTAAATAAAGTCAACGTGTTAGAATTAAGAGTGCAGTGGTTTTCAACCTTTTTGATGCCAGGGCCCACCATTTATTCAGCATTTGAGCCACGGACCACCACTTGAGGACATTTTAGCCCCACAGACCCCAAAACTAAAGATTTATTTTGCTTTTGTCCATGACCATTAATGTTGTGTAGACTTGGGCTGATTCAGATGATGAATATTTTAACTCTTGAGAGTGTCAAAATGAAACCAAATGGACCCGCAAGGGTCCATTTGGTTTCATTTTTACGTTCTCAAGAGTTACACCTGGTTAACCAACTTAGCTGGGGACCACCTGGAACCCTCTCAGGGACCACTGGTGGTCCCCGGACCACCTGTTGAAAACCACTGCTCTAGATGAAGGCGGCGGGTACAAAAACATGAGACTGGAAGAATGTTGGAGTCGATGCAATGGTAGAATGAACGTGAACACAACTTATGATCCATTCCTTAACTCCATGGACACTGAACTAAATACTGGACCTTGTTATCACAAGGCATATAATATTTACAACATATTCATAGTAAAATGGCTTCTATTAGCTAAACAAATCAGGAGAGATTTCACTTTGTTATCAATTATTCTTTATCCCTCCAACCAACTCTCGTGAGATTTCTTGGGAGTCACGAAGAGTCTCTTTGTAATCTGCAATGTGCCATACGACAGATGTTAGGAGACCATTTGTAGGCTTTGTAATGTAGTCCATGCTGCCTCTAGTGGCCCCAATGGAAGGTTGCAGATCTTCGTACATAGAGTATCTTTGGTGTCACTATTCCCCTCCCCCAGGAGCCGCCATTGGACTTGCCTCATGAAGAGAACAGAGTTGTCAGAACTCTGTCTCTAGATGGCACTGGTTGAGTCATGAAGATCAGGGTTGCCATGTCTGTTTCCAGCCAATACTGACTTTTTTTTTTTTTTTTCAAGGGGAGATTTGAGTCATTTCTCTCACCAGTAGCTATGATAAATGAAGAGGATAGTGCACGGGGGCTTGGTGCAGGCTGGTGCGGGGGGTTTGCACATGCTCAGTGTAAACAGGAACTGCTATGATGGAATGTTCCAGCAGAGGCGCTAGATAGAAATCCCATAACTTGTGACTTAAGATCCAGAGTAGTTGTGAATTAAACAGCAACACTCTTCCATTTTCAAACATTTTATATAATCCACAACACTTGAATAAACAGTATGCATGTTTCTTTGTCATTTCACAAAAATACACAAAAAGTTGAACACATGTACTGCAATCAAAGCAAGTATCAAGAATATGGAACATCTACAAAAGAAAAATATACAAAACATTTCCATGTAGTAAATGTATTTGCCCTGGTCTTTCAGTCTGTTATAAACAGCTTTTTTCTCCACACAGTAGCTAAATTGACATACTATTTAAAATAAAGACAGAAGCATCCTATTATTCTCTTTTTATTTATTATTTCAGTTCAGGGTCAGTAACTCTAGCGCCTCTGCTGGAACATTCCATCATAGCAGTTCCTGTTTACACTGAGCATGTGCAAACCCCCCGCACCAGCCTGCACCACGCCCCCGTGCACTATCCTCTTTATTTATCATAGACCAGGAGTTGGCTTGCTTTGGCCTTATGTTTGCTTCTTTCTCTCAGAAGAGCTGGCAACCCTGGTGAAGGCCCTGTGCAGGGAACAATCCTTCCAGTGCTAGCTGTGCCTGCACTCTGTTTGTCATGTTTGATCAGTAAAGGTATCCAAGGAGATTTGAGCACCTTGCATTATGTGCAGGTTCTAAACAGGTACACAGGGCCGTTCAGTGACCAATGATGAGCTCTTCCAAACTACTTAGGAAAATAATCACCTGCAGAGAGTTTTACTGACAGAAGGCGACTCATAGCCTGGCGACAGTGGAGTTTTATCATAGCCTGGCGACAGTGGAGTTTTATCATAGCCTGGCGACAGTGGAGTTTTATCATAGCCTGGTGACAGTGGAGTTTTATCATAGCCTGGCGACAGTGGAGTTTTATCATCCTGGTGACAGTGGAGTTTTATCATAGCGACAGTGGAGTTTTATCATAGCCTGGCGACAGTGGAGTTTTATCATAGCCTGGTGACAGTGGAGTTTTATCATAGCCTGGCGACAGTGGAGTTTTATCATAGCCTAGCGACAGTGGAGTTTTATCATAGCCTGGTGACAGTGGAGTTTTATCATAGCGTGGCGACAGTGGAGTTTTATCATAGCGTGGCGACAGTGGAGTTTTATCATAGCGTGGTGACAGTGGAGTTTTATCATAGCCTGGTGACAGTGGAGTTTTATCATAGCCTGGCGACAGTGGAGTTTTATCATACTGTAGCGTGGTGACAGTGGAGTTTTATCATAGCGTGGCGACAGTGGAGTTTTATCATAGCCTGGCGACAGTGGAGTTTTATCATAGCCTGGTGACAGTGGAGTTTTATCATAGCCTGGCGACAGTGGAGTTTTATCATAGCGACAGTGGAGTTTTATCATAGCCTGGCGACAGTGGAGTTTTATCATCCTGGCGACAGTGGAGTTTTATCATAGCCTGGTGACAGTGGAGTTTTATCATAGCGTGGCGACAGTGGAGTTTTATCATAGCGTGGCGACAGTGGAGTTTTATCATAGCGTGGTGACAGTGGAGTTTTATCATAGCCTGGCGACAGTGGAGTTTTATCATAGCCTGGCGACAGTGGAGTTTTATCAAACTTTGCAGGTTGGAGAGGTTAGTGTTTTGTTTATAATTAGAGGGAAATCCCACCCATTTTCAACATTTCGCTATGTCATTAATATACCTTAGAGATGTCGTGTGGACATCTGTGTTTCCTAGAAATGGAGGTCTGAAAGAAAAAAAAAACAGCATCAAGTTGTTTCACCATGTTAATGATTTTTTTCTTTTAGGACCTTTTTTTCCTGAGAGCGTACAGATGGAACCAAATGGACCCGCTAGGGTCCATTTGGTTTACATTTGTACGCTCTCAGGAAAAAAAAAAAAAATCTTGAAAATGGGTGTAATTCCCCTTTAAGTGAAGGAGGAATGAGGATCTTGAAGGACTGGACTGAGGTGATGAAGAATGGATTATAAAGATCTTCTATCTATCTATTTATCATCACAGGACAACATGATGAGGACCCTGTGGACCCCTGTGGACCCTGTAGACCCCTGTAGACCCCTGTAGACCCCTGTAGACCCCTGTAGACCCCTGTGGACCCTGTAGACCCCTGTAGACCCCTGTAGACCCCTGTGGACCCTGTAGACCCCTGTTTATGTTTATTACGGATCTGTAGACCCCTGTGGACCCTGTAGACCCCTGTAGACCCCTGTAGACCCCTGTGGACCCTGTAGACCCCTGTAGACCCCTGTAGACCCCTGTGGACCCCTGTGGACCCTGTAGACCCCTGTGGACCCTGTAGACCCCTGTGGACCCTGTAGACCCTGTAGACCCCTGTAGACCCCTGTTTATGTTTATTACGGATCTGTAGACCCCTGTGGACCCTGTAGACCCCTGTAGACCCCTGTAGACCCCTGTGGACCCTGTAGACCCCTGTAGACCCCTGTAGACCCCTGTGGACCCCTGTGGACCCTGTGGACCCCTGTGGACCCTGTAGACCCCTGTGGACCCTGTAGACCCCTGTGGACCCTGCAGACCCTGTGGACCCTGTAGACCCCTGTAGACCCCTGTGGACCCTGTAGACCCCTGTGGACCCTGTAGACCCCTGTAGACCCCTGTGGACCCCTGTGGACCCCTGTAGACCCCTGTAGACCCCTGTGAACCCTGTAGACCCCTGTGGACCCTGTAGACCCCTGTGGACCCTGTAGACCCCTGTGGACCCCTGTAGACCCCTGTGGACCCTGTAGACCCCTGTGGACCCTGTAGACCCCTGTGGACCCTGTAGACCCCTGTGGACCCCTGTGGACCCCTGTGGACCCCTGTAGACCCCTGTAGACCCCTGTGAACCCCTGTGGACCCCTGTGGGCCCCTGTGGACCCTGTAGACCCCTGTAGACCCCTGTGGACCCTGTAGACCCCTGTAGACCCCTGTGGACCCTGTAGACCCCTGTAGACCTCTGTGGACCCTGTAGACCCCTGTAGACCCCTGTGGACCCTGTAGACCCCTGTAGACCCCTGTGGACCCTGTAGACCCCTGTAGACCTCTGTGGACCCTGTGAACCCCTGTAGACCCCTGTGGACCCCTGTGGACCATGTAGACCCCTGTAGACCCCTGTGAACCCTGTAGACCCCTGTGGACCCCTGTGGACCATGTAGACCCCTGTAGACCCCTGTGAACCCTGTAGACCCCTGTGGACCCCTGTGGACCCCCCTGTGGACCCCTGTAGACCCCTGTGGACCCTGTAGACCCCTGTGGACCCCTGTGGACCCCCCTTTGGACCCTGTAGACCCCTGTAGACCCCTGTAGACCCTGTGGACCCCTGTGGACCCCTGTGGGCCCCTGTGGACCACTGTGGACCCCTGTGGACCCCTGTGGGCCCCAGTGGACCCCTGTAGACCCCTGTAGACCCCTGTGGACCCTGTAGACCCCTGTGGACCCTGTAGACCCCTGTAGACCCCTGTGGACCCTGTAGACCCCTGTAGACCCCTGTGGACCCTGTAGACCCCTGTGGACCCTGTAGACCCCTGTGGACCCCTGTGGACCCTGTAGACCCCTGTAGACCCTGTAGGCCCCTGTGGACCCTGTGGACCCTGTAGACCCCTGTGGACCCTGTAGACCCCTGTGGACCCCTGTGGACCCCTGTGGGCCCCTGTGGACCCCTGTGGACCCCTGTGGGCCCCTGTGGACCCCTGTGGACCCCTGTGGGCCCCTGTGGGCCCCTGTGGACCCCTGTGGACCCCTGTGGACCCCTGTAGACCCCTGTGGACCCCTGTGGACCCCTGTAGACCCCTGTAGACCCCTGTGGACCCTGTAGACCCTGTAGACCCCTGTGGACCCTGTAGACCCCTGTGGACCCCTGTAGACCCCTGTGGACCCTGTAGACCCCTGTGGACCCTGTAGACCCCTGTGGACCCATGTGGACCCCTGTGGACCCCTGTAGACCCCTGTAGACCCCTGTGGACCCTGTAGACTCCTGTAGACCCCTGTAGACCCCTGTGGACCCTGTAGACCCCTGTAGACCCCTGTAGACCCCTGTGGACCCCTGTGGACCCCCCTGTGGACCCTGTAGACCCCTGTGGACCCTGTAGACCCCTGTGGACCCTGTAGACCCCTGTAGACCCCTGTGGACCCCTGTGGACCCCTGTAGACCCCTGTGGACCCTGTAGACCCCTGTAGACCCCTGTGGACCCTGTAGACCCCTGTAGACCCCTGTGGACCCTGTAGACCCCTGTAGACCCCTGTGGACCCCTGTGGACCCTGTAGACCCCTGTAGACCCTGTAGACCCCTGTGGACCCTGTAGACCCCTGTAGACCCCTGTGGGCCCCTGTGGACCCCTGTAGACCCCTGTGGACCCTGTAGACCCCTGCAGACCCCTGTGGACCCCTGTGGACTCTGTAGACCCCTGCGGACCCCTGTAGACCCCTGTAGACCCCTGTAGACCCTGTAGACCCCTGTAGACCCCTGTAGACCCCTGTAGACCCTGTAGACCCCTGTAGACCCCTGTGGACCCTGTAGACCCCTGTAGACCCCTGTGGACCCTGTAGACCCCTGTAGACCCCTGTGGACCCCTGTGGACCCCTGTGGACCCTGTAGACCCCTGTGGACCCTGTAGACCCCTGTAGACCCCTGTGGACCCTGTAGACCCCTGTGGACCCCTGTGGCCCCTGTAGACCCCTGTGGACCCTGTAGACCCCTGTAGACCCCTGTGGACCCTGTAGACCCCTGTAGACCCCTGTGGACCCCTGTAGACCCCTGTGGACCCTGTAGACCCTGTAGACCCCTGTGGACCCTGTAGACCCCTGTGGACCCCTGTAGACCCCTGTGGACCCCTGTGGACCCTGTAGACCCTGTAGACCCCTGTGGACCCTGTAGACCCCTGTGGACCCTGTAGACCCCTGTGGACCCTGTAGACCCTGTAGACCCCTGTGGACCCCCCTGTGAACCCTGTGGACCCCTGTAGACCCCTGTGGACCCTGTAGACCCCTGTGGACCCCTGTGGACCCTGTAGACCCCTGTGGACCCTGTAGACCCCTGTAGACCCTGTAGACCCCTGTAGACCCCTGTGGACCCTGTAGACCCCTGTAGACCCCTGTAGACCCCTGTGGACCCTGTAGACCCCTGTAGACCCCTGTGGACCCTGTAGACCCCTGTGGACCCTGTAGACCCCTGTAGACCCCTGTAGACCCCTGTGGACCCTGTAGACCCCTGTGGACTCCTGTAGACCCCTGTGAACCCCTGTGGACCCCTGTGGACCCTGTAGACCCCTGTAGACCCCTGTGGACCCTGTAGACCCCTGTAGACCCCTGTGGACCCTGTAGACCCCTGTAGACCTCTGTGGACCCTGTAGACCCCTGTGAACCCCTGTAGACCCCTGTGAACCCCTGTAGACCCCTGTGGACCCCTGTGGACCATGTAGACCCCTGTAGACCCCTGTGAACCCTGTAGACCCCTGTGGACCCCTGTGGACCCCCCTGTGGACCCCTGTAGACCCCTGTGGACCCTGTAGACCCCTGTGGACCCCTGTGGACCCCTGTGGACCCCCCTGTGGACCCTCCTGTGGACCCTGTAGACCCCTGTAGACCCTGTGGACCCCTGTGGACCCCTGTAGACCCCTGTGGACCCCTGTGGGCCCCTGTGGACCCCTGTGGGCCCCTGTGGACCCCTGTGGGCCCCTGTGGGCCCCTGTGGACCCCTGTGGGCCCCTGTGGACCCCTGTGGACCCCTGTGGACCCTGTAGACCCCTGTGGACCCCTGTGGGCCCCTGTGGGCCCCTGTGGACCCCTGTAGACCCCTGTGGACCCCTGTGGACCCCTGTAGACCCCTGTAGACCCCTGTGGACCCTGTAGACCCCTGTAGACCCCTGTGGACCCTGTAGACCCTGTAGACCCCTGTGGACCCTGTAGACCCCTGTGGACCCCTGTAGACCCCTGTGGACCCTGTAGACCCCTGTGGACCCTGTAGACCCCTGTGGACCCATGTGGACCCCTATGGACCCTGTAGACCCCTGTAGACCCCTGTGGACCCTGTAGACCCCTGTGGACCCCTGTGGACCCTGTAGACCCCTGTGGACCCCCTGTGGACCCTGTAGACCCCTGTGGACCCTGTAGACCCATGTGAACCCCTGCGGACCCTGTGGACCCCTGTGGACCCCTGTGGACCCCTGTAGACCCCTGTAGACCCCTGTGGACCCCTGTAGACCCCTGTGGACCCTGTAGACCCCTGTAGACCCTGTAGACCCCTGTGGACCCTGTAGACTCCTGTAGACCCCTGTAGACCCCTGTGGACCCTGTAGACCCCTGTAGACCCTGTAGACCCCTGTGGACCCTGTAGACCCCTGTGGACCCTGTAGACCCCTGTGGACCCCTGTGGACCCCCCTGTGGACCCTGTAGACCCCTGTGGACCCTGTAGACCCCTGTGGACCCTGTAGACCCCTGTGGACCCTGTAGACCCCTGTAGACCCCTGTGGACCCCTGTGGACCCCTGTAGACCCCTGTGGACCCTGTAGACCCCTGTAGACCCCTGTGGACCCCTGTGGACCCCTGTAGACCCCTGTGGACCCTGTAGACCCCTGTAGACCCCTGTAGACCCCTGTGGACCCTGTAGACCCCTGTAGACCCTGTAGACCCCTGCAGACCCCTGTGGACCCCTGTGGACTCTGTAGACCCCTGTGGACCCCTGTAGACCCCTGTAGACCCTGTAGACCCCTGTGGACCCTGTAGACCCCTGTAGACCCCTGTGGACCCTGTAGACCCCTGTGGACCCCTGTGGACCCCTGTGGACCCCTGTGGATCCCTGTGGACCCTGTAGACCCCTGTGGACCCTGTAGACCCCTGTGGACCCTGTAGACCCCTGTGGACCCTGTAGACCCCTGTAGACGCCTGTGGACCCCTGTAGACCCCTGTGGACCCTGTAGACCCTGTAGACCCCTGTGGACCCTGTAGACCCCTGTGGACCCCTGTAGACCCCTGTGGACCCCTGTGGACCCTGTAGACCCTGTAGACCCCTGTGGACCCTGTAGACCCCTGTGGACCCTGTAGACCCCTGTAGAACCTGTAGACCCCTGTAGACCCCTGTGGACCCTGTAGACCCCTGTAGACCCCTGTGGACCCCTGTGGACCCTGTAGACCCCTGTGGACCCTGTAGACCCCTGTAGACCCTGTAGACCCCTGTGGACCCCTGTGGACCCTGTAGACCCCTGTGGACCCTGTAGACCCCTGTAGACCCTGTAGACCCCTGTAGACCCCTGTGGACCCTGTAGACCCCTGTAGACCCCTGTGGACCCTGTAGACCCCTGTGGACCCTGTAGACCCCTGTAGACCCCTGTGGACCCTGTAGACCCCTGTAGACCCTGTAGACCCCTGTAGACCCCTGTGGACCCCTGTGGACCCCCCTGTGGACCCCTGTGGACCCTGTAGACCCCTGTAGACCCCTGTGGACCCTGTGGACCCTGTGGACCCCTGTAGACCCCTGTGGACCCTGTAGACCCCTGTAGACCCCTGTGGACCCTGTAGACCCCTGTGGACCCTGTAGACCCCTGTAGACCCCTGTGGACCCTGTAGACCCCTGTGGACCCTGTAGACCCCTGTGGACCCTGTAGACCCCTGTGGACCCTGTAGACCCCTGTGGACCCTGTAGACCCCTGTAGACCCCTGTGGACCCTGTAGACCCCTGTAGACCCCTGTGGACCCTGTAGACCCCTGTGGACCCCTGTGGACCCTGTAGACCCCTGTAGACCCCTGTGGACCCTGTGGACCCCTGTGGACCCTGTAGACCCCTGTGGACCCTGTAGACCCCTGTGGACCCTGTAGACCCCTGTAGACCCCTGTGGACCCCTGTGGACCCTGTAGACCCCTGTGGACCCCTGTGGACCCCTGTAGACCCCTGTGGACCCTGTAGACCCCTGTGGACCCCTGTGGACCCTGTAGACCCTGTGGACCCTGTAGACCCCTGTGGACCCTGTAGACCCCTGTAGACCCCTGTGGACCCCTGTGGACCCTGTAGACCCCTGTGGACCCCTGTAGACCCCTGTGGACCCCTGTGGACCCCCTGGTGAGTTGATGTTTATTTAAGTGCGGTTGCTCTCGGCTGGTGAGAGATTGTTGTTTTTTTAAGTGTGGTTGCTCTCAGCTGGTGAGAGATTGTTGTTTTTTTTAAGTGCAGTTGCTCTCAGCTGGTGAGAGATTGTTGTTTTTTTTAAGTGCAGTTGCTCTCAGCTAGTGAGAGATTGTTGTTTTTTTAAGTGTGGTTGCTCTCAGCTAGTGAGAGATTGTTGTTTTTTTAAGTGTGGTTGCTCTCAGCTAGTGAGAGATTGTTGCTTCTTAACCCACCCCCTGCTGTCCACGTGGACTCGTGATCTTCTCTGTCCGTCCCCCCCGCCAATCACGACGATCAGCCCAATCACGACGATAACCATTTCCCCCATTATACATTAGATTAAACCCTTGTGCATCCACCCTGTGGATATCAAACGTCTACATCAAAGGACAACACCACAGCAGACGATCACAGCACACCATGCACAGACAGAGTAGCCAATTGTATCTAAAAATCAACTGAAATATAGCCTAACTTGCTGTGCCACCGCATGGCAGCAGCAGCAGAGAGAGAGAGAGAGAGAGAGAGAGAGAGCAGACGGCTGCGCACACACGCACACACACACACACACACACACACACACACACACACACACACACACACACACACACACACACACACACACACACACACACACACACACACACACACACACACACACACACCAGTAGTCCGGGGACCACCAGTGGTCCCTGAGAGCATGAGGTCCATTTGGTTTCATTTTTCTGATCTCAAGAGTTACAGACCCATAAGGGTCCGTTTGGTTACAAAGGATCCATCATTTAGCTGGATCTAACTAGCTCAAACAATCAGTGCCGCCATTACAAAAAAAAAAAAAAAAAAAAAAAAAAAAAAACAGCAACCAAGGCTTTTTTTAAACCTTACCTTGTCTCCAAATAACAGGTCAACCACCAAAGATCAGGGAAAAGATCGCTATTAGATCCAAAAGTCAATAAATCCAAGCTCCTTCAGTGTACAGATCCATAAGGCTCCCTCTACTACACTCTCTCGTCTCTCTGTTTGTTGTGTGGTTGCTATGGAAACCCGTAGCTGACACATGTGGCTCTCCTGCCACGTGGCAGGGAGAGCCACGTGGGTGAGGATGAGAACCCTGTAGACTCAACTACATCCAACACATGCTCTCTCTCTCTCTCTCTCTCTCTCTCTCTCTCTCTCTCTCTCTCTCTCTCTCTCTCTCTCTCTCTCTCTCTCTCTCTCTCTCTCTCTCTCTCTTCCTACAGTGTTGCCAGGTTGTCGGAGAGAAATAAGTAACCAGGTCTCAAAATAATACTACTATACACATGAAATAGTTCAAATCCATCAGGCATTGGACATGGCAGTTCTTCAAGCTCGTTGTGATGTGTTGTGGAAGTAAATGAAAAAAAAGTTGTTTGAGGTTGGCATGATTTTATTTATAATATTATTTTGATGTATTTATATGGTTATGGGTATTGTATAGTACATTTTGGTATGGTGCCGTTCAAGTTTAGTACAGTACATCACAGTGTGTGATGTCGATGTGAGTGTGGTATATTTCCCTAACTGTGCTATATCATAAACTGATTTCTGCAAGAAAATGCAGCCACAGAACATCATCTGTGGGGACTACATGAACATGCCATATCTCTAATGAAAGGTTATGATGTCCTCTTGAATACAAAAGAAAAAGCGAGTTTCTAGCATGTACCATTTTGGAGTTATCAGTGATCAAAAACAGATTGATGTCACATAATTCAGTCACTATTGAGTAACAATGCTGCTTTCCAAGGCTGATATTTACATAACGGTAGATGCTATTTTATTATTTATTTTTTTTTAGATTCAAGCAGGCATCATGAGGTTTAATTTGATATATGGCATGGATGTGTAGCAGTAATATTACCTAATGTTAAATGCTAAATAAAACTTTGAATTGAGTTATTGAAAATGGCCTCTGGCCTGCTGCATCATCTGCCATTATAACGCACTGTATTCAATTGCTAATATCTACAAAACAGAACATGTTATCAACTCACATTTTTTTTTCCATGAAAGCAAAGAGATGGAGGATTTTTTAAGGTATTCCGTGTCTCGAACGGCCCACCATAGATTTTTCCATAATTGTCTAAAAGTCAGGTATTTCTGGCAGTGACACTTACTGTCCCCCTTTCTTGCAGCAGCGGGTGGGTTAAGTGTGCTTGCTCTCAGCTGGTGAGAGATTGTTGTTTTTTAAGTGTGGTTGCTCTCGGTTGGTGAGAGAGTGTTGTTTTGTTTAAGTCGATGACAGCTGCTGGTATGAGTCTGTTTGGATCGTATAATATCACTTGTGTCATGAGTTCCTGTTTATATATATATATATAGTGTGTATGGATTGTGAGCGTGTGTCAAAGGCACACGCACATGTTTGTTTTGGATACAATATCACTGCTCTTGGTGTCAGCTCTTGATTACTGTACATGTGTGTATATATATATATATATATATATATATATATATATATATATATATATATATATATATATATATATATATATATATATATATATATATATATATATATATATATATATATACTGTATATATATATATATATATATATATATATATATATATATATACTGTATATATATATATATATATATATATATATATATATATATATATATATATATAGTGTGTGTGTGTGATGTTTAATATTGCCATATAATCCCCACCTGCCTGCCGTTCGCTGCTTGTTGTCCAATAGTGATTGATGGATTTGTAGTGCTGCCATGAGCTCATCATAATTCCATTCCATGTGTAAACATTGTGTCTCTAATCCATGCTGTTATGATGAAAGGACTTTGACTTATTTAGACTTGTGGCAAAAAAGCTGAAAAACAAAACAAAATAAGAATAACTAATAACTCATGTCATAACCAGTGTTGGGGAAGTTACTTTTAAAAAGTAAGGACTTATAGTTATAGTGGACGGTATGTGTCTCTGATGTCTTGGTACAGTGGACAGTATGTGTCTCTGATGTCTTGGTACAGTGGACGGTATGTGTCTCTGATGTCTTGGTGCAGTGGACAGTATGTGTCTCTGATGTCTTGGTACAGTGGACAGTGGACATCACTACAAGCTTTTTCACAAGCTCAAGATTAGGGGTGTGCCCCTCAGTTTAATACGAATATTAGTCTTCTGGTATGCCAACCAGCAGATGCAGGTGAAATGGGGCAGCACTCTATCGGCCCCCTTTCGGGTGGCCAATGGAGTCAGACAGGGGGGGATTTTATCTCCGGCCCTTTTTAATTTATATATGGACGGTCTGTCAAAACAGTTAAATGAGTGTAGAACAGGGTGCATGGTTGGTAATACCACAGTTAACCACTTTATGTATGCGGACGATCTAAGCATAATATCCCCCAGTAGCTGTGGGTTCCAACAGCTGCTCAATATTTGCACTAACTATGGTCTGGATTTTAATGTTAAATATAACGCTAAGAAGAGTGTGGTCTTAATATGTAGAACAAAGGACGACCTGGAGCTCAGGCTTCCTGATTTTTATTTGTCTGGGCAGATCATAAGTGTTGCCAAAAGTGCTAAATATCTCGGTCACATCATTACTGACACTCTTGAGGATGATGAAGACATGTATAGACAGAGGAAAATGCTGTATGTGCAAGCCAACATGTTGGTCCGTAAATTTTACCACTGTACAACTGCAGTGAAGGTAAACCTGTTTAGAGCCTACTGCACCCCTCTTTACACAGCACCATTGTGGGTGAACTTTAAGAAGGAAAGCTTACGTAAGCTGAAAGTAGCCTACAATGACTGTCTCCGTATTCTGCTAAGAAAGCCAAGGAGCACTAGAGCCAGTGCACTATTTTGCTCATTAGGCCTCACCACCTTCATGGCCCTTTTGAGGAACCTCACATATAAATTTATGTGTAGACTGGACTGCTCGCTAAACGGACTGATTAAGCAGATGACAGACCCTCTCTGCAGCTCTGTCAGGTACATGTCTACCATCAGAGGACACTGGTACGAGTGCCTCACTTGATTTGCGTTTTTGTTTTATTTTGTTTTTTATGTCCCTTTTATGTACTGTATTGTGCTGTATCGTCTTGTTTTTACCATGTGGGCCTCGAGCCTGTAAATAAAGTATATATGTGTCTCTGATGTCTTGGTACAGTACTGGACAGTATGTGTCTCTGATGTCTTGGTACAGTGGACAGTATGTGTCTCTGATGTCTTGGTAGTATGTGTCTCTGATGTCTTGGTACAGTGGACGGTATGTGTCTCTGATGTCTTGGTACAGTGGACAGTATGTGTCTCTGATGTCTCAGTACAGTGGACAGTATGTGTCTCTGATGTCTTGGTACAGTGGACAGTATGTGTCTCTGATGTCTCGGTACAGTGGACAGACTGTTAGGTAGTGTAGCTCTGTCTCTACCTCCTTCAGTGTGCAGTGGGTACATAGTCTGTCAACTCCCTCCTAGCATTATGAAAATTAGTACAACGATAAAACGTGTTCAGACATTTTGGCAGGAATCTTTATTTTAGCCTCGTCTCGCCTCCAAAACAAATGGTCCTGTGCCATATGAAAAAGTAAACGTTTGTCAGTATTCATGTAAACCAACTGCACTCAGGGTCATTTGGCAGTCTGACATTCCAAAAAGGAAAAAAGTTCCACCAACTGAAGTCGTCTTCTGCTTTGGCAACTAAGAATGTAAAATAGTGTTTATATTTCTGTGCTGCTCATTGGCCAAGCTGCTGGACTGTTTGTTGGTCGTCGAGATTCTGTGATTGGCTGATTGCAGATTTTTTTCATGGAAATGTAAGGTGCCTGTGGAAAGCAACGCACCTCGTGGAATAGTAGTACTTATAGTACTTATTGGACCCATAAGGAAATCCACTGATTGATGTTGAGTTTAGTCTCTTGCACCCAAAACTAAGGAGAACTTGTACACGCATATACACTCCATATTTTGGCATGCTCCATATTTATACTCTACATAGTAATACACTAGTACAACAATTCAATCCGACATGTATTGGAGTACAAGTACAAAAAGTTGGAAATTGGCAATACTCCAATCCACTGTGTGCTGTGCGTGGTATGATCAATTCAGGGTTTGTAGTAGACAAAAAAAGTTATTTTACTTTACTTTTTTAAAAGTTTCTGCCTGAGAGCATGGATTTAACACATAGGAACACGTAGGAATACAAATCTCTCCGTTCTTCTGTTTTGCAGTTGGACAGATTCATCGTTCTCTCGTGGGTTCTGTACACCAGCCATGATACGAGTTGGAACAACTCCGTTCTTTTTGTTAGTAGTTTCACATTGTTGGACATCAGTATTGACAGAGTCGCTTTTAGGAACACGATGCCTGCGCTGTCCAGTTGGATTACTTTTATTTCCCTTTTGTTTAGGATTCAAGGTCTATACTCTCAAAAAGCAACAGCAGAGCCTTTTCCTGTCGGAAGAAAAAGTGAGAGGATTGATTTTGAGGAGTTGAATGCTATAGCTGGCCAGCCTCCTATATACTTCACTACAAAATGTTCATTTTTCAGGAACATGAACCTCATATTTTCTTCATCAAAGTTGGTTTAGTGACGTTATATACTGCAGTGTTGTACCTGAGCGATCGCTCTCTGAGTGTGTGCTCAAACAACGATCGCTCACAGACACATCCATATTTTATTTTGGGCAAACCTGAATCGTGTCCGTCACACACTGTGAGCTTGTAGATCAGCTATTTCCAGCACGCCGTACGTGGCGATAGGCAGGCGGTGAGAAACAGAACTCAGAGCCTGCACAATAAATGATTCACAAACAGAAGCTTTTAGAAATTGGCTGATGATTATTATTAGGTTTGGAGAGAAAGAGAGAGAGAGAGAGAGAGAGAGAGAGAGAGAGAGAGAGAGAGAGAGAGAGAGAGAGAGAGAGAGAGAGAGTTCTTTATTTGGAACCTTGAACTTTAGTTCATAATGTTGAATCATGAATTCTGAACGGTTTAGTTCATAATTCTTTAGTTCAGTTTTTAAATTTGCCAACTCTGACCTAAACTAGACAATTTGTGGAGAAACAGCAAAATCAATTTGCTACGCAGTCGACCGTTTTACCACCCCACCGTTCCCTACTAAACCGGGTTAACTAGGGATCAGGGTTAGGGTTTAGTAAACCCTAATCCTAACCCAAAACATGACCTCAGTAAAATCTAATAGAACTGTGTACATTGCGTTGGGTCTAATAGAACTGTGTACATTGTGTTGGGTCTAATAGAACTGTGTACATTGTGTTGTTGGGTCTAATAGAACTGTGTACATTGTGTTGGGTCTAATAGAACTGTGTACATTGTGTTGTTGGGTCTAATAGAACTGTGTACATTGTGTTTGGTCTAATAGAACTGTGTACATTGTGTTGTTGGGTCTAATAGAACTGTGTACATTGTGTTGTTGGGTCTAATAGAACTGTGTACATTGTGTTGTTGGGTCTAATAGAACTGTGTACATTGTGTTTGGTCTAATAGAACTGTGTACATTGTGTTATTGGGTCTCATAGAACTGTGTACATTGTGTTGTTGGGTCTAATAGAACTGTGTGCATTGTGTTGTTAGGTCTAATTCTAATAGAACTGTGTACATTGTGTTGTTGGGTCTAATTCTAATAGAACTGTGTACATTGTGTTGGGTCTAATAGAACTGTGTACATTGTGTTGGGTCTAATAGAACTGTGTACATTGTGTTGGGTCTAATAGAACTGTGTGCATTGTGTTGTTGAGTCTAATTCTAATAGAACTGTGTACATTGTGTTGGGTCTAATAGAACTGTGTACAATGTGTTGGGTCTAATAGAACTGTGTACATTGCATAGTTGTTCTCGTCAACGAAAACTAAAACGAAATGTGTTCGTCAACGACCATTTTTCACGGGACGAAAACGAGACTAGACTAAACGAAAAGCATGTGTATAAACAATAACTGGGACTAAATTAATATGCAATTTCGTTGACTAATAAATACTAGACGAAAATGTAGTTGACAAAATAAAAACTAATCTAAAATCTATTGTCATTTTCGTTCACGAACGAAGACGACACGAAATATATTATTATATTAATCGTATCTCTTTTTTGCGGAGTATTTTGCTATGAAGTCACGTTGTGTTCGGAAGTGCACGTCGGGGCTGTCCGGGAGCACAGTCGCCTATCACTTTGTATATACTAGGCATTGTGATCACTTCAGCGTGGCTGTAACCGAACACACCCTCCCTCCACAATTCCTCCTCCTCCGCCTCTTTTTGGTGCTCCGCACTGATCGCAGCAGCAGCAGCAAGAAGGCTCTGCAACTAACAAAACACGCGACAGAGATTTTACTCATACTTTATGGTCGAATCCTTTCACACAAAACAGCACGCTTTGCACGGGATTGGGACAAAGAGAAGAGAAGATTTATGGAAATATTTTCGCTAAATCGATGTGGACAGGGACAATACTTTATGCTTGTTCACAACTAGCGCCGTTGTGCGACGTCTCATCTTCGCCGAAAATGCCGTATACAGCACTAGCAGTGGTACGGGGACCACCAGTAGTCCTTGAGAGGGTTCCAGGTGGTCCCCGGCTAACTGGTGGAGACCCCGGCTAACTGGTGGAGACTTGATGTAACTCTTTGAGAGCGTAAAAATGAAACCAAATGGACCCGCATGCTCACACTTGTTGTTTAGCTCCATCATTTTACACTGATGGGGCTACAGCGTTTCCAGTGAAGATGAGAGCTAGATTACAAACCTGAAGAGAAACCTCAGGATTTAGCATAAAGCAATCAGCAGAGTCTGCTGCTGGTTGTAGAATGTAACGTTACATCAACGTTGTGTTGTTGAGTGACAGTGTTAGCTTAATGTTAGCAACGCAAAGCGGAATAGATTATAGACCGATTTACGCAAACTCCGTTCACTTCATGGGGCCAGTCCAATGGAGGCTCATACATAGACTTCTATTGAGAAGAGACAACAAAAAGGGACAACCGAAAGTTACGGAATGCATTGGAGTCTATGGGCTCGTGCGAGTACATGAACCACGTGACCAGGATGTTTTCTGCCCCATCAATGTCGCAACTCTTCTAATAGATAGATCAGACCTGCCCACAACTTAGTTTGGACACAACTTGAGATCGTGTTTTGACATTGAATGAATTGAACACACATTATATTACACATTGCTGGTGGGGAAACTATGGTTTCAAAATTCAGTTGGAATGCTAGTTTAGCCTATTTAAAGGGGATTGCCATTATTATACCTTAGAGATGTTGTGTGGACATGATGAAAAAAAACGCCTCATTCTGTGTTCCCTAGAAATGGAGGCCTGAAAAAAAAAATCATTAACATGCTGAAACACAATTTGATGACATCAAGTTGTGTTTCACAATGTTTCTCCAGTGATTTTTCTTTTGGGACCTTTTTTGTGAAACAAATGAATACTAGCGGGTCCATTTGGTTCCACTTGTACACATTCTGGATCCCAGGGGTCCTTCAGGAAATTCCAGGAGATCCCCTGTTAAATGATATATTGGAACCAATTGGAGACTAAATTGTCAGACTAAAACTAGACTAAAATGACAATAGTTTTAGTCGACTAAAACTAAACTAATAAAATCATGGTTTCATGGACTAAAATAAAAACTAAAATGATTTACTTTTCGTCGACTAAAACTAGACTAAATAAAAAAAGGACGAGTTAGACTAAATAGGATAAAAACTAAAACCGGTGATTAAAAGTGGACTAAAACTGAAACTAAAATTAAAAATCGCTGACTAGAACAACACTGGTACATTGTGTTGTTGGGTCTAATAGAACTGTGTACATTGTGTTGGGTCTAATAGAACTGTGTACATTGTGTTGTTGGGTCTAATAGAACTGTGTACATTGTGTTGTTGGGTCTAATAGAACTGTGTACATTGTGTTGGGTCTAATAGAACTGTGTACATTGTGTTGGGTCTAATAGAACTGTGTACATTGTGTTGTTGGGTCTAATAGAACTGTGTACATTGTGTTGGGTCTAATAGAACTGTGTACATTGTGTTGGGTCTAATAGAACTGTGTACATTGTGTTGTTGGGTCTAATAGAACTGTGTACATTGTGTTGTTGGGTCTAATAGAACTGTGTACATTGTGTTGTTGAGTCTAATAGAACTGTGTACATTGTGTTGTTGGGTCTAATAGAAGTATGTACATTGTGCTGGACGTGTTATTTGGTCTCATAGTGCTGATCTGCAGAGTTTTCTCTTCATTGTGACAGATGCAAGGCAGCGTATGTGATTGTCCATTCCCTCCACATATATCCTCCTCTCACATCTCTCTCACTGCACTGTACTTTCTCCACAGCACTATAGTGTGAGAGTCTAGTTTTCCAACTTGGACTGTTCTAGCGATGGTTTCTATTTCTGTGTCTTCACTCAGGAGTTGTTCTCTCTCACTAGCAGCTGAACAGTACAGGGTATTATTACTGCAGGACATTGATGGTTCAGCTGTAACTGCATGTGTCTGAACTAAGCAGAGCCTCTTCTTAAAGCTCTGCGTTTTCAACCTTTTAGGACTCCAGGGACCACTATCTGTTCAGCATTTCAGCCACGGACCACCATTGGTGAACAAAAGTAGTTTTGGGGTCTGTGCGGGGCTTTATACTACAGATTTATTTTGCTTTTGTCAACAATATAGCAGGCTGGATTTGGGAAACAAAACAGATTAAAATGACCATTATTCTTCTAGTTTTGTAGACTTTGGCTGATTGAGATGATGAATATTTTAACTCTTGAGAGTGTAAAACATAAAACCAAATTTGGTTTCATTTTTTCGCTCTCAACGAGTTACATCTGGTTAACCGACGGCCCAAGTTGGCTGAAAAACGCGTTGGTCTTTTTTAAACCCTGCTGCTCCAATGAACTAAATAAATAAATATACTTCTACTGCAGGGGTTGACACTAAGGTCTCGGAGGCACTTGCGCTTCGGGCAAGTGCAAGTCAGGTTCTACTTGCCCTCAGCTCATGGTCACTTGCCCCCCAAAAATATATTGTAAATTTTGCAGATGTAACTCTTGAGAACGTAAAAATGAAACCAAATGGACCCTTGCGGGTCCATTTGGTTTCATTTTTACACTCTCAAGAGTTAAAATTCATCATCTTAATTAGCCCAGGTCTACACAACTAGAGAATGTAGAAGATTAATGGTCATTTTCATGTGTATGTTAATTTGCCTGTTTTGTTTCCCAAATCCAGCCTGGAATTGTGGATATCTAGAAAGCAGGGAAAGACACAGAGGCAGAGTGCAATGACTGCCTTCAAGACAAATTTATCTTGTGTTGTGTTATAGTGCACTAAGTTGCACACTTGCCCGATCGGGCAACCAGGTAGCAGTCTTCACTTGCCCCACCATTTTTTTTTTACTTGCCCTGGACAAGCGGGCAAGTGTTAGTGTCAAGCCCTGTACTGTACTGAGTTGCCTTGGATCATCTTCTTCAAAAGTTCACCACCGGTTCACTGCCTGTCACAGTAGTTTGTTACTTTCCCATTGAACCTTTTTAGATCTTCTGGTTCTGCATCATACTGTAGATAGCCTCTCCAAAGAGCACCTTTTTTTACCACTCTTACAAGGGACCCACAAAGCACTTCTTTGTCCTCTTTTTTTCACTTTACCAACTGGTATTATGAAGGTTGAGCAATAATGATCTGAATAATTATTACTTTTATTTATTTATTTATTTTTTATATAATGTAAAACTTACCCTGAGCTTTTTATTTAAATCCTATACCTGAAGCACAGAAATAAATAAATTCACTAAATCTATAACTAAACTAAAACTAACTCAAACTAAATATTTTTTAGCTCACTCTGAAAAACAAACTAAGACTTTCTGAATTAGAGAATAAAAATGTCAGAACTATAATAATAATAACTTTATATATTTCTAGACGGAGTCACAAACTGCTGTATACATTATTAAAAGATAGTTAAAGTGCATTGTAAAGCATCGTCATATCACAGCAAGACCTAAAAACAAAAATCCAAAGACGGATTCATATACATAGTGCAACATAAACAACAAAAAAACTTGGGGTGTGTGTGTGTTTTGTGTGTGTGTGTGTGGGGGGGGGTCCTTGAGAGGGTTCCAGGTGGTCCCCAGCTAGGTTGGTTAGCCACATGTAACTCTTGAGAACGTAAAAACGAAACACTTTTTGAGTATACTAATGAAACCAAATGGACCCACAAGCGTCCATTTGGTTTCATTAGTATACTCAAAAAGTGTTGTATCCTGCCATTTTCTACTTCTTGATAATTAGATATTATATGATGATATTGTGTGTGTCAGTCTGTGAGAAAAATGAATGGGGAAAACACTTCCGGAACCGGGGCGGTGTGGTGTGGCGGAAGGGTGTTCCATGGTTTTGGGTCATGGACTGAAGTCTTGTTTGCCCTTGATTACGAGGTGGAAGGAACTAACTAAAACTAAACTAAAATGAAAACTCCCAAACTATAATAACACAGTATGACACAGAATAGTGCTGCTGTAGAGTCGATGCCGTTTGGAATCGACGTTGTCTCTGACTGAGGAAGAGGAGATAAAATGACTCAGCTGTGACTAAAGCTTGTCTCTGGGTGTTCCTATCAGTTTCTGAGTCGTGAACACACTGTGTGTGTGTGTGTGTGTGTGTGTGTGTGTGTGTGTGTGTGTGTGTGTGTGTGTGTGTGTGTGTGTGTGTGTGTGTGTGTGTGGCGCAGCCTGTAATGTTAATCCTGTATAGTTGACATAGTGGTGGGGTGACTCAGACATGGGCTTGATAAAAAGCTCCTCAGATCCAGTTATTGGCTTTTAAGGCCATTATTTCCTGGGAGAGGCGTCAGATCTCTGTAATCCAGCGATGCAGGCGACGGCGTTGGAGCTGTGGAGAGCTCAGTAAAACAAACAGGTGTTAGAGCTGTGGAGAGCTCAGTAAAACAAACAGGTGTTAGAGCTGAGGAGAGCTCAATAAAACAAACAGGTGTTAGAGCTGAGGAGAGCTCAGTAAAACAAACAGGTGTTAGAGCTGTGGAGAGCTCAGTAAAACAAACAGGTGTTAGAGCTGAGGAGAGCTCAGTAAAACAAACAGGTGTTAGAGCTGTGGAGAGCTCAGTAAAACAAACAGGTGTTAGAGCTGAGGAGAGCTCAATAAAACAAACAGGTGAGTGTAATATTTAACCCTTTGTGTCCTGAACGTGTTTTGGTGTTTTATCTGTTGAAAAATAGCAGATCAACAAGCTCATGTCGCGCCACCGAGTGGCGCGACACGAGCTTGTTGTTCTGCTATTTTTGAAAAATTGTGAAAATGTGCTGCAAATCTCTGAATGTTATTTTGGAAGCAAACATTTTTAACTTAATGTTTTGCTTCTGGGGGATCCCTAGAACAACATGTTTTCAGATGGGCGGTCTGTAGCCAAATATGGACAATTCTGGTGGTCCTTGGCATGAAACATGTTAAGCATCACTGACACAGGAACATGGATTTTCCAGAGAAACTAGAATCCGACAGAATCTAGCATCAGAAACTAGAAACCAGTCATAAACTAGAATTTACTGTCAGAAAGTACAATCAGGTGTCAAATAGAATACATTCTTAGATTTGCGCATCATTTTTCACAATTTTTCAAAAATAGCAGAACAACAAGCTCGTGTCGCGCCACTCGGTGGCGCGACACGAGCTTGTTGATCTGCTATTTTTCAACAGATAAAACGCGTTCAGGAGATCAGGACACAATGGGGTTAATGGAACAGGTTCTGTCAATGCTCACGCAGATCCTCCTGCCACGGGGGTATCAGTTCTTCACTGATAAAAAACACTTTCTGAAAACTTCTTCAGTGCCGCCGCTGTACGCACAACGCAACACGCATGCGCACAGTAGGGCAACACCCAGGGCTTGACACTAACACTTGCCCGCTTGCCGCTTGGGGCAAGTAAAAAAATGGTGGGGCAAGTGAAGACTGCTACCTGATTTCCCGATCGGGCAAGTGTGCAACTTAGTGCACTATAACACAACACAAGATAAATTTGTCTTGAAGGCAGTCATTGCACTCTGCCTCTGTGTCTTTCCCTGCTTTCTAGCTGTCCACAATTCCAGGCTGGATTTGAGAAACAAAACAGGCAAATTAACACATCAAAATGACCATTAATCTTCTACATTCTCTAGTTGTGTAGACCTGGGCTAATTAAGATGATGAATTTTAACTCTTGAGAGTGTAAAAATGAAACCAAGTGGACCCGCAAGGGTCCATTTGGTTTCATTTTTACGTTCTCAAGAGTTACATCTGCAAAACTTACAATATATTTTTGGGGGGCAAGTGACCATGAGCTGAGGGCAAGTAGAAACTGACTTGAACTTGCCCGATGGGCAAGTGTCTCCGAGACCTTAGTGTCAACCCCTGCAACACCACATCCCCAGTCACCCCCATCTCCATCCAGGCTTACATCCACGCTGTGAAATGAAAACCTGGACCAAGGCTACCCCAAAACCACTACGAAAAGGCAGAACTTCCGGTTTGTCAACTTTCCCCCGGAAGTTTGCTATTTTCCAGCCAATCGCGGCGCGGTGCTCCCCAAAATATGTACCCTGTGGAAACATTCTACTTCTCCCTTTGTGCCCGCAAAGCTGTTTAGTTGTTTAGTTGTTGTAGAGGATGGAATCGTGTTTCTTTGCACACTTCTATAACTGCTTTGTTGGTTGAAATCAATGTTTCTGTCGTCTCTCTCTCTCTCTCTCTCTCTCTCTCTCTCTCTCTCTCTCTCTCTCTCTCTCTCTCTCTCTCTCTCTCTCTCTGTCTATCTCTCTCTCTCTCTCTCTCTCTGTCTCTCTGTCTCTCTCTCTCTCTCTCTCTCTCTCTCTCTCTCTCTCTCTCTCTCTCTCTCTCTCTCTCTCTCTCTCTGTCTCTCTCTCTCTCTCTCTCTCTCTCCAAATCCTGATCCATGAGGATCAGGATTTGGATTTGGATGGATTTGATGTACCCAAACTGATCCATGATCCCTGGTATGCGATAAATAGGCCCGACACCATAGTAAGAGAAACATCCCCATATCATGATGCTTGCACCACCATGGGATGTTTAACTTACTATGGTGCCGGGCCTATTTATCACATACCAGGGATCATGGATCAGTTTGGATACATCAAAATACTTGAAGAGGTCATGTTGTCTTATGCTGAAGAGGAAATGCCCTTGAAATGGGTGTTTGAACAAGACAACGACCCCAAACACACCAGTAAGCGAGCAGCTTCTTGGTTCCAGACCAACAAAATTAAAGTCATGGAGTGGCCAGCCCAATCCCCGGACCTTAATCCAATAGAAAACTTGTGGGGTGACATTAAAAATGCTGTTTCTGAGGCAAAACCAAGAAATGCAGAGGAATTACTTACTAGTACTTTTATCTTGAAATTAAATTAATATTACACAGACTTTAGTTCAGCCTTTAGTCATGGCTACTCCACAATATTTTATGGATCTCATTTGGCCCCTTGGGAAAATAATTGCCCACCACTGGTTTAACCAATGAGAGTCAGAGTTGGGGGTTGGTCTAGTGACAAACCTGAACAGACTCAGCTGATACAATACGATGTGGTTAGGTTGAGGGTCGATACAGCTGATACAATACGATGTGGTTAGGTTGAGGGTCGATACAGCTGATACAACACAATGTGGTTAGGTTGAGGGTCGATACAGCTGATACAATACGATGTGGTTAGGTTGAGGGTCGGTAAAGCTGATACAATACGATGTGGTTAGGTTGAGGGTCGGGGGTTTAGGATACAATACGATGTGGTTAGGTTGAGGGTCGATACAGCTGATACAATACGATGTGGTTAGGTTGAGGGTCGGGGGTTTAGGATTAGGGTTACGGTCAGGGGCGGATCTAGGCATGGGCATGGGGGGGCAATGCCCCCTAAATGCCCTGACTGCCCCACCAAACATGATGGCATCCAAAACAACCTAAGATACCCAAGAAATTAAAGTTCTATATTTAAAATGATTTGAAACACTACTACTGCTACTAACTACAGCTGTGTCACCACTAAACCAACAGCATTTCATCATTGAAAACAGAAAACTCTCTGAGTCAGACCTTTAGCTTTATGCAGGCTGCGTGTCTGTTGCAACTTCAACAACAACTGATGTTATTATTGATGCTTTACTTGACTAATAAAAGTCCTGTAACCGAAAATGGTGTAGGTGCGGCTTCATCACCATTGGCACGAAGCGTCACGAGCGATGAAGCCGCCCCTCCATACCTTTTTCTCTTGCCCCTCCAACATGTTCTCTTGCCCCCCCAAATGGGACATGTTACATCCGCCCCTGGTTACGGTTGGGAGAAGGGTAGGGTTTTGCGTCTGGTAAATTCCGAACAATGGGAGGTCAGAATAATAACATGGCAGCCCTTCAGCTGCCATGTTGTTGCAGTGTGTTAACATCGTAACGCAGCATAACGCGGTGGCACTACGTTCTGTTGCTGCCAATGTGTTTATGGCAATTAAAACCACATCAAGGGGGAGAAAATAAATTAAAGTGGGGGAAATAAAAACAACAGGCACACGTATCAGCAGGTTTCAAGGTGTTTTTTCTAGGAAACTCTGGGGATTTGCTGCCTTAAGTCTTTAGGATTTCACTCTGTCTTTCATGAAGGAGAAGGAAGAGCTTTTATCTGGAGGCTGGATTAGAACAGCATGGAGCAACGCCCATGCAACAGACCACATCTCTGAGACTGGGCTGGGAACCCGTGTGTGTGTGTGTGTGTGTGTGTGTGTGTGTGTGTGTGTGTGTGTGTGTGTGTGTGTGTGTGTGTGTGTGTGTGTGTGTGTGTGTGTGTGTGTGTGTGTACACCCTTGCGGGTCCATTTGTTTTCATTATTGCACTCTCAAGAGTTACATCTGGTTACCCAACCTTCCATCATTTAGCCTGGGGACCACCTGGAACCATCTCAAGGACCACTGGTGGTCCCCAGACCACCTGTTGAAAACCCCTGGTATATAATATAGTAGTGTTCATGGACATGAACTCCAAAGGTTTTGGATGTGGGATGCCTGCCTCCTAAATGCAGGCATTTCTAAGTGACCCCAAACTTTTGAACGCTAGTATATACAATCAACAAAAATATAAACGCAACACTTTTGTTTTTGCTCCCATTTTTCAGGGGATGGACTTAAAGCCCTAAAATTCATTCCAGATATACAATATAACCATTTCTCTCAAACACTGTTCACAAATCTGCCTAAATGTGTGATATTGAGCACTTCTGCTTTGTTAAGATAATCCATCCCACCTCACAGGTGTGCCACATCAAGATGCAGATTTGACATCATGATTAGTGCACAGGTGTACCTCAGACTCTCCACAGTAAAAAGACACCCGGAAATGTGCAATTTTCTTTTGCCTTATTGGGTGTATGGGCCTCCGAACCAGACAGTAGGGAGTTTAAGATTGAGCTAGGCCGTGGACGAGACGGAGCGGATGTGGGCGTGGTCCGTCGCCGTTGCAACAGAAGCCCAACATGGTTAAGAAAGCAGCCGACGTTGACGAGGCCACACCCTTCCCAATGATGTCACTGGTTCCCATAGTGACACGTCTATGCAGCACGTGACAAAAGTGGTTTCCATGGTGACTCCTACACAGCACGTGTCAAATGTAAACAAGAAAGAAAGAAAGAAAGAAAGAAAGAAAGAAAGAAAGAAAGAAAGAAAGAAAGAAAGAAAGAAAGAAAGAAAGAAAGAAAGCAAGCTAGCTTATTGGATTCCCGCTGGATAGCAAATAGGATTTGTTCCAAAGTTTTATAGGGGAGTCATATAGGATTTTCTTTTTAACTAGGGTCAATATCATTCTATGAACCATGTCTTGAATTAACAGAAAGGACGATTTAAGGAAATCCATTAATTGGGATGAAGTGAAAATTACCACACTATAATTTGAGTGCAGTGAAAAGATCTAATTTCACTTTTGGATCACAGGCAAAAGTATATGATGGCCACTGGCCAGTAGGTGTCATTATATAAGCACATTCCATGCAAACAAACTAACAATCCATGAATCTCACTCAGCTCTCGTCCACGTTGTGACACGACGCCAAGAGCTGCGTTTTGCCGTCCTAGGAGAGGGTCGGACGGCCGCGAGGCTTATGTATCGAGCACAGAGCGATTGATTACGTCGGTCGTAGGCCTCACGTTCCCCCAATCTTAAATAGGCTAGTATCTGGTGTGACCACTACTTGCCTCATGCAATGCAACACATCTTCTTCGCATAGAGTTTATCAGATTGTCAATTGTGGCCTGTGGAATGTTGGTCCACTCCTCTTCAATGGCTATGTGAAGTTGCTGGATATTAGTGGGAACTGGTATGCGCTGTCGAAATGGTAATAATGTGGTAATATTGTGTTATTACCATTTTTACCTGTGAGGATGGATTTTCTCAGAAAAGCAGAAGTGCTCACTATCACACATCCAGACAACCTTTTTTATCCCAGGGCCCACCATTTATTCAGCATTTGAGCCACTGACCACCATTTGAGGACATTTTAGCCCCACAGACCCCAAAATTAAAGATTTATTTTGTTTCTCTCCATTACTCTTCTAGTTGTGTAGATTAGGACTAATTCACATGATGAATATTTTAACTCTTGAGAGTGTAAAAATGAAACCAAATGGACCCGCCAGGGTCCATTTGGTTTCATTTTTACGTTCTCAAGGGTTACATCTGGTTAACCAACTTAGCTGGGGACCACCGGGACCCTCTCAAGGACCACTGGTGGTCCCCGGACCACCTGTTGAAAACCACTGGTCCAACCTATAGGATGTGTTGTTGCAAGGTTGTGGAGCAGTCAGAACTACCACACACCATCAGGGGGCAACTGGCAGCCAACGGAGACTGAAAGAGCAGAAATCACACGTGTGTGAACTGTGAAGTGAGGAGCACTCTTGTTGTCATATTACTGCATGCGTCACAGTCCGTGTGTCAGCCAATCAAATTGTCACAAATGTCATCCCAGCAACTAACCCCAACCTCCACCATGGACATTTTCACTTTACTTTCCACTCAATGCTTCGGTGGTGACGTCAGGCTGTTTTTTTTTTTTTTTTTTTTTTTTTTTTTTTTTTTCTATACTTTAACAAGCCCTGTTCGGGGCACAGGTCTCCACCGTCCGGGCTCAGGATCGATCTTCGGTTCCCTCATCTTCCCTTCACTCTCTTTGGCGTTAGTTTCCATGGTAGCACCTTATATATCTATCTATGACGTCATCATGACGTCATTGGATGCGGACGGACGCTCCGCTTTGTGAGGCGGGGACTATAAATCGTACCCTGTCCCTCAGCGCGTCCGCATCCAATGACGTCATGATGATGTCATAGGACAGACATATGCGCACGGACAGACACGGGCGGACAGACATACGCGCACGGACAGACACGGGCGGACAGACACGCGCGGAAGGACGGGGTACGATTTATAGTCCCCACCTTACGGAGGAGACAACAAGCCCCCTGCCCCCTCGGGGCACAGGTCTCCAGTCCTGCCCCCTCGGGGCACAGGTCTCCACCGTCCTGCCCCCTCGGGGCACAGGTCTCCACTGTCCTGCCCCCTCGGGGCACAGGTCTCCACTGTCCTGTCCACAGGTCTCCACTGTCCTGCCCACAGGTCTCCACTGTCCTGCCCACAGGTCTCCACTGTCCTGCCCCCTCGGGGCACAGGTCTCCACTGTCCTGCCCACAGGTCTCCACTGTCCTGCCCACAGGTCTCCACTGTCCTGTCCCCTCGGGACACAGGTCTCCACTGTCCTGCCCCCTCGGGGCACAGGTCTCCACCGTCCTGCCCCCTCGGGGCACAGGTCTCCACCGTCCTGCCCCCTCGGGGCACAGGTCTCCACCGTCCTGCCCCCTCGGGGCACAGGTCTCCACCGTCCTGCCCCCTCGGGGCACAGGTCTCCACCGTCCTGCCCACAGGTCTCCGCTGTCCTGCCCCTTCGGGACACAGGTCTCCACCGTCCTGCCCTCTCGGGGCACAGGTCTCCACCGTCCTGCCCCCTCGGGGCACAGGTCTCCACCGTCCTGCCCCCTCGGGGCACAGGTCTCCACCGTCCTGCCCCCTCGGGGCACAGGTCTCCACCGTCCTGCCCCCTCGGGGCACAGGTCTCCACCGTCCTGCCCCCTCGGGGCACAGGTCTCCACCGTCCTGCCCCCTCGGGGCACAGGTCTCCACCGTCCTGCCCCCTCGGGACACAGGTCTCCACTGTCCTGCCCCCTCGGGGCACAGGTCTCCACCGTCCGGGCTCAGGTTTGAATGTTCCAAAGTAAGCATGCTGAGTGTAATGGGTTCGTTTCCATGGTAGCACCATATACAGTATACCTATCTATGACGTCATCATGAAGTCATCGGATTCGCGGATGGACAGGGTAGGAATATATGACATCATTTTGACATATTCGGATGCATGCGGACGGACAGGGTACGAAATATATATGACGTCATCATGACGTCATCTGATTCGCGGGATGCGGACGGACAGGGTACAAAATATATATGACGTCATCATGAAGTCATCGGATTCGCGGGCGGACAGGGTAGGAATATATGACATCATTTTGACGTCTTCGGATGCCACGGACAGGGTAGGAAATATATATGACGTCATCATGACGTCATCGGAGGCACAGACGAACATGTGGGCAGATGAACAGGGTACGGAATTTATGACGTCATAATGACGTAATCGGATGCACGGACATCTGGGCTGAAGGACAGACTACAGAATATATGACGTCATCGGATGGACGGACGGACATACGCGCTGACGGACAGGGTGCGTTTTATAGTCACCACCTTGGGGTGGAGACAACATTAAGCCGCTTGTGTTCACACAGACAAACAAATAACGACAAACACGTAAGGAATAATGGCAGACAGTAATAAATCTGAGGTTGGAGCAGCCATTAGAACGCAGGGCGAGGAGGACAGCCCTCGGCTGAAGGCAGAGAATGTCCCCAAAGAGCAGATGGATGGAGAAGTAGCCAAGCCGCAGCAGGTGAAGGCTCACCTTGGAGGTGACGGTGGCAAACACCTTAAAACGCCAAAGGGGACGAGGGACTACACGCCCAAGCAGATGGCCGTCAGAGAGAGAGTGTTCAACATCATCACCGGCTGCTTCAAACGCCACGGCGCCGTGACCATAGACACACCCGTCTTCGAGTTGAAGAAGACGTTGACGGACCAGTATGGCGAGGACTCTAAGCTCATCTATGACCTCAAGGAGCAAGGCGGAGAGCTTCTGTCCCTCAGGTATGACCTGACGGTGCCTTTTGCTCGCTACCTGGCCATGAACAGGGACGTCAACGACATCAAGCGCTACCACATTGCCAAGGTCTACCGCCGGGACAACCCGGCCATGAAGGGGGGCCGCTACAGGGAGTTCTATCAATGCGATTTCGACATTGCAGGTTCCTACGATCCCATGGTCCCTGATGCAGAGTGCTTGAAGATAGTTTATGAAATCCTCAGCGAATTGGACCTGGGAGACTTCCGGATCAAGGTGAACGACCGGCGTATTCTTGAAGGGATGTTTGCAGTCTGCGGTGTGCCAAAAGAAAAATTCCGAACCGTCTGTTCGACTGTCGACAAGTTGGACAAGATGTCCTGGGACCGGGTGAAGGAGGAGATGGTGGAGAAGGGGCTGTCAGAGGTTGTAGCGGACCAAATCGGGGAGTATGTGAGGATGCAGGGTGGTCCGGACCTGGTACAGAGTCTGCTCCAGGACTGGAGCAAACTCCAGTCCTGCTCCAAGATCACGGCGGCGTGCGCCGGCCTCAATGACATGAGTCTGCTGTTCGACTACCTGGAGGTGTTGGAGGTCTCTGACAAGGTGGTGTTCGACCTCAGCCTGGCCAGAGGTCTGGACTACTACACAGGCCTCATCTACGAGGCCACACTGACCCAGCAGCCCCGGAACGGCTCCACCGGTGGAGGGGGACAAGGCGTGGGCAGCGTGGCCGGAGGCGGCCGCTCCGACAACCTGGGGAGCGATCTGGTGAGGAAGGTGGCCAAAGACGGGAAGGTGGCCGAAGACGGGAAGGTGGCCAAAGACGGGAAGGAAGAAAAGACAGAAAGGAAGGTGCCCTGCGTCGGCGTCAGCATCGGCATCGAGAGGATCTTCTCCGTCCTGGAGGCAAAGGCCAAGGGAGACGTGCGGACCACAGAGACCCAGATCGTGGTGGCCTCAGCAGGGGAGAACCTGCTGAAGGAGAGGCTGAAGCTCACCAATGAGCTCTGGAAGGCTGGCATCAAGGCAGAGACCATGTACGAACGGAGCCCCAGGATGAAGAAACAGCTGGGATATGCGGGGAAAATGGGAGTCCCTCTAGTGGCCATCCTGGGAGAACAGGAGCTGAACGATGGAGTGGTCAAACTACGCACCGTTTCCACCGGACCCTCTGTTTCCACCAGAGTGGAGGAGGTCTCCATACCAAGGAGAGATCTAATAGCAGAGATCAGGAGAAGGAGCTTGGAGGCCCAAAGCCAGGACGGCCCACTGATATCTCGGATTAATAAGGTTTTATTTGCATTTAATGTTATAATGATTACATTAATCACTATATCTGCGATTCCCAATCTGTTTGCCGCGTCACTTTAGTGTGACTTGGGATATGCAGAGGAGAATTGCACCCCCCAAAAAATCCTTAGCACCACATGAAACCAATAGATACTGCATTCATTACGTTGTTCTGAGGTGCGGGGAAAAAAGAAAGAAAAAAACAACAACAACAACACGCTGACCCTCGCTGCCTATCCAGTGAAGCTTCCTTTAGCCATAGAAATGCTCATTCAGTCTTTGTTTGAATGGGGCCGTCACATCAGCGTTGACTATAGGTAGGCTACCTGAATGGGGCCATCACATCACGGTTGACTATAGGTAGGCTACTTGGGTCACAGAACTGTCGAAAACAATGAATTTCCAACTCCAGTTTGTCACAGTTCCAGGCTGCATGAACAGCAGCGCGAGCACTGTTTTTTTTTTACCCCTCAAATACAACATAAAAAATATGCAAATGTAATCAACACTAGAATATATATATTTTTTTATCCATTCTTACAATTACCATATACATGAGCAATGTGTTGCCCTATCCTTTTCTTTGTATTATGGCCTTTTAATACAAGGCATTCCTTGAGAAGAGAATTTACGGAGAATTTATCTAACACCAGGCAGTATAGCCTAATATGAATCAATTTTATAATTGGTTGTAGTAAGACGTCCAGGTGGCCCACCTTCATAATGAGACTCCTATATACAGCTTTATTTTTTATCTTTAAACCATGTTTGTTTTACAAATGACATTGCCAGTGAAGATAATTGAATGTTTGTTTGGTAGCCTTAAAGGAGAATTCCGGCCCAAAAGTTTTTTTGTATCTTTATTTGCAGTTAATTTTTTTGAAAAAAGTGGTCCAGGTGTTATTTTGTGAAAATACTCCTTTATGGCTGTTTCCCCTACCCCAAAATAGGCTTATAATGGGGCCAAGAGGTGTTGTTCAAGTTCACCTATATACATCGCTCCAAAATGCAATTTTTTGCTATATATTGTGTCTCCACCATGTCAGTAGTGAGTTAACACTCACACTTTCACTTTCACTTTTGATTCAGCAGTGATCCAGCTGTCTCAAAAGCTGGGGGCGTGGCACATGGTTTATGGCTGAGCCACTGCTGAAACAAAAGTGAAAGTGAAAGTGTGAGTGTTAACTCACTACTAACATGGTGGAGACACAATATATAGCAAAAAATTGCATTTTGGAGCGATGTATATAGGTGAACTTGAACAACACCCCTTGGCCCCATTATAAGCCTATTTTGGGGTAGGGGAAACAGCCATAAAGGAGTATTTTCACAAAATAACACCTGGACCACTTTTAAAAAAAAAAAATAAAAATAAATAACTGCAAATAAAGATACAAAAAAACTTTTGGGCCGGAATTCTCCTTTAACAATCATTGTAACCCCTCGAGTAAACCTGTGACATTATGTTGTAATCAATGTTATAAGATGCAATTTATACATACTAGACCGGTGCCCAGCAGTAGAGTCGGTAATGATTGTAGAGTTAGAGATTCATGTCCCACTCAACTATGCATTACCCGTTGTACCCATCTGTCTGGGCCCCTTTTATGTCCATATACGGATATTCCTAAATCTGTCTCACTGAGTCACACCAATATACTGTACCAACAGCTGCCAGCCAGTAAACTGCTGCTATGGGAACCAACACATGGACACGGTCATGATGACATCCTACATTAACATAATGTGGATGTAGGCGAAGGACTGCTTAGCTGGACGGATGTATGGAGAACCAGGATAACTGGAAGCAACGACGGATGGCTAGTCGGAGGACCACCTAGAGAGTGGCCCTTTTGGCCTTTATATACTGTATATAGCCTTGGAGAGAATTCAGTTTTAATCAACATCTCCGAGACTCAACACAGATCTCCTCAAGACGCTGGCTCTAAGGGCTTTCGAGGTTGGATACGTCCTTATGTGTCTCTTGTCCCTTGAGCTCTTCATCTACAGAGGAGGAGACAACATGCTTATTTAGTCTACTATTAAGTGTTGTGTAAAAGATGTTTTCCTGGACGTTACATCAGAAGGGATCGCCACATGGTGGTGTTGGTGTAGCGGTGGGACTAGAGTTGTACTACTTTGGAAGGAATGATGATGATTGCAATAAGGGTCAGAATTGTGTGCAGGTCTTCAACACGGTGTCTTTGCGCTGGAGGAAGTTGACCACAGTGACATCACCAGGAATAGGAGAACCACACAGTGAGGTTCCCTCCAGGCGCTACGGCCACACAGCTGTGCTGGTTGAGGACATTGTCTACCTCTGGGGAGGGGGTGAGTACTACGGACACAACTACTGCAACCTGCTTTATACTTTTAACGTCGACACCCACACATGGTCCAAACCACAGGTTTCTGGCACTGTTCCTGGAGGGAGGACGTACCATTCAGCCTGTGTCTTGGGGAAGGTCATGTATGTTCACGGTGGGGTCACCAGAGAAGCTGGATACACTAACGACACGTACAAGTTGGACACCAGCACTATGGTCTGGTCTTTGGTCAACACCAGAGGACCTAAACCTCCTGGTTCACAGGCTCACTCTGCCACTATCATTGGGACAAAAATGTTTGTATTTGGAGGCTGGGGGACGGGTGGATACTACAACACCATCAGAGTGTTTGACATGGAGAACATCCATTGGCTGGACACACCTTCAAGTTCTACACATCGCCTTCCAGAAGGATGTCGAGGTCATTTAGCTTTTACCTACAATGGAGACCTGTACATATTTGGCGGTGCTGGCAGTGGAGGACACCTCAATGATTTGTGGAGATTCACTCCAAAGACAATCTCCTGGAAGAAGGTTGAGACCAAGGGGAAAGTACCGTCTCAAACCTTTGAGATGCGTTGCTGCATGGTTGGAGATCGTATCATCCTCTTTGGAGGAGAACAATGGATTGTAGAGGATGGAGGAGGACGATGGTCATCCTCTGATGACCAGTATGTCTTAGACTGCAGTCCGAGCCTCAAGACATTATGTAAGTTATCAGTTGTTCAGTACGGTGTGGAGCAGTCAGAACTACCACACGACCTCAGGTGGGAACTGGCAGCCAGCAATGTCTGAATGAACAGAAATCACACTTGTGTGAAGTGAGGAGCACTCTTTTCGTCATACTGCATGCGTCACGTTCTGCGTATCATCAAATTGTCACAAATGTCATTCCAGCATCTAACCCTAACCTCCACGATGGGCGTTTTACCTTTACTGCTCTCACTTTCATCCTCAATTTCTAAATCCTTGCATGAGCTTAGCGGGTGCAAATGAAGCGATCCCTGCATGGTGGTCGGTTCTGCGCAGTGCATGGTCGGCTGTTACTCTGATTGGCCGGTTAAGTGATGACGTAATGATGACATGAATAAGAGACCCTTATAACTAATTTCATCAGTAATAAACTTGCTCCACTCACAAATTTTACCCAGAAGTGATCTACTTTGTTCAGTCAATCAAATTATCACTGTAATGTTGTCAACATATTACTTAACACTCTCACCGCCACCCTGTTGGTCATATCATGGTACTGCAGTGCCACCATAGAGACTCCATATTGGAGACATCTGAGAATTCTCCATAGAAAGGAAGGGAGGAAGTAAACGAGACTAATACATTTAAACTACTTATTACTATTCCCTGTCAAAGGTAACTAGTTATTACTTATTAGTTTAATTATTGTTGTATTGCTCCCAGTGATTGCTTGTTTTTCCCTCAAATTCTTACTTTCCATAAGGCTTGCCCTTCTGGCATGGACTATAGACAAGTATGCATCGTTTCTGTATCTGCTGTAGAGTTATAGATCTAGAGCAGATCAACAGCCTGGATTGTTTCTGTATCTCTGCTCTAGAGTTATAGATCTAGACCGGATCTGCTCTAGAGTTATAGATCTAGACCGGATCTGCTCTAGAGTTATAGATCTAGACCGGATCTGCTCTAGAGTTATAGATCTAGACCGGATCTTCTCTAGAGTTATAGATCTAGACCAGATCAACAGCCTCCAAAGCAACTTGACCCCAACCCAGTCTAGCATTATAAATAAACACTCAAACCACAGTTCCACCATGACTTGTAAAATATTCATGTAATATTTTTTTTTTTGCAAAAACAATTAATGATATATATATATATATATATATATATATATATATATATATATATATATATATATATATATATATATATATATATATATATATATATATATATATATATATATATATATCACTCGACATGTTAAATAATTAATGGTAACAGTAATATTACTGAAAGTAATATATGACTTTAGTTACTTGACAACACTGTATTCTGACCCTGGGTAATATGTATAGGTTTCCTGTATGTTTCCTCCCCTGTATGATGCTTGTGTGTGTGTGTGTGTGTGTGTGTGTGTGTGTGTGTGTGTGTGTGTGTGTGTGTGTGTGTGTGTGTGTGTGTGTGTGTGTGTGTGTGTGTGACTGATTGACTGAGTGAGGGAGTGTCTGACTAGCAGCTGGTGTGAATGGTGGCTGAGTGTGACTGGCTGGTTGGTGATCTCAGGTGATTGTCTCCAGGCTCCAGTATAAAGCTGCTCAGATGTCTTCCTCCTAGCCAGCCTCCAACAACGCCAGTGTCTGTTTTAGTGATTTTAGAATGTGCAGTGTTTTGTAGAGACTATCATGAACCAGTCTGGGTAATGTAGGGGTGGGGGAACCTTTATTGGTTGATCCTGTGTTTCTTTGATGTTAAGTAAGATAAATGTGTTTTGTTTTACGACAGGGAGGACTAGGATTTCGGTAACGATTTAATGTTCAGGGAACCCACCCTGAGGTAATACACATGACTGGGACAATGTCAAATAAAACGTTGTATTTTGGATTTTAAACTGGTGTTGGCTGAGGTAATTTGGGGGCTGGGTAGGAGGGATTCCCTTTATTTGTGTTACACCTGGTAACCCCTAGGCCGGGATGTAACAGCTGCTCACCAGGTGCAGAGTTCACCATCTCAGGTCTTTTTTTGTACCTCGGTGCCGGTGACAGCTCATCACACTTTATTTTAAATATCTGTGATTACGGTGTTCACCTGCGTCCAGTTTCCCCTGCAGGTAACACTCCCATTTTGATCCTTGAAAAGATCAGGTATAAACCGGAGATGACAAAGAATTCCACTTGGCTTATGCTTGCTATACGTTGCTTTGGGACACAGGAACGTAGAACGTAAACATCTCAGGATCACTTATTAGACCAAACATGAGCTTGGTTTGTGTCTGATTGATCTCAATGATAGTATTTTGCGTATGCCATAAAATAGCAGATCTACAAGCTCCTAGTTGTGTACATCTGTTGTTTTTGAACAGCCCAAGTATATTAAGAAAAAGTTTAAAGCGGACAACATGATGATGACACAATGTGTTAACTAAAACAACAAAGATAATTTTCTTGGGTTTCACTGAGTTGTAAGTTACAATTACAATTTAGGCATTTAGCAGACGCTCTTGATCCAGAGCGACCTACAATGGTGAAATGTTTACAATTTATCTGGATTTACAATACATTTTGCAACACAATGAAGCGCTAAAAACATTGTAATACATTAGGCAACCTATATAAGTCATTGCAGCAAGTACTGTGGGTTGGTATGTAATACAAGTGCTATGGGCTGAGATGGAGTCTGAAGAGGTGTGTCTTAAGACTGCGGCGGAAGATAGGTAGTGAGTCTGTGGTTCTGATTGCTCATTCCATAGTTTTGGGGTCAGGAGGGAGAAGAGCTTGGGGCGCGTGGAGCGTTGTCCAGGCCTTTTTAGTGGGGCTACTGCCAACTTCCCATTGTATGGCTGATCGGAGTGCACGGGAGGGTTTGTAGGGTTTTATGAGGCCACTGAGGTAAGGTGCAGTCAAACCTTTGGTTGCTTTGAATGCAAACGTGAGAGTTTTGAACACTGTGCGTGCAGCGACTGGGAGCCAATGGAGGGAGCGGAGAAGCGGAGTGACATGTGAGAATTTTGGCTGGTTAAAGACCAAGCGGGCTGCGGCATTTTGGATCAATTGGAGGGGCTTAAGTGCACATGCCGGTAGACCAGTAAGGAGGGAGTTACAGTAGTCCAGTTTAGATATGACTGTTGTCTGGATGAGAAGCTGGGCTGACTCTTGGGTGATGAAGGGTCTAATCCGTCTGATGTTGTGGAGTGTGAACCTACAGGATCGGGTGACAGCTGCGGTGTGTGTTTTAAATGAGAGCTGGCTGTCCAGGACAATACCAACGTTTTTCGCCGTAGGGGCTGAGGTTACCATGACGTTGTCAACGGATATGGTAAGCTCTTGTAAGGGGGAGGACTTAGCGGGGGGAAATAGTAGTTGTAAGTTAAGTCTATGAAAGCAGATGAACTGTTGCAGAATATTGAGGTGTTGGAGATCAGTCAGGTCTGGTTTGATCTTTGTACTGTAATTGGTTGTAGTAAGACGTCCAGGTGGACCACCTTCATAATGAGACTCCATTAAAGGGTGGAATGAGTTGAATTGGTCCTAGTTTAACCTCCGTCATAATGAGACTCTGTAGGTGAGATAAGGTCAAGTTAATGTTTGTTTCAATTCCATGCATAAAGAACACCAACTCCTCACTTTGTGTCTGTCATACATGCATGAGGAAACTAGTCTTTGAGATCAGAGGGCCGTCTACTGCTGTAAGTTCTCTAACCACTCTTCTTCCAGGGACCTCCACGTTTGTGAGGGGCACTAGCCTCTCCTATATACAGCTTTTAGGTTTGTTTTTCAAGCGTGTTTGTTTTAAAAATGGCATTGCCAGTGAAGATAATTGAATGTTTGTTTGGTAGCCTAAACAAACATTGTCAACCGTCAAGTAAACCTGTGACATTATGTTGTAATCAGTGTTGTAAGATAGACCGCCCCTCACTTCACCCCGGTGTGATTTGTATATACTAGATCCAATGGCCAGCAGTAGAGTTGGTAACGATTGGAGAGCAACAATGGATGGCTAGTCGGAGGACCACCTAGAGAGTGGCCCTTTTGGCCTATACATATATACTGTATATTGCCTTGGAGAGAATTCAGTTTTAATCAACTTCACCGGGACTCAGTTTTTCAACACAGATCTCTTCAAGACGCTTCCAGGCTCTAAGAGCTTTCGAGGTTGGATGCGTCCTCATGTGTCTCTTGTCCCTTGAGCTCTTCATTCATCTACAGAGGAGGAGGCAACATGCTTATTTAGTCTACTATTAAGTGTTGTGTAAAAGATGTTTTCCTGGACGTTACATCAGAAGGGATCGCCACATGGTGATGTTGGTGTAGCGGTGGGACTCGAGCTGTACCACTTTGGAAGGAATGATGATGATTGCAATCAGGATCAGAATTGTGTGCAGGTCTTTAACACGGTGTCTTTGCGCTTGAGGAAGTTGACCACAGTGATATCACCAGGAATAGGAGAAACACACAGTGAGGTTCCCTCCAGGCGCTACGGCCACACAGCTGTGCTGGTTGAGGAAATTGTCTACCTCTGGGGAGGGTGTGAGTGCTACGGACACAACTACTGCAACCTGCTTTATACTTTTAATGTCGACACCCACACATGGTCCAAACCACAGGTTTCTGGCACTGTTCCTGGAGTGAGGATGTACCATTCAGCCTGTGTCTTGGGGAAGGTCATGTATGTTCACGGAGGATACACCAGAGGAGCTGTATACACTAATGACACGTACAAGTTGGACACCAGCACTATGGTCTGGTCTTTGGTCAACACCAGAGGACCTAAACCTCCTGGTTCAGTGGATCACTCTGCCACTATCATTGGGACAAAAATGTTTGTATTTGGAGGCAGAGGGACGGGTGGATACTAAAACACCATCAGAGTGTTTGACATGGAGAACATCCATTGGCTGGACAAACCTTCAAGTTCTACACACCGCCTTCCAGAAGGATGTCGAGGTCATTCAGCTTTTACCTACAATGGAGACCTGTACATATTTGGTGGTTATGGCAGAGGAGGAATCCTCAATGATGTGTGGAGATTCACTCCAGAGACATTCTCCTGGAAGAAGGTTGAGACCAAGGGGAAAGTACCGTCTCCAAACTATAGGATGTGCTGCTGCATGGTGGGAGATCGTATCATCCTCTTTGGAGGAGAAAAATGGGTCCTAGAGGATGGAAGATATCGCCGCTCATCCTCTGATTACCTGTATGTCTTAGACTGCAGTCCGAGCCTCAAGACATTATGTAAGTTATCAGTTGTTCAGTACAGTGTGGAGCAGTCAGAACTACCACACAACCTCAGGTGGGAACTGGCAGCCGACTAGGGCTATAACCAATTTCTTTGTGACTAATTAATTAACTAAAAATGGGGGTATTATCATTTTTATTATTAGGGTTGCCGTGGGAACCCCACTACTGTTGTGATGGCTGTAAACTTTTTTCTAGGGAAACCCTCTACTGTTAATGTGACCCCTGTCCGCCAGTCCGTTCGTCTGTGCAGGGTCCAGGTCACACCCGATTGGCCGGTTTAGGTTATGTCATATTAGCTCCCTCCGCTCACGTATGAGTAGGCCATGGCCTACTTGTTCGCTTCGCTCACGTACGCTCGGCCCGATGTCATCAGAGCCACAACCTGATCTGGCCTGGTGGAGACCTGTGATGTCATCAGAGACACAACCTGATCTGGTCTGGTGGAGACCTGTGATGTCATCAGAGACACAACCTGATCTGGTCTGGTGGAGACCTGTGATGTCATCAGAGAGAGACACAACCTGATCTGGTCTGGTGGAGACCTGTGATGTCATCAGAGAGAGACACAACCTGATCCGGTCTGGTGGAGACCTGTGATGTCATCAGAGAGAGACACAACCTGATCTGGCCTGGTGGAGACCTGTGATGTCATCAGAGAGAGACACAACCTGATCTGGCCTGGTGGAGACCTGTGATGTCATCAGAGAGAGACACAACCTGATCTGGCCTGGTGGAGACCTGTGATGTCATCAGAGAGAGACACAACCTGATCTGGCCTGGTGGAGACCTGTGATGTCATCAGAGAGAGACACAACCTGATCTGGCCTGGTGGAGACCTGTGATGTCATCAGAGAGAGACACAACCTGATCTGGTCTGGTGGAGACCTGTGATGTCATCAGAGAGAGACACAACCTGATCTGGCCTGGTGGAGACCTGTGATGTCATCAGAGACACAACCTGATCTGGCCTGGTGGAGACCTGTGATGTCATCAGAGAGAGACACAACCTGATCTGGTCTGGTGGAGACCTGTGATGTCATCAGAGAGAGACACAACCTGATCTGGTCTGGTGGAGACCTGTGATGTCATCAGAGAGAGACACAACCTGATCTGGCCTGGTGGAGACCTGTGATGTCATCAGAGAGAGACACAACCTGATCTGGCCTGGTGGAGACCTGTGATGTCATCAGAGAGAGACACAACCTGATCTGGTCTGGTGGAGACCTGTGATGTCATCAGAGAGAGACACAACCTGATCTGGCCTGGTGGAGACCTGTGATGTCATCAGAGAGAGACACAACCTGATCTGGCCTGGTGGAGACCTGTGATGTCATCAGAGAGAGACACAACCTGATCTGGTCTGGTGGAGACCTGTGATGTCATCAGAGAGAGACACAACCTGATCTGGCCTGGTGGAGACCTGTGATGTCATCAGAGAGAGACACAACCTGATCTGGCCTGGTGGAGACCTGTGATGTCATCAGAGAGAGACACAACCTGATCTGGCCTGGTGGAGACCTGTGATGTCATCAGAGAGAGACACAACCTGATCTGGCCTGGTGGAGACCTGTGATGTCATCAGAGAGAGACACAACCTGATCTGGCCTGGTGGAGACCTGTGATGTCATCAGAGAGAGACACAACCTGATCTGGCCTGGTGGAGACCTGTGATGTCATCAGAGAGAGACACAACCTGATCTGGCCTGGTGGAGACCTGTGATGTCATCAGAGACACAACCTGATCTGGTCTGGTGGAGACCTGTGATGTCATCAGAGACACAACCTGATCTGGTCTGGTGGAGACCTGTGATGTCATCAGAGACACAACCTGATCTGGTCTGGTGGAGACCTGTGATGTCATCAGAGACACAACCTGATCAGTTTTCATTTATTTTTGTCTCCACCGTAAGGTGGTGATTATGTTTCACCTCCTGTCCGTCCGTCCTTCCCATCTGTCTGTCTGTCCGTTCACACGTCTGTCTGAGCACGCGTTGGTCCGTCCACGCGCCTGTGACGTAACAGGTGACGTAACAGATGACGTAACAGATGACGTAACAGGCGACGTAACATAGTCACGACCAGTGACTGTTAAGCAGTGTTGTGAATAACGCCCTTACAACTAACGTCCTTACAGTAAGGGATTACTTTTTTCAGTAACTTCTAACGTAACTCCTTACATTTCTCAAATCCATAACGTCGTTATGATTAGTGTACCATCGTTACTGTCGTTACTCCGCGGCGGCGGCAGGACTCGCTGCACTGCACTGTGTGTTGTCTGCTCGCTTCTTCAGTCTAACATAGAGTATATTGAATAGAGAAGGCACCGGACGAAAGTCCCCCTCTCATCCACTTGCATTAATTCCGGATGCCTGATCTAGTATTTTTATATCTATGTGTCTAACGTGATGCCATCCACCACGTCACAGAAAAGGTCATTGATTGGCTAACACGGCACAACATGTCAGTATAAGCCAATCAGAGCCAGACTTATTCGTCAAGCATCTAGTAGAAGAGCTGCGACATTGAGGGGGCAGAAAACAATGCGTATGATCCCGTAGACTTAAATGCATTTGGTAACCTCGGTTGTCCCAATTGGAAGAGTATATATAGATGAGCCGCCATTGAAGTGGCCCCATGAAGTGAACAGAGTTTTCGCGCTCTGGCTTCTAGTAAGCACACACATACACAAAACCAGCTGTGTTGTTGATGCGCACACACACTCGCACTCGAGCTGCGGTAAAAAATAATAATAATAAAAAATACGCTCTCAAACGCAATGACACGACGACGGCAGCGTGACTGGAGCCTTTGCAGCGCGGAAATATAAACATTATTTTACATTCTTGCTGGTAAAGCAGGGGTTTTCAACAGGTGGTCCTCAGGCTAAATGATAAAAGTTGGTTAACCAGATGTAACTCTTTGACAGTGCAAACATGAAACCAAATGGACCCTTGCGGGTCCATTTGGATCTGTATGTTTGACTGTTTTGTTTTTGAAATCCAGCCTGATATTGTGGACAAAAGAAATCTTTAGTTTTGGGGTCTGTGGGGCCAAAATGTCCTCAAATGGTGGTCCATGGCTCAAATGCAGAATAAACAGTGGGCCCTGGTATGAAAAACGACTGTGGTAAAGGACCAGGACAAAAACATTGAAGTGAAGTGTAAATTATGTTAGAGGGCAGCAAGCATTGTCCTCAGCAAAGAAAATCTTATTACAGTCCATGCTCAGCATGCTGCCATTAAAGGGGAATTCCACCCCTTTTCAAAAAAAGGTCCTAAAAGAAAAATCATTAACATGGCGAAACATAACCTCCATTTCTAATAAACACAGAATCATGTCCAAACAACATCTCTAAGGCATATTAATTAATGTCAGTAAAATGTTGAAAATGGGAGGAATTCCACTTTAAACTTGTGACCACGAATACCACAGAACAACACCCCTTTTTTGTATGTTTAAAAAAAAGTAAAGTAAAGTAAAGTAACGCCCTTACTTTCAGAATTTAGTAAGGAATAAAGTAACTAATTACTTTTTCAGGGAAGTAACTATAACTATAATGCCCTTACTTTTTAAAAGTAACTTCCCCAACACTGCTGTTAAGTTACCTGCAGGGTGATGTAACAGTCTTCACCCTGACCCAACATGGTGGAGACGTGTGCCCCGAAGGAGCTAAAATATTGTTTTGGAAAATGTAGCCGCCTCCATATTTTGGCATGCCCACCTCACGAGCCGCGGGTTGGACACCCCTGCCCTATAGCAAAGTTTCTGCCTGAGATCCCAATAGACCAGGGGTTTTCAAGCTTTTTCATCGCAGGGACCACCATTTATTCAGGATTTCAGCCACGGACCACCATTTGAGGATATTTTCACCCCACAGACCCCAAATGTAAAGATTTATTTTGCTTTTGTCCACAATTCCAGGCTGAATTTGGGAAACAAAACAAGCAGAACATGCATTCCAAAATGGCTAATTCAGATGATGATTATTTTAATTCTTGAGAGCGTAAAAATGAAACCAAATGGACCCTTGCGGGTCCATTTGGTTTCATTTTTACGTTCTCAAGAGTTACATCTGGTTAACCAACTTAGCTGGGGACCACCTGGAACCCTCTCAGGGACCACTGGTGGTACCCGGACCGCCTGTTGAAAACCACTGCAATAGACCTTTAGTAAGCCCCTCCCCAAACTGCTACGGTCCAATCACAGCTAAGCATAACACGCGATAGACAAACCTCTCCACCAATAGCTTTCCGATCTGATAAAACATTGTTTTTAAAGAAATAAACGTCACACACATTTTTCCACTGCATAGGGCATGCCTTGTTGGTGGATTTGGAAGAGATTCTGAAGGTCTGGTTCCAAAAATGAAACAGTATTTATTGTGTAGTTCATGATATTTACATGACTGAGGCCGGCTGGAAAGTGTCCTAGGGTGGACAAGAGGGCGGGGCTTAGCTAATGGTCTATTACATACAGTATGTCCCCACCTGCTCCCAGGGCAACCACACTATTGTTTTCTCTGTAACCTTTGTTCACCTTGTGGTTATAATAATATACAGTAGAATCATTCGATTGGCAGATGAAGGAACGTCGAAATGATTCGATTGGCTGACGAAGGAACATCGAAATGATTCGATTGGCTGACAAAGGAACGTCGAAATGATTCGATTGGCTGAGCAAGGAAGCTGATGTCTGATGACGTAAAACTTTTCTTCTCCTACGTCACCATTACAACGTCAACGGGGAAACCACACTCTAGTTACTTATTTTATTATCGGCAATATAACGTTTGTGGTTGTTGAGGGGAAAAGTGACAGCAGCAGGATTTGAACGGGCGAGACATGGGTGCATGTGTGTCTTACCACACACAATCAGTAGGACACCTGAGGGTGAGCAGCATGCACACACGCACAAGTGCACTTGGCCATACATGGAGTCTTGACTGTATAGGGTTTGATGAGCTCAGTCAGATATGTAGTGTCAGAACAGCTCAGCCCCATATATGGACAGACTGACACCCTTAATGCTTTCCGTACTGTTTATGTGTTTTGGTGTTTGAAGCATTATGTTATGCTTTATCTATTGAAAAATAGCAGATCTACAAACTCATGAGCTTGTAGGCCTGGTATTTTTTGAAAAATCGTGAAAATGTGGTGAAATTCTTTGAATATATGATTTCTGAAACAAACATTTTTTAACACAAATCTTTGCTTGTGGGGGATCGCTGGAACATGTTTTCGGGTGGGGGTCCGCAGCCAAAGATAATTCCTGTGGTCCCTGGCAGAAATATGTTGACCATCTTTGACTAATGACCAGTGTTGTGAATAACGCCCTTACAAGTAACGCCCTTACAGTAAGGGATTACTTTTTTCAGTAACTTCTAACGTAACTCCTTACATTTCTCAAATCCATACCGCCGTTATGATTATTGTACCATCGTTAGTGTCGTTACTCCGCGGCGGCGGCAGGACTCGCTGCACTGTGTTGTCTGCTCGCTTCTTCAGTCTAACATAGAGTATATTGAATAGAGAAGGCACCGGACTAAAGTCCCCCTCTCATCCAGATCCACTTGCATTAATTCCGGATGCCTGATCTAGTATTTTTTGTATCTATGTGTCTAACGTGACGCCATCCACCACGTCACAGAAAAGGTCATTGATTGGCTAACACGGCGCCACATGGCAGTATAAGCCAATCAGAGCCAGTCTTATTCGTCAAGCATCTAGTAGAAGAGTTGCGACATTGAGGGGGCAGAAAACAAAGCGTATGATCCCATAGACTTAAATGCATTTGGTAACCTCGGTTGTCCCAATTGCAAGAGTATATATAGATGGGCCGCCATTGAAGTGGCCCCATGAGGTGAACAGAGTTTTCGCGTAATTAAAGGCTCTGGCCTCTAAGCACACACATACACAAAGCTGTGTTGTTGCTGCGCACACACACTCGCACTCGCTGCGGTAAAATAATAATAATAATAAAACATACGCTCTCAAACGCAATGACACGACGACGGCAGCATGACTGGAGCCTTTGCAGCGCGGAAATATAAACATTATTTTACATTCTTGCTGGTAAAGGAGAGGTTTTCAACAGGTGGTCCTCAGGCTAAATGATGGAAAGTTGGTTAACCAGATGTAACTGAGAGTGTAAACATGGAACCAAATGGACACTTGCGGGTACATTTGGATCTGTATGTTTGACTGTTTCGTTTTTTACCAGCCTGGTATTGTGGACAAAAGAAATCTTTAGTTTTGGGGTCTGTGGGGCCAAAATGTCCTCAAATGGTGGTCCATGGCTCAAATGCAGAATAAACAGTGGGCCCTGGACCCCTGGTATGAAAAAGGTTGAAAACGACTGTGGTAAAGGACCAGGACAAAAACATTGAAGTGAAGTGTAAATTATGTTAGAAGGCAGCAAGCATTGTCCTCAGCAAAGGAAATCTTATTACAGTCCATGCTCAGCATGCTGCCATTAAAGGGGAATTCCACCCCTTTTCAAAAAAGGTCCTAAAAGAAAAATCATTAACATGGCGAAACACAACCTCCATTTCTAATAAACACAGAATCATGTCCAAACAACATCTCTAAGGCATATTAATTAATGTCAGTAAAATGTTGAAAATGGGAGGAATTCCACTTTAAACTTGTGACCACGAATACCACAGAACAACACCCCTTTTTTGTATGTTTAAAAAAAAGTAAAGTAAAGTAAAGTAACGCCCTTACTTTCAGAATTTAGTAAGGAATAAAGTAACTAATTACTTTTTCAGCGAAGTAACTATAACTATAATGCCCTTACTTTTTAAAAGTAACTTCCCCAACACTGAGCATCAGTGACACAGGATTAAAAAAAAATAGAGTCAAGTGTCAAGAACTAAAATTGGGTATCAGAAACTAGAATCTATTGTCCGAAACTATAACATTTTGTCGAAAGCATCACATTTTGTTTCCTCTTCCAACCACGGGTGATGTCCATGCTTCAAACGTTTTTTAAAAATTAGTGAAAAAAAAAATAGTGAAAAACTCTTGGCAGAAAATCTAGTGTTTTTTTTGCTGGTGAGTTGGGGAGAAATTGGTTGACAGGCACCAGAGATAAAACCCTCGTTTTTCACCATTTTTCCTCCTATGATAGAGTCCTCCTTCCTTCCTAGAAAGGACCATTGGTAACCAAATGGACCTTATAGATCTGTAACTCTTGAGAGCGTAAAACAAACCCAAATGGACCCTTCCGGGTCCATTTGGTTTCGTTTTACGCTCTCGAGAGTTAAATTATATTTAAACATCTGAATTACCTAATTTTCAAGAATCTACTCATATAGAAAATAGTAGATGAATTGCTATTTTGACCAACATTTTGCCAGTTATTTCTCCTAATTTAGTCCGAGAGACTAAACTCGACATCAAACGGTGGTCCTCCGTAGCTAAAATGAATAAAAAATGGTTGAAAACCACTGCTCTAGCGCATTCTAGTGCATTTTGGAAGTGCCACTAGTGCATTTTGGATTTTGGCCGTTGGCAACACTGCAACAGTGCAGCTTTGAGAAGAAACAGATGACCTTCTGCTGGAGAGACTCTGTCCGAGATCCGAATTACATCATCCCCCAACTGGGACCATCCTAGGTTACAGGGACCAATCAGAATGTGCCTCAAAGCACAAGGGATGCTGGGAAATGTAGGACTCTATCTAAAACCTGCAGTACTGGCAGTGACCACCAGTCGAAGTTATCTAGTACACCTTTATCTAGCAACTGCTATGGCAGTTTTTAGCCAATTAGTGTTTTCTGAGGAAAAAATGAGAATGAGAAATTGAGAACAGTAGTTGATTTTCAATCTTTTAGTATATATTATTAGACTCCATTAGAAACACATTGGTGAAGACATGTCTTGGTAACGATTTAGTCCCAAATTTGCATAACTTTCTCTTACTATAAATATTATGCAATTGTTATTAGGGCCCGAGCACTGCAAAGCAAGTGCGAAGCCCTATTGTTTCCGCAATGTTTCTTATTATTATTATTCTTAACCGAAGTAAATCGCGTTTTTCGGCCGCATAACGTACACGAAAAGTTGCGAAAGTTGGCACGCACGTTCCTAGTGGCGTAAATTTACGTATGGTAAAACTGTTAAAAGTGGGCGTGGCCTAATTGTGCAACAGCGCCCCCTAGAAAACTTCGTGCCTCAAGCCCCACCATACGTTTTGACGTACATCAACGAAAATCGGCACGCACCTGTATCATGTCGCAACTTAAAAAAAAGTCTCTTGGTGCCGCGTCCGAAACCGAACAGGAAGTCGGTTATTTCAAAATAAAGGCTGCGTTTTGGTGCAATTTAGGCCATTTCCACATGTCGCATTTTGGCCAACTCGTCGGAGCGGGGGGGTCCGTTCGGAAAAAAAATCGCTCGGCAAGCAGAAAAGACGTTGGCGATGAAAAGTTGTGCAAATCGTGAGTTTTCGTAAAACGGCGCCACCGTGGCGGAGCGCCAAACTTCGCCGCCAAACAGGAAGTGGTACTTGCACCTGATTGGTCGATACTATTTTCTGCCATAACTCCTCAATGCTATGTCATAGAGACATATGGCTGGCATCATGGGACCCGGTATTGAGTCCCTGACGTCCTGATTGGTATCGACCAATCAGAAGAGGGGCCCCGCCCCCTGTACTTGGACCTGATTGGTCGATACTATTTTCTGCAATAACTCCTCAATGCTGTGTCATAGAAACATATGGCTGGCATCATGGGACCCGGTAATCAGTCCCTGACATTCGTATTGGTATCGACCAATCAGAAGAGGGGCCCCGCCCCCTGTACTTGCACCTGATTGGTCGATACTATTTTCTGCCATAACTCCTCAATGCTATGTCATAGAGACATATGGCTGGCATCATGGGACCCGGTAATGAGTCCCTGACGCGTCCCTGACGTTGATTGGTGTAACTTAGCCCCGCCCCCTCCTCTGATTGGTCGATACTATTTTCTGCCATAACTCCACAATGCTATGTCATAGAGACATATGGGTGATAGCAATGAACTCGGTAAGGAGTCCTTGACGCGTCCCTGACGTTAATTGGTGTAACTTATCCCCGCCCCCTCCTCTGATTGGTCAATACTATTTCCTGCCATAACTCCTCAATGCTATGTCATAGAGACATATGGGTGGTATCATTGAACTATGTTTTGGCTCCTTGTGACTTAGCCGCGTCCCCTTTTCTGATTGGCCGATATTTGTCCGAAACTTGCACGATCGAGGGCCCGTAAATCGCTGCTTGCAGCTTTAATTAGGGCCCGAGCACTGCAAAGCAAGTGCGAAGCCCTATTGATTCCGCAATGTTTCTTATTAGGGCCCGAGCACTGCAAAGCAAGTGCGAAGCCCTATTGAAACCGCAATGTTTATTGTTTCACCGAAGTAAATCGCGTTTTTCGGCCGCATAACGTACACGAAAAGTTGCGAAAGTTGGCACGCACGTTCCTAGTGGTGTAAATTTACGTATGGTAAAATTGTTAAAAGTGGGCGTGGCCTAATTGTGCAACAGCGCCCCCTAGAAAACTTCGTGCCTCAAGCCCCACCATACGGTTTGACGTACATCCACGAAAATCGGCACGCACCTGTATCATGTCGCAACTTAAAAAAAAGTCTCTTGGTGCCGCGTCCGAAACCGAACAGGAAGTCGGTTATTTCAAAATAAAGGCCGCGTTTTGGTGCAATTTAGGCCATTTTCACATGTCGCATTTTGGCTAACTCGTCGGAGCAGGGGTGTCCGTTCGGAAAAAAAAATCGCTCGGCAAGCAGAAAAGACGTTGACGATGAAAAGTTATTAAAATCGTGAGTTTTCGTAAAACAGCGCCACCGTGGCGGAGCGCCAAACTTCGCCACCAAACAGGAAGTGGTACTTGCACCTGATTGGTCGATACTATTTTCTGTCATAACTCCTCAATGCTATGTCATAGAGACATATGGCTGGCATCATGGGACCCGGTAATGAGTCCCTGACGTCCTGATTGGTATTGACCAATCAGAAGAGGGGCCCCGCCCCCTGTACTTGCACCTGATTGGTCGATACTATTTTCTGCCATAACTCCTCAATGCTATGTCATAGAGACATATGGCTGGCATCATGGGACCCGGTAATGAGTCCCTGACGTCCTGATTGGTATCGACCAATCAGAAGAGGGGCCCCGCCCCCTGTACTTGCACCTGATTGGTCGATACTATTTTCTGCCATAACTCCTCAATGCTATGTCATAGAGACATATGGCTGGCATCATGGGACCCGGTAATGAGTCCCTGACGTCCTGGTGGTATCGACCAATCAGAAGAGGGGCCCCGCCCCCTGTACTTGCACCTGATTGGTCGATACTATTTTCTGCCATAACTCCTCAATGCTATGTCATAGAGACATATGGGTGGTAGCAATGGACTCGGCAATGAGTCCCTGACGCGTCCCTGACGTTGATTGGTGTAACTTAGCCCCGCCCCCTCCTCTGATTGGTCGATACTATTTCCTGCCATAACTCCACAATGCTATGTCATAGAGACATATGGGAGACATCATTGGACTAGTAATGAGTCCCTGACGCGTCCCTGCCGTTGATTGGTGTCTAATTGTGCAACAGCGCCCCCTAGAAAACTTCGTGCCTCAAGCCCCACCATACGTTTTGACGTACATCAACGAAAATCGGCACGCACCTGTATCATGTCGCAACTTAAAAAAAAGTCTCTTGGTGCTGCGTCCGAAACCGAACAGGAAGTCGGTTATTTCAAAATAAAGGCTGCGTTTTGGTGCAATTTAGCCCATTTCCACATGTCGCATTTTGGCGAACTCGTCGGAGCAGGGGGGTCCGTTCGGAAAAAAAATCGCTCGGCAAGCAGAAAAGACGTTGACGATGAAAAGTTATTAAAATCGTGAGTTTTCGTAAAAAGGCGTGACCGTGGTGGAGCGCCAAACTTCGCCGCCAAACAGGAAGTGGTACTTGCACCTGATTGGTCGATACTATTTTCTGCCATAACTCCTCAATGCTATGTCATAGAGACATATGGCTGGCATCATGGGACCCGGTAATGAGTCCCTGACGCGTCCCAGACGTTGATTGGTGTAACTTAGCCCCGCCCCCTCCTCTGATTGGTCGATAGTATTTCCTGCCATAACTCCTCAATGCTATGTCATGGAGACATATGGCTGGCATCATAGGACCCGGTAATGAGTCCCTGACGTTCTGATTGGTATCGACCAATCAGAAGAGGAGCCCTGTCCCCTGTACTTGCACCTGATTGGTCGATACTATTTTCTGCCATAACTCCTCAATGCTTAGTCATAGAGACATATGGGTGATAGCAATGGACTGGGTAATGAGTCCCTGACGCGTCCCTGACGTTGATTGGTGTAACTTAGCCCCGCCCCCTCACCTGATTGGTCAATACTATTTCCTGCCATAACTCCTCAATGCTATGTCATAGAGACATATGGGTGGTATCATTGGACTATGTTTTGGCTCCTTGTGACTTAGCCGCGTCCCCTTTTCTGATTGGCCGATATTTGCCCGAAACTTGCACGATCGAGGGCCCGTAAATCGCTGCTTGCAGCTTTAATTTTTTATTGTTTTGTACTTGTTTGCAGACACCAGAGGTCGGCAAATTCTAGCAAGTCAACAACTGTGCTCGACTCCAAAGGGTGCTGGGCCTCTTATAATTTATCCTCTTAATGTCTCTGAGAAATTAAGTTTGTTCTCTCACTTAAACAAACATTATCACCTGTCACTCACACAAACACTATGTTGTAATCGCTGTTGTATGATACAGTAAGAGCGCCTCTCAGTTCACAAGTGTGATTCTTATTTGATATAGTCACCAAACACCTTGTGAGCATGAACAGTAGTTTATTTTTCATAACATTTCATTTTTCTACTTGTATGTTGAACTCTTCCGCCATCAATGTAACTTCTTTTTAAACTTGTGTTCTTCTGGGTGACAGGAGATATAATCAGAGGAGCAGAGTTTGTACCACCATCATTAAGACAAGGATTGAAGTATGGATATAGTCTCTCAGTGAAGGAGCAGCCAGTGTAAGAGTAGAGGTGAACTCTGGTCTCCACATCATAAAAGGAGACCAGACCCTCCTCATAATCCACAAACACTCCCACTGTCTGGAGCTTCTCTCTGACAGGGAGGAGGACATCAGGGTCAGCAGCAGCCCAATACTCATTTCCATTCCACAACCCTATAGTCCAGTAACCATTGCTGAGACTCGGATAGATGTCTCCCTTCCTGTTGATGGACTCTCTGACCACTCCTATTGTCCACTTGGTCTTCCCTCCAACCTGAATTTCAAAGTAAAAGCATCCTAAAGAGAAGCTTTGCTTTCCTAAGACGTTGACATAAAGAGAGAATCTCTCTGGGTTGTCTGGGAGATTTTTCATTACATTTACATCATGCACTTGTTTTCCATCCTCAGAGAGGACGAGGTTGGGATGTGCTGTATCAGGGTCTAGAGTTACATCCACTGCATATCGTTGGATCCTCCTCAGCTCAGCATCACGCAGCCTTTTCTCCATCTCTTCACTGAGTGTCTTCAGCTGAGCCACAGCTGTCCTCAATGTCCCTACATGTGAAGACTGATTGAGTGAGATCTTCCTGAGCTCAGAGCTTCTCTTCTCCAACTGAGTGATCTCCTGTTGCAGCTCGTTGATGAAGCCTTCAGCCTGTTTCTCTGTTGTTTTATGCTTCTCCTGCACACTGTCTGCTGTCTCTCGGTCTGCATCTTTCCTGCAGAGCTCCACGGTGTGTTTGACCTCCTGAATCTTCACCTGTCTGTCCTGGATCATCTGCTGAACCTCATCCACAGTCTTTGCTTCATATTCTTCTCTCCACTTGTTGCTCCTGAACTGTTGGACCATGTTGGAAACCCAAGTATTGGTGGACACTCTGGGCCTGTCCTGGAAGGTTTCTTGACACAGTGGGCACTTGCACACACCCGTGGCGTCCCAGTGGCCAGTGATGCAGGCTTTGCAGTAGTTGTGTCCACATGGAGTGGTGACTGGATCAGAGAACACATCCATACAGATAGAACACAGGTAGTGATCTCCAGACAGGAGAATGCTGGCAGACGCCATTTCTACATCCACAGCGGGAATAAAAGCTCCTTTGGTAAGATAGTGAGAGAATGCAGCTGGTGACCTACTGTATATCTTTGACTCTTCCTGTGAGTTATGTACAATAACTCTACAAAGTGAACAACAGGCTGTGAAGATCTGGTGAAGGTTGGAGGTGTTCTAGTAAATGGTGTTGTCACCAGTGTGCACTTGATTTTTCATACTGGACACTGTGATGTCATCATGAAGCGCTCCATACTGGTTAACCAGCTAAAATGCACATGGTTTTGAAAGCACATCAGTGAGCTGGATGTGATGCTACCTGGAGGGCAGAGAACAGATTGTGGAGGTGAACGGAGCAGTTCCTCACTCCCAGAGAGCTGAGGTTTCCTTATAGTCTAGAAAGAAAGGGGGTCCGCGGGCATAGGGAGGAAAAGAACCTGTTCTTTTTTCTAAATCCTTGAAGCGTATCCTTTGTGCATGGTACTTTTGAAAATAGTGGGTTTTGAAGAGTATCTGTACCAATTTGCACACCTGTATCAACACTAGATTAACTTATTGATACAAGTGGCTTGCTCTAAATCAAGTGTGTAAGTGTAATATATGCAACAGTGCTGTCGTGTGATAGGGTAAAATGTGTAATAGTGTAATATGTGTAACTAGAAAAGTGTCCTTCTGGGCACAGGTCTCCACCAGGCTTTGTTCTTGGGACTTTAGCATTTGGATGATTTGAGGCATTTTGTCCAAGAAATGTGTTTTTGCTAATGTCTACCTGTTGGTGGCGCTATAACAAGCCATTGTGAAAAGAGGAATATTTTTATCAGCCTATTATTATTATTATTGCATTAAGGATTTCATGTAAATTGCCTGCTGTGTTCAACATCTTTCCAAAATCAGCCTCCTGGTGGCGCTATAACAGGCCATCGTGGAAAACCTGGGGCGGAGATTTATGGTTGGCATCCAGGGAGTGTGTGTGTAAATTGTGGCATCAATCAGGTAATATGGGTAATATTACACAGGCGTGCTCCGTTGCAGTTGCAGCGCAGCATCCCAACATAGTTCATAAAGCTTTTGATGCCGATGGGATCTAGGGGGCAGTGCCCCCCGATGCCTAGATCCACCCCTGACACACACAGGACGGTTCTGGATGTCAGCTCAGTGCGGCTAATGCAGAACGCTCCACTCTGCTGCCAAACTCTCTATCTGTCTGCCATAGTGCTGACTCTGCTCTTCACTGCTGCTGCTGCTGCTGCTGCTGCTGCTGCTGCTGCTGCTGCTGCTGCTGCTGCTGTCTCTCTCTCTCTCTCTCTCTCTCTCTCTCGCGCGCTCTCTCGCTCTCGCTCTCTCTCTCTCTCTCTCTCTCTCTCTCTGTCTGTCTGTCTGTCTGTCTGTCTGTCTGTCTGTCTGTCTGTCTGTCTGTCTGTCTGTCTGTCTGTCTGTCTGTCTCTCTCTCTCTCTCTCTCTCTCTCTCTCTCTCTCTCTCTCTCTCTCTCTCTCTCTCTCTCTCTCTCTCTCTCTCTCTCTCTCTCTCTCTCTCTCTCTCTCTCTCTCCCCCTCTCTCTCTCTCTCTGTCAGGGTTCATATTGTATTAACGCACCGTGGGAGAATAGGGTGGGAGTATTGGCTCCTGTTCCAGTGTGTTGATGCTTGCTCCACTATAGCTGTACTGCTGGGATATTCACTGACAGAGTTAAAGTGGAATTGGGGTGAATTACAGGGGAGTGAAAACAGACCCTTATCGTTGTTGATGTGTTTATTTTAGTTTTCTGCATTCTGCTTTTAAAGGTAGGCCTATACTATAGTTCACATTTTAAAGGTAGGCCTATACTATAGTTCACATTTTAAAGGTAGGCCTATACTATAGTTCACATTTTTGGAACTTAAAGGTAATAAGAGGCACCTTTAGTGTGTATACACACTGTGTTTTTAAACAGATTTGTTTGGGGACGTTTGTGCCGGTTGAAAATTCTCAATTCTCATTCAAGAGTTATATCATTTTTTCTTTTTCAAATAAATGATGAAAATAATTGAGAAAAAAACACACCTCTACTAGGATATCAGTGTTAGTCACTAAGAATCAAGGACGGGTGTTTTCAGTTAATTCTGCTGTGTGGATCAACAGGAGTTTGAAGTAACAACAACAATTGGGGGGGCAGGAGAAAATGGTAGGAGAAAATGGTAGGAGAAAATGGTATGAAGTCGGTATGGGTGCGTTGAAGCCGCACCCATACCATTTTCAGTTACAGGACTTGTATTAGTCAAGTAAAGCATCAGTAACAACATCAGTTGTTGTTGAAGTTGCAACAGACACACAGCATGCATAAAGCTAAAGGTCTGACTCAGAGAGTTTTCTGTTTTCAATGATGAAATGCTGTTGGTTTAGTGGTGACACAGCTGTAGTTAGTTAGTAGCAGTAGTAGTGTTTCACATCATTTTAAATATAGACAGAATAAAAGCACTGAAGTTACCTCTATTAATCCAACACTCCAGATGGAGAGAGTTAAAGGTAGGGTAAGTGATTTGAAATTCATGGTGTAGTACCAGCCTGGTGCACTAGGGCCGCCCAAGAGGGGGGGGGGGGGGGGGGGGGGGAATATCTGACAAAAGTGAAATCACTTCCCCTACCTTTAAGTCTATCTTTTCTTCACCCTCTTGATATCAAGATCCATTAAGTGTGAATCTCAGACCATTGTATTACATTTCAATGGCTCTTTGTGTATGTGTAATTGTCTTCGAGTGTTTAGAAATGTAATTATCTTCCATCTTGTTTCAGGCCTTGTGGCAGTGTGCTATTTAACTTCAGTATCCACTGCCTCTCTGCAAATTAGTGTCTTTCTTGTGTCAGACGCCAGCCATGTAAAGCAGTGGTCCGGGGACCACCAGTGGTCCTTGAGAGGGTTCCAGGTGGTCCCCCAGCTAAGGTGGTTAACCAGATGAAAAGTTGGTTAGGCAGATGTAAGTTTTGAGTGCGTAAAACCAAATGGTGAAACCAAATGGACCCTTGCAGGTCCATTTGGTTTCATTTTTACACTCTCAAGAGTTAATAATATTCACCATCTAAATTAGTGCCACTTGATTAATTAGAGAATGTAGAAGAATAATGGAAATTTTCATCTGCATGATTGTCTGTTTTGTCAGCAAAAATCCATCCTGGTATTGTGTTCAAAACGGAAAGAAATCGTTAGTTCTGGAGTCTGTGGATGAAAATACGGTCCTCCGTGGCTCAAATGCTGGATAAATTGTGGGCCCTGGGATAAAAAAAAAAGTTGAAAACCACTGATGTAAAAGGTAGAGGCCAGACCTTTAGGAACTTTATTGAATTATAGGCCTGTTGAATTCCACTCCTGAAAAGTGAGATTATTAATGTTGGTTGACAGGTTTCTACGCTGCAGAGAGGACGTTAAAACCTCGCCCCTCTCGCCCCCAAAACAAACAGCCATGAATCCCCCCTGGCCTGTTTGACACCTCTGCAGCATGAAGGTCCCACTACCATAAATAAACCCACCCGACGAACGCTGAGCTTTAATTGTGAAGGAAAGCTGTTTCCAAATGGCAGTGGAGAGACGTTGTGATGCGTACTGCAGAGAGACAGTACTGCCAGGGGCGGATGTAACATTTCCCAATTGGGGGGCTGAGGAAAATGGCATGGGGGCGGCCTCATCGCCTGTGTCCCAGATGACGCCCCCATACCATTTTCAGTTACAGGACTTTTATTATGCAAGTAAAACATCAGTAATAATTTCCCTACAACAGTTGTTGTTGAACTTGCATCAGACATGTACTGTAGCATGCATAAAGCTAAAGGTCTGACTCAGAGAGTTTTCTGTTTTCAATGATGGAATGCTGGTGGTTTAGTGGTGACACAGCTGTAGTTAGTTAGTAGCAGTCAGTGTTGGGAATATTACTATACCTTGTTAATGTATTACTTATTACTTATTACCTTCATTTTAAAGCAATATATTGTATTACAATATTGCTGTCTGAGCGAGTGTAATATATTAGTTCAAGTTCAAGTTCAAGTTCAAGTTTCTTTATTTGTCACTCCAGTGTATGTCGAGACATAAACAGGGATGAAATAACGTTTCCATTGTTCCTCAGTGCAATAAGACAATAGACAATAGACAGTGCAATAAGAAAAATGACGACTACAAACAATACAAGAACAGTAAGTGACGTATAGTGCAACAGACTAGAGTATTAAGGTGCAACTGTAGCAGTATAAAGTGGGGTGAAGGTGCTAAGCTACGACCAGGTAAAAATATACTAATAAAGTGGCAAGTAGTGAGAGTTGAAAACTAAGACTAAAAAAAAAAAAACATCTAACATACTAAACATACTAAGACATACTAAATATACTAAAACACTAAACATACTAAGACATACTACTAAAACTAAGCATACTACAACTACGCACTACTATACTAACGGCTAGGTTATGACAACTATGACAGTAGGGGTATTACTGTAGGGGTATCGCTGTACATGTGCAGGGTGGGATAGGGATAGCAGCGGATTCGGTACAGTCCTTCTGGTTGTGTGTGAGTTGTGCATATGAGTGTATGTGTGTGCATGTGTGTGTGGGGGGGTAGTTGAGTCCAGCGTGTGTGTACGAAGTGGGCGTACAAGCCAGAGTGTGCGTACAAGTGTTCTTGTTCTGGCTTTCAGCGTGTGCGTGCCTGTGCGTGTGCCGTGGGAGGGGGTAGCGGCAGGTGCTCAGTGCGAGATAGCAGAGGCAGGGAATTCAGCATCCTGACGGCTTGGTGAACGAAACTGTCGTTCAGTCTACAAGTCCTTGCCCGGAGGCTCCTCAGTCTCTTCCCCGATGGGAGAAGATTGAAGAAGCCGTGCGTAGGGTGGGTGGTGTCACCTGCAATCTGTAGCGCCCTGCGGGTCACACGTGTGGTGTAGATGTCCTGCAGGGACAGGAGGGGGACACCCACGATCCTCTCAGCTGCTCTCACTGTGCGCTGCAAGGTCTTTCTGCAGGATGCCGTGCACCCGCCAAACCACACAGTTATGCAGCTGGTCAGGATGCTCTCGATCGTGGCGCGGTAGAAGGAGCACATGATGGGGACGGTGGCTCCGGCTCTTCTCAGTCTGCGGAGGAAGTAGAGGCGCTGCTGTGCCTTCTTGGCCAGCGATGTGGTGTTGGTGTTCCAGGAGAGGTCCTCTGTGATGTGCACACCGAGGAATTTGGTGCTCTTCACTCTCTCCACCGCAGTTCCGTTGATGCTCAGTGGGGAGTGCTGGGTATGCGCTCTCCGGAAGTCAACGATGATCTCCTTCGTCTTCTCCACGTTGAGAAGGAGGTTGTTGTTTCCACACCACGTGGTCAGTTGGCTCACCTCATCCCTGTAGTTGGACTCATCGTTGTTATGGATGAGACCGACCACAGTTGTGTCGTCCGCAAACTTGACAAAGATGTTGTTGCTGTGCTTTGGTGTGCAGTCGTGGGTCAGCAGGGTGAAGAGGAGGGGGCTGAGCACGCATCCCTGGGGGGCCCCCGTGTTCAGGGTGATGGTGCTGGATGTGTTCCCGCTGACTCGGACTGCCTGCGGTCTCCCAGTCAGGAAGTCCAGCAGCCAGTTGCACATTGAGGTGTTCACTCCCAGGTGGTCCAGCTTGTGAATGAGCTGCTGGGGGATGATGGTGTTGAATGCTGAGCTGAAGTCGATGAACAGCATCCGTACGTGTGCGTCCTTGGTGTCCAGGTGGGTGAGGGCAGAGTGAAGAACGGTGGAGATTGCATCGTCGGTTGATCTGTTGGCCCGATATGCAAACTGGTAGGGATCCAGGTTAGGAGGGAGGACACCTTTGATGTGTTGCATGACTAAACGCTCGAAGCACTTCATGATGATTGGAGTCAGTGCAACAGGGCGGTAGTCATTGTAGCAGGTTGGAGAAGGTTTCTTCGGGATGGGGATGATGGTGGTCTCTTTGAAGCATGTAGGGACAGCAGCCTGGCTCAAGGAGATGTCTGTGATGACATGAGCCAGTTCTCCTGCACAGTCCTTCCACACCCGACCGGGAATGTTGTCAGGGCCCGGTGCCTTGCGGGCATTGATCCTGGAGAGAGAGCGCCGCACACTGTGTTGGGACAGTAGCAGCACCTGGTCGTCCGGGGGAGGGGGTGACTTTCGTGCAGGGGTGTTGTTTTGGGCTTCAAAGCGCCCGAAGAAGTTGTTGAGATTGTTCAGCAGGGTGATGTCGTTGTCGCAGGTCCGTGGCCGGGGTTTGTAGTCCGTGACGGTCTGGATCCCCTGCCACAGGCTCCTGGTGTCTCTGCTGTCGCTGAAACGGTCAGCTATTTTCTTGCTGTACTGTCTCTTTGCTTCTTTGATGCCACGGTCCAAGTTGGCCCTTGCTGTTCTTAGGCCCTCGTCGTCACCTGCTTTGAAGGCGGCGTTTCGGACCCTCAGTAGCCTATGGACTTCCGTTGTCAGCCATGGCTTCTGATTGGCCCGTACTGTGATGGTCTTGGTCTCTGTGACATCATCGATGCATTTGCTGATGTAAGCAGTGACAGTCTCAGTGTATTCGTTAATGTCCGTGTGGCCAGAGTGGGTGGCCGCTTGCTTGAACATGTCCCAGTCTGTAGTGTCAAAGCAGTCCTGTAAAGCAGGCACTGCCCCATCTGGCCACACTTGAACCTGTTTCCTGACCGGTTTGGTGACTTTGCACCTGGGCCTGTAAGCTGGTATTAGCATAACAGTACGATGGTCGGAGCAGCCCAGGTGGGGGAGGGGGAATGCTCTGTAGGCATTCCTTTTGTTGGTGTAGAGGAGGTCTAGAATGTTCTCACCTCTGGTCGGGAAGTCAACGTGCTGGTAAAGTAGTGGGCTTACTGAGTTGAGGTTTGCATGATTAAAGTCCCCAGCCACGGCGAGGAAAGCGTCTGGGTGTGCCAACTGTTGTTCGTTGATGGCATTGTTCAGTTCTAGAAGTGCGTCTTCTCTGTCCGTTTTGCTGGACGAAGGAGGGATATACACAGCCACAAGCAGAATGGCTGTGAGCTCCCTCGGTAAATAATGAGGACGGCACTTTAAAACCATGAACTCCACGAGGGCTGTGCAGTGTTTATGAACCACTACAGTGTCACGGCACCAGGCGTCTTTGATGTAAACAGCCAGTCCTCCTCCACGTGTTTTCCCACCAGCTGTTATATTCCTGTCCGCCCGGTAGCATGTAAGTCCCTCCAACTGTATGGCGGAGTCGGGGGTGGCGACGCTAAGCCATGATTCAGTGAAAACAAAGACACAGCAGTCTCTCGCGAGCCGCAGGGACGTTCTCATGAGTTGTATGTCGTCCAGTTTATTGTCCAAGGAACGTACGTTTGCGAGCAGGATAGATGGAATGGCCGGCTTGTTGGGACGAGCCGCCAGCCTCGCGCGAACACCGGCGCGTTTGCCCCGCTTCTGTCTTCTCTCACACCGCCTTCGGCGCCTCCGAGGCGGGCATGGAGCTGTAGTTAGAGTCGGCAGCTAACAGCTAACAAGCTAACAGCTAACAAGATGGCGGCGCGTAAGGACGCAGCGGCCCCCAGCTCCTCAGTGCAAAGTTGTTTTTTGTTTTGTTTACTATGTTTGTCTGAACGTTCCGCGTGTTCTTGTACAACAAGATACACTTACAGCCGAGAGCAACTTTTACAGCTCGCCAACACGGGATTTATGGAGTTAACTTCCACTACAGCGGAGGAATTACGCACCATGGGAATATACGAGCAGCAGCAGAGCGCAGCGCCGTGCGAGCAGCAGCAGAGCACAGCGCCGTGCCACGCCGCGCCACTGCCGACTCTAACTACTGCCCCTATTAATATTAATATTACTATTACTTATTACTTAAAAGAAAAAAATTGTGCAAAATATATAATTAAATATTTAGTGTCACTATTAATCAAATATTGTGTAGGCCAGTGGCATACCTACAATAAAGAAAGCGCACTTGGCTATCTGGGAAATCCATATGAAATCAACTTGAAAAAACGTCCTCCTGAATAAATAATTTGATGACAAATTATAGAAAATAAGTAATTATTTAACTTCTGCAGTTGTCAAGAAAATTTCACAAGAATATTTTCAACGAGACAGATTGACAGAAAGTAATATTGAAAGTAATGCAGTAATGCAGAAAGAAAAGTATAATATATTAGATTGTTTTTGTTAAGTAATATATTTATATTACAAGTTACTGCATTTATGCAATATATTATGTAATATATTGAGTTACGTAGTGCACATGTCCCAACACTGGTAGCAGTAGTAGTGTTTCAAATCATTTAAAATATGAGCACTTTAATTTGAAATATCTTGAGTTGTTTTGCATGCCATGGTTTGGTGGGGCAGTCAAGGCATTCAGATGGCATGCACATGCCTAGATCCGTCCCTGACTGCAGAGCGATGTTTCCATGCTGTCTGTCGCCTGTTGTTCAGTAGTTCATAAGCAGAGCGATGTTTCCATGCTGTCTGTTGTTCAGTAGTTCATAAGCAGAGCGATGTTTCCATGCTGTCTGTTGTTCAGTAGTTCATAAGCAGAGCGATGTTTCCATACTGTCTGTTGTTCAGTAGTTCATAAGCAGAGCGATGTTTCCATACTGTCTGTTGTTCAGTAGTTCATAAGCAGAGCGATGTTTCCATACTGTCTGTTGTTCAGTAGTTCATAAGCAGAGCGATGTTTCCATGTTGTCTGTCGCCTGTTGTTCAGTAGTTCATAAGCAGAGCGATGTTCCGTGTTGTCTGTCGCCTGTTGTTCAGTAGCGAGTTGTTAGAAGGTCACAGTAAGGAAAAAAAGAAGAGAGCAGGGATATCAAAGGGCTGTTCAGAAGACATTTTTTTTCTTTCTTCTTTCACTGAAATGATTTCAAAGAAATGCCATGCTGGGTCACGACCGATCCCAGACTGACTGCCCACAGCTCTCTGTCTCTCTCTCTCTCTCTCTCTCTCTCTCTCTCTCTCTCTCTCTCTCTCTCTCTCTCTCTCTCTCTCTCTCTCTCTCTCTCTCTCTCTCTGTCTCTCTCTCTGTCTCTCTCTGTCTCTCTCTGTGTCTCTCTCTGTCTGTCTGTCTGTCTGTCTGTCTGTCTGTCTCTCTCTCTCTCTCTCTCTCTCTCTCTCTCTCTCTCTCTCTCTCTCTCTCTCTCTCTCTCTCTCTCTCTCTCTCTCTCTCTGGGTAACGACCGATCCCAGATTCCCTGCCCACAACTCTCTATATCAGGGGTTGACACTAACACTTGCCCGGGGCAAGTAAAAACAATGGTCAGGCAAGTGAAGACTGCTACCTGGTTGCCCGATCGGGCAAGTGTGCAACTTAGTTCGCTATAACACAACATGGGATATATTTGTCTCGAAGGCAGTCATTACGTTCTGCCTCTGTGTCTTTCCCTGCTTTCTAGCTATCTCTACCTATCTCTCTCCCAGGTCCATTTGGTTCCAAACTATCATTTTGCTGTCATCACGGACCCCTGAGTCCGTGACCACTATGGGAACCACTGTGGGAACCACTGATTTACAAGTTGAATATTTATTGTAGCTGATTGTGACTTGAACAAAACGTAGTCTTCGATTGCAAAAGGAAATGTTTAAAGTAGAATGTAAAATGTTAAATTCACGTTATATTTTGGGGGCATGACCTGAGGGCAAGTAGAACCTGACTTGCACTTGCCCGATGGGCAAATGCCTCGGAGACCTTAGTGTCAACCCCTGTATATAGCCTTGCGTTTTTTCCAAATTTCGTGATGATATATAAACAAACATGTGAACTATCTCTGAGTAACCTGAGCACTGTTTTCCACCACTACTCCAAACAATCCCTGCTTGTCTGTAATTATCCAGTTCCTGCAGGCTTTTTGACCCTGCCAGCTTCCTGTTATTTCCCCCATGCAGTGAACAGTGTTATCTGTCGCTGTGGATCTCTGTGTATCTGTCAGTTCAAACAGCACAATAACCTTTAGGATTTCAACGACTCCCCGCAGTCCTATGTGTGTGTGTGTGTGTGTGTGTGTGTGTGTGTGTGTTAGAGCGCACGGCACAGACCCCCATGCACGTGCACAGACCCCCATGCACGTTCCCAGTCCCCCATGCACAGCACAGACCCCCATGCACGTGCACAGACCCCCATGCACGTGCACAGACCCCCATGCACGTGCACAGACCCCCATGCACGTGCACAGACCCCCATGCACGTGCACAGACCCCCATGCACGTGCACAGACCCCCATGCACGTGCACAGACCCCCATGCACGTGCACAGACCCCCATGCACGTGCACAGACCCCCATGCACAGCACAGACCCCCATGCACGTGCACAGACCCCCATGCACGTGCACAGACCCCCATGCACGTGCACAGACCCCCATGCACGTGCACGCCGCTGCAGGGACCTGTGGAGAGTGCTAGAGGGGCAGGGGCTTGTATCCCTTTAACTATAGGGAACATTTGGTTCGGGAGCCAGAAGTGGCTCTTTTGATGGCTGCACCTGGCTAAAGACAAATCTTTAATTGGGCCTGGGGTGGGCAATTATTTTTCCAAGGGGCCACATGAGATACATAAAATATTGTGGAGAAGCCATGACTAAAGGCTAAGCTAAAGTCTGTGTGTTTTATTTTCAAGGTAAAAGTAAGAGTAAGACCAACCATTTTGACACCAGGGACCTCTATTTATTCAGTATTTGAGCTACGGGCCACCACTTGATGACATTTTAGCCCCACAGACCCCAAAACAGGCTGGATTTTACAAACAAAACAGGATAACATAGATCAAAAATGACCATTCTTTTACATTCTCTGATTGTGTCAACTTTAGGCTAATTCATATGATGACTATTTTAACTCTTGAGAGTGTAAAAATGAAACCAAATGGACCCGCAAGGGTCCATTTGGTTTCATTTATACGCTCTCAAAGAGTTACATCTGGTTAACCAACTTTCCATATTTAACTGGAACTCTCTCAAGGACCACTGGTGGTCCCCGGGCCGGTCAGAGTCAGCCAAAGGGCCGCATTTGGCCCCCGGGCTGCATAATGCCCACGTATGAATTAGGCTATATCCCATTGAGTCCTGACCCTCGATTCGAGTTTCATTCACTACAGTAATTTCCAACACTAGATTCTAGTTATTGACACTAAATGATAGTTTCTGATGCTAGGATCTCCTTTTTGACACTAGAATCTACTTTCTGATGCTAGAATCGAGTTTTTGACACTAGATTCTATAGTTTCTGACACTAGATTCTAGTTTTTCTGAAAAATCTGTGCTCCTGTGTCAGTGATGCTGACATATTTCTAGCCAAGGACCACCAGAATTATCCATATTTGGCTGCGGACCGCCATCTGAAAACGTGTTGTTCTCGGGGGTTCCCCAGAAGCGAAAAATTGAGATAAAATGTTTGCTTCCAATATAATGTATTCAGAGATTTGTAGCACATTTTCACATTTTTTTCAAAAATAGCAGAACAACAAGCTCGTGTCGCGCCACTCGGTGGCGCGACATGAGCTTGTTGATCTGCTATTTTTCAACAGATAAAACACCAAAACGCGTTCAGGACTCTAGAGGATATAGATATTTCAGTGGGAAAGTGGCAAACATACAATTGTTGTGTATCCAATCTATTTATCTATCATTCGCATAGGCAGTGCAGATGAGCCAGACTCAGACACTTTTGACGTATTTTGTTCTGCTGTCAAAAATAACGGCTGATGGGGGCACGGTGGCACAGTGGTTAGTGCTGTCGCCTCACAGCTAGAAGGTCCTGGGTTCGATTCCCGCTAGGGGCGCTGCTGTGGGTGCTGGCGGCGTGTCTGCTCCTCCGCGTCATCAGTGCCCATACCTGAGGCGGGGTTGGCGAAAGGGCCTTTCTGTGTGGAGTTTGCATGTTCTCCCTGTGTCCCCTAGGGTAGATACCCTCACATGTTCTCCCCGTGTCCCCTAGGGTAGATACCCTCACATGTTCTCCCCGTGTCCCCTAGGGTAGATACCCTCACATGTTCTCCCTGTGTCCCCTAGGGTAGATACCCTCACATGTTCTCCCCGTGCCCCCTAGGGTAGATACCCTCACATGTTCTCCCCGTGTCCCCTAGGGTAGATACCCTCACATGTTCTCCCTGTGTCCCCTAGGGTAGATACCCTCACATGTTCTCCCCGTGTCCCCTAGGGTAGATACCCTCACATGTTCTCCCCGTGTCCCCTAGGGTAGATACCCTCACATGTTCTCCCCGTGTCCCCTAGGGTAGATACCCTCACAAAAACATGCAGTAATCCTGTGCTCTAAACTGCCTCCCCCTGGCCAGCCGGGGCGCCTGATGGAGGGGACTGGAACTGGTTGGAATAACGTGTTCCTTCCACACACTACGTCCAACCAGGGAAACTCCCCCCTGTCAGGTGAAAAGAAGGCAGCTTGGACTCCTCATGCATTGAAGGAAGCATGAGGCCAGTCCGCTGCCTCCCCAGATTGGCGGAGGATGTGTAGAGCCCAGGATCACATTAGGAATTGGCACTGGGTGAAAAAAATGGGTTACAAAATCGTGGGATAAAATTATATTTAAAAAAAATAAATAAGGGCTGATGTCTGCATGTGCAAGAAGTTCCGTACAACAAACTATAATCGCGTTAACGAAATCCTTCTGAGAAGACGCTAAAAGACAAAAGAAGGATGAGGATTATCACAGTTTTCAGCAGGAACAGGTTCTGCAGTGTGACTAAGATGCAATGATAAAATAAGAATGTTATTAAAAATAACTCAGTCTTATTGTATACTTAAAAGGTGTGGAAATTACACAAAATGCACAGATTTACTTGTATTTAATTTAAAATTAAATTTGTGACTTTGTGTCTGGTTGTGTTTTCTCTGCGTAGGACAGAACAGCAGGAAAAAAAGTCCTGTGACTTTGTGTCTGGTTGTGTTTTCTCTGTGTATCCTTGACTCGGCAGGCTTTGTGTCGCGTCGGGAAAGGACCTGCAAGGGTCCATTTGGTTTCATGTTTACGCTCTCAAAGAGATACATCTGGTTAACCAACTGTCCATCATTTAGCCTGGGACAGACCAATTTGTGGAAGTCTTGGAAATGAGGAACTGTCCCACGCACAGAGGGACATCTGGTCACCCCATACAGACCCAATGTACCCCCAGGAAGTGTCCCACGCACAGAGGGACATCTGGTCACCCCATACAGACCCAATGTACCCCCAAGTGATAATTATTTATTTCTCCTGTCACCCAGGAGGACATGTCCTCTAACTGGCTGTAGCGGTGGATTAACGGAGCCCATGGTCCCACGGCCCCACTGGGCATCGACCCACAGGGCCCCTCCGTTGAGTCATTCAGTCGTTGTTGCCTCTTTCTCTCTCTCTCTCTCTCTCTCTCTCTCTCTCTCTCTCTCTCTCTCTCTCTCTCTCTCTCTCTCTCTCTCTCTCTCTCTCTCTCTCTCTCTCTCTCTCTCTCTCTCTCTCTCTCTCTCTCTCTCTCTCTCTCTCTCTCTGTTAAGTTGAGACCATATCTACAAGGTCGTCTGGACTAGTGCATAGAGAGAGAGAGAGAGAGAGAGAGAGAGAGAGAGAGAGAGAGAGAGAGAGAGAGAGAGAGAGAGAGAGAGAGAGAGAGAGAGAGAGAGAGAGAGAGAGAGAGAGAGAGAGAGAGAGAGAGAGAGAGAGAGAGAGAGAGAGAGAGAGAGAGAGACAGAGAGAGAGACAGACAGAGAGAGACAGAGAGAGAGAGAGACAGACAGAGGATAATGTATAATGAATGAGGTGAAGCTACATATGAGATTAGGCAACTTTTTATTTATTTGTTTTTTTGGATTTTTTTTTGGCACTGTTCATTCAGAGACCTGTGGGAATGAGTCTCTATGCTAAATAATGCAGTGTGTATGTGTGTGTGTGTGTGTGTGTGTGTGTGTGTGTGTGTGTGTGTGTGTGTGTGTGCGTGTGTGTGCGCGTGTGCGCATGCGCGCGGTGGTGTCGACCCATCACTGTCTGTCAATCCTCTCAAAGGTCAGTCCCTGCAGGAGTTTCCAAAGTGAATCCAGTTGTCTGGACTGATAGCATCCTTCCTCCTCCCGCTGGTATCAGGTGGATCTAGGACTCTGATAGATCCTTCCTGCTGGTATCAGGGTGGATCTAGGACTCTGATAGCATCCTTCCTCCTCCTGCTGGTATCAGGGGCGGATCTAGGCATTGGCATGGGGGGGCAATGCCCCCCTAAATGCCCAGTCTGCCCCACCAAACATGTTGGCATGCAAAACAACCCAAGATATTTCAAATTAAAGTGCTTATATTTAAAATGATGTGAACCACTACTACTGCTACAGCTGTGTCACCACTAAACCAACAGCATTTCATCATTGAAAACAGAAAACTCTCTGAGTCAGACCTTTAGCTTTATGCATGCTGCGTGTCTGTTGCAACTTCAACAACAACTGATGTTATTATTGATGCTTTACTTGACTAATAAAAGTCCTGTAACTGAAAATGGTATGGGTACGACTTCATCGCCCGTGGTTGCGAAGCGACACGGGCGATGAAGCCGCACCCATACCATTTTCTCCTCCCCCCCAATTGGGAAATGTTACATCCGCCCCTGAATGAATGAATATCCACTCTACAAGGTCACAACGCTAATGACGGCTACAGTCGTATCGCCAGAATGTCACTGAATGAGTAAGGTGTTATATTGGAGAATCTATTATTCTGCTCTTTCAAGGAGTCACTATAATTGTATTGTTTGCGATATACAGTGATGGGCAGTAACTTGTAGTAGCTAAGCTACATAGCTTAACTACATTTTCCCGTAACTTGTAGTGTAGCTTACTACAATTTTCTGGGGATAGCTTGGCTTAGTGTAGCTTAGATACTTTTTTTTCCCCAAGAGTAACAAGCAGTGTAGCTTAATACCATTTCCCACCCATATTTTCAAATTCCACCCATTTTCAATGGGTATAATTTATTTATATATTCCTACTGTCATGACAAAATGCAACTCAAACAAAACAAACAACATAATATTATGTTTAGAAAGTTGTACATTAAGTTATTACTACTTTTGTCGTGCAGCTTGTAGTCTAGCTAGCTACATTTTTCTGGGAATAACTTGTAGTGTAGCTGTAGTGTAGCTCGAGAGTGACAAGTAGTGTAGCTTACTACATATTCGCAGCAACTTATAGCACTGATTGTCAATCTTCTTTTTTTATATAAATCATTCTTTATTTTTATATTCTAATTTCACAGACCACCAGTTTCAGATGCATTAGACCAGAGGTCTTCAACATGAGGGACCGGGGACCCCTAGAGGCAGGTCAAACTTTTACTTGTGGTCCCTGAGAGGGTTCCAGGTGGTCCCCAGCGAAGTTGGTTAACCAGATGGAGAGTTGGTTATAGCCAGATCCAGATGTAACTCTTGAGAGCGTAAACATGGAACCAAATGGACCCGCATTTGAATGCATGTTTGAAAGTATGTTTACGCTCTCAAGAGTTGACAAATAAGGGCCATAAAGATAAATAAGGGCCGATACGATACTCTCTGATACCAATACAGTATCAGGACATGCAGCTGTACTGTCCATACAGAAATGACAAGGACTGGTCATACCAGTGGTGATTGAGGCTCAATTGAGGGACATACAGTGGTAAGCACTTGAGACTGGCAGTGCTACCATTTGACTACCACTGGGGTAGCTTAGTGTTACCGTTTCACCTATAGTGGTACCACCTTTCACACTTCATTTAAAAGGTGTCAAAGGTTGTAGTGTGGCAGAGCAACCACAATGTGGCGCATGTGAGTCTCATGAACTCACATGGCGCCATCTTGTGGTTGCTCTGGCACAATGCAGCAATAGAGTAACAATGCATTATAGGGCTTATAAAAAGGGACTTTGAGCTGAAGTTTATGTCATGAAAGGTGCTATACGGTACAAACAAAGTTGTATCACATTTAAGAGCATTCAACACATTAAAACTTAACAAACAATGTATTATTGGTGGAACCTGACCTATAATAATCTAAAAACAAACACGATGTAAATGCACCAACTGCCGCGCGTGTTCGTCGATTTCTACTGTAGTGCCACGGCTCAAGCCAGTAAATTCGGTAAAAAAAACTTATTTTGAAGCTCAGATCTCCTAAACAGGATGTGCGATGGCGTCATGCTGTTTCTGGTGTCTTGACTAAAAAAGCTGACTAGAAAACCGGAGGAGAGGCGTTTGAATGCATTGGATTGAATGGGTGTGAATGGGACAAACAAAAAAAAAAAGTTGTCGCCCAATTCTGTTCCAAATGAAAGTCAGCAACGGGATCATTATCAGACGATGCGCTGGGACTAATAGTTGGATTAAAGAATGAAATCTACATTTCATCGTTTTCTGCGCCTTCGTCGTTACCAAACAGGACCGAGCACGACGCGCACGACGACCGCACTTTTGGGAGACAGTGAGTTAAGTATTAGCAACAATTTTAGGAATCCACGTCATTTGCACTTTGAATTCAGTCTTCATGTATTTTTCACTGTTAAAACCCTGAAGATGAAGCTATGAGGAAAGAATTCCTTCATTCATATAGATCAGGGGTCGGCAACCCAAGATGTTGAAAGAGCCATTTTCCTCCCAAAATTAAATTCAAAATCTGTCTGGAGCCGCATTTTATTATTTTTTATTTTTTTCCTGAGAGTGTGCAAATGTGAACCAAATGGACCCTGGCGGGTCCATTTGGTTCCATTTGCACACTCTCAGAAAAAAAGGTCCTTTCTTCAGAAATGGAGTTTCTAAAAAAAAATAAAGGAGTTTTACAGAACTCCATTTCTAGTCCACACAACATCTCTAAGGTATATTAATGACATAGTAAACTGAGTAAACTGTTGAAAATGGGTGGTTCAGATTGAAAGCTCCACCTCTGATAACTGCTGGGCTTTTTTTTGACATGGCCAAGTGCTACTTTAACTGGCAACTGTCAGACAGCGCAACGCGTTTTGGGTGACTGAAATGTTTCTATTATTTTGGTGCGGATCACCCCAGTGTGTGTATGTAATAATGCTACATCCACTGAGCCACTAGGGCTGTGTTCTAGAGCCGCATGCGGCTCCTGAGCCGCAGGTTGCTGACCCCTGATATAGACGTTAACATACAAACAAATAAAGAATAAAAGGTGTCCAGCCTTGTGTTTCAGGTTGTGTCTCTGATTAAAGATATGGACCAGAACAACCCTGACTGACTCACCCTCTGCCTTTAAATCATTTAAAACTCATTTAAGTTCAACTACAGTACACACACACACACACACACACACACACACACACACACACACACACACACACACACACACACACACACACACACACACACACACACACCAGGGCGGATGTAACCTTTCCCAGTCAGAGCGTCAGGAGAAAATGGTATGGGTGCGACTTCATCGAAGAAGTCGCCCCCATATACCCTTTTCAGTTAAAGGACTATCATTAGTCAAGTAAAGCATCAATAATAACATCAGTTGTTGTTGAAGTTGCAACAGACACGCAGCATGCATAAAGCTAAAGGTCTGACTAAGAGAGTTTTCTGTTTTCAATGATGAAATGCTGTTGGTTTAGTGGTGACACAGCTGTAGTTAGTTAGTAGCAGTAGTAGTGTTTCAAATCACTTCAAATGATAAATACCTTGGTTTGTTTTGCATGCCATCGTGTTTGCCCCCCACCCCCCCCCCCCCCCCCCACATGCCCATGCCTAGATCCGCCCCTGACACATGCACAGAAAAATAAAAAAAGAAAGAAATCATTAAACAAGCAGATGCGTCTCTACTCCTCTTTGAACTCTCTGGTTTTAGAGACGCAACACCAGCACAGATCTGTGCAACGTCTTAACTCACGGACTGCCGTTCCCGCGGTCGTTGTTGTTTTCTCGTTAAATTACACACGCCGGTCACGACAACGGCTCGTATCACGACGAAATGTAGATTTCATTCCTTAATCCAAGTATTAGTCCGAGCGCATCGTCTGATAATGATCCCGTTTCCGATCCACTTTCATTTGGAACAGAATTGTCGCGCCAACTTTTTTTTGTCGCATTTGCACCCATTCAATCCAATGCATTCAAAAGGCTCTCCTCGGATTCCGGGGCTGGTTGTCGTTTGCGCACGGATAAATCAACTAGGGCTAGACGTCACTTCCTGACTTTTGACCCGGAACTTTTTGCTCAGATCGTCAGAGGACAGGTTAGTCAAGACACCAGAAATAAGCATGACGGCACCCCCCTCCAGTTTAGGCGATCTGGGGCTTCAAAATAAGGGTTTTTTACCGATTTCACTGCATGGTTTGAGCTGTGGCAATGGGGAGAAAACGACGAAGATGCGCCCGCAGTCGATGTGTTAATTGGTGAGGCTGGACGTTTGGTGGGATTCCAGGCGTGATCTGTCTACTGATCTGATCCCACACTCCAAACTCCCTCTGCAAGCAACCAAAAACCACTGACGAACACTGAGTGGTTTTCAACCATGTTGATACCAGGGACCACCATGTATTCAGAATTCAGTGGTTTTCAACCATGTTGATACCAGGGACCACCATGTATTCAGAATTCAGTGGTTTTCAACCATGTTGATACCAGGGACCACCATGTATTCAGAATTCAGTGGTTTTCAACCATGTTGATACCAGGGACCACCATGTATTCAGAATTCAGTGG
>CM076965.1:8917679-8995179 GCA_039105355.1 Benthosema pterotum
TGCAGGGGCGGATCTAGGCATGGGCATGGGGGGGTAATGCCTCCCTACATGCCCTGACTGCCCCATGCACCAAACTTGATGACATGCAGAACAACCCAAGATATTTCAAATTAAAATGCTTATATTTAAAATGATGTGAAACACTACTACTGCTACGAACTAACTACAGCTGTGTCACCACTAAACCAACAGCATTTCATCATTGAAAACAGAAAACTCTCTGAGTCAGACCTTTAGCTTTATGCATGCTGCGTGTCTGTTGCAAATTCAACAACAACTGATGTTATTATTGATGCCTTACTTGGCTAATAAAAGTCCTGTAACCGAAAACCCATTTTCACCATGAGAGAGTGTATGAGTGGGCAGGATGCACGTTTCCCTAACCCTGCCCCCCTCACCTAGATCCGGCCCTGACCTCTGTAGACCGGTGGATGTAAATACAGCTCTTAGAAGAGGAAAAAAAAAACATTGTCTCTATTCATGCATTATTTTGCCATTTCTGTTGATTCTTCATCTGAAACTTCTCCAATAACACGACGTGCGACATGCCAGCGTCTGCCAAGAGGAGAAACAGCCAGGAGAGACAGACAGGCAGTAAGGAGAGACAGACAGGCAGTAAGGAGAGACAGACAGGCAGTAAGGAGAGACATGCGAGCGTCTGCCAAGAGGAGAAACAGCCATTGGACATGCAAAGAGACACATGCTGCGTTCACTCAAGCATGTCACCAAAAGCAATTTGACAAAATCTTTGCACAAACACCGTTTGGGGGAACAGGGGCGGATCTAGGCATGGGCATGGGGGGGGGGGGGGGGGGGGGTTGTTACACCCCCTAAATGCCCAGACTGCCACACCAAACACGATGGCATGCAAAACAACCCAAGATATTTCAAATTAAAGTGCTTCTATTTAAAATGATGTGAAACACTACTGCTGCTACTAACTAACTACAGCTGTGTCACCACTAAACCAACGGCATTTCATCATTGAAAACAGAAAACTCTCTGAGTCAGACCTTTAGCTTTATGCATGCTGTGTGTCTGTTGCAACTTCAACAACAACTGATGCTATTATTGATAACCTCCACCCCCCCCCCCCCCATTGGGAAATGTTACATCCGCCCCTGCGGGGGAAGAAGAAGAAAAAAAAAAAAGATTGCCTTTTTTTTATCTGTGTAATGCACTGTAAATGATCTCACCGTCATATTACGGTAAATTACTGGCAACAAAGTTGCCAGTATTTTACTCTTATTTTACAGTACATCTACTGTAATAAATTTTACGGTAATATACTGTTATTTCAATTACAGTATATTACTGTATATTTGTGTGTGTTTATGGTAATTTAACAGCATGTGTTTTTTTTTTATTACAGTGCATAACTGTAAATTAAATGTAGGTTTATGGTAATTTAACAGCATGCATTTTTTCAATTACAGTGCATAACTGTAAAATAAATGTGGGTTTATGGTAATTTAACAGCATCCACATTTTGAAATACAGTATAATACAATTTAATAACTGTGGATGTTACTGTCATTTTACGGTATATTCCTGTTTTTTATGTTTTCACAATAAAAGCCTAAAAATCTACACATTAATTTGACCATAAATTCCTAATGTACCACTAATACAAAATAGACAGATATAGACTTCAACAGAGCAGTTTTATTTTTCAAGCTGCTATTAAACAAAAGTTATATTTTTTGTATATGCAGTCATTTTTCTTTCCTGGAAGACTGGACTCAACAGTGATCAAACAGTCTCAAACAGTAATCCCTCACCCCCAAAAATAAAAACATTATGATTATCATTGTCTTTTTTTAGCAATCACCCACCCCCCAAAAATAAACATTATTATTATTATTATTATTATTATTATTATTATTATTATCATCATTATCTTTGTAGTAATCCCCCACCCCAGAAAATTTAATTTTAATAAAACCAACAAAAAATGTTTCAAACTGTTATGTAAAATCCTGAATGATGTCAAATAGCAAAAAGAACACCATCTTATTCCCCAATATTAATACAGCAGCAAGAACTTTTTTTTTAAAACAACATTGAATCACAGTCTAGCAGTGCAAGTCTAGCAGTGCAAGTGCAAAATACTTAACATGAACATCATCATCCCTTTAAAATGCAAACAGCATCAATAAAATTGGTTTATCGGTAGTGCAGTAGAAATGCAAATACTTAACATGAAATGAGAAATTGGGAATGATGGAGAAATGAGGCGTTGGCTTGATCTGCATCTCTGGCTGCTCAATCACGAGTGCCTGTAAAACAAACACCAAACATATTGAGCAAAACAAAGTAAACATGCTAAGTAAATTAAAATGATCTAAAAGGAGCTAGAGATCACACAGCAGTAGAGTTAAAGGAAATGTTGCAAAAGTGCTAATCCATAGTACCAAATGCCATTGGCCCATTGGGTACACATTTTGGGTCACAAGGGTTACAAATGATTGAGCGGGTGTGCATCTGTTAAAATGACTCACCTGATTAAAGGACAACTTTGTTGTTGTTGTAGTTTCAACCAAGGTTCATGCTTTATGTTGTTAGAGAAAGTAGAAGATGGATATAAATTGTTTTACATTCCTTGCTTTCTTTAGTTTTAGGGATTTTAGGTAAGGGAGGGGCCATTCAAACATCGTTCTAAATACATATTTGTTTACAAATTTTTAAAGCAATTTCATTTTTATTATCTACTACAGTCCTAATAAACCCCAGGCTCAATATGCCAGTTTGTCACATTCAGAAGAACGTTTGTGGCCAGTTATAATTTCTTGGGGAGGCTGGGGTTTATTAGGACTGTAGTAGATAATAAAAAAGAAATCCTTTCATAAATCTGTAAACAACAATGTATTTAGGCCCCTTGCTATTGCTAAAATTCCCAAAACTAAAGAAAGCAAGAAATGAAAAACAATACACCCATCTTTTACTTTCTCTAATAACAACCTAAAACATGAACCTTGGTTAAAAACAAAGCAAAAACCTTAAACTGAAAAAGCTTTACAATATCCATAACTATAGTAGAAGCTTTGACCTACCAATAAATTCCCATTCAAAATCAAGTAGTTTCTTGAGCAGTGTGGCCACTTGCGGGTTGACGGTTGCCGGCTTCTTTTGGACCAACCTCCCTGTCTTCTTGGAGACAACCTTTCCAGTGGTGGCCTTGGTACCTTTTTCAGGGTTGATGCCAATGAACCGTCTATAGAAAAAAAAAAATAGAATATAAGAGAAAATTATTTCCAAAGTAACAGATCTACAAGCTTACAATGTGTTACACTGTGATGTGTTCAGTGTGCAGATATATAGCAGTTATATATCTATCTTTTATCTAATAATAAAAAAATGAAACTGAAAATGAAGATATCTATAAGGTTTAATCTGAAACGCAATCTAATACTGTTGGTCCCTGATTCATCTCTCTACCTCAATTGGCCTGGAAATCATTGTATTTTACACATTACCACCACTATCTGAGCGTGAATTACACCAGAAATTGTTAGTTTGTTAGTTACTTAGTTGTCCACAATGTGGAAATTCGTCTTCGGTCTCATAAAGATAACAGTTTGTCCTGTGCTTGTCCCATTGTAAGGGTTGTTGTTGTTGTCGTCGTCCTGTTTTGTTGTCTACTGCACTGTACATGAGACCAAAGACAAATTTTCACATTGTGGACAATAAACTAACTAACTAACTAACTATTGCTGGAGTAATCCAAGCTCAGATAATGATGGTAATGTGTAAAATGCAATGATTTCAAGGCCAATTAAGGTTGAGAGACCCAAGGTATTAGATTGTGTTTCAGATTAAACCTTGTAGATATCTTCAAAGGCGTGTTTCATTTTTTATTATAAAATAAAATATACAATGTAAATAGAAACCAAATCTCTATTGAATATACTGCATATGAAAGATATACTGTAGATACCTTTGAATAAATTCCAGGGCTCTGCAGGCCTCATCTTGGTATTTCAGATTGAAGATGTAGAACACTGCAAACAGTGCAGCAACTCCTGACACAATGGTTGGCTGAATGCCCTCATAGATCACGTGCCCCTCAATGCTGATCATCCAATGGCTGTTTGTCACGGGCTCATTCCCTGTTAAATACAGTGTGAAATTAGATTGAGACTACAGAAGTATTTTATACTATATATTGCACAGTCCAATCTTACTATTTTAATAAATTTGCCAATGAATTGACAAAAAAGTCAGCCTACCAATTTTTTTTCTTTTTTTTTTTCATTATTCAGTATGATATAATTATTCTGGCATATTTATCAGTTTCCACGGTTCTCTCATTCTAATGGTGCAATACAGGATTTAAATCTAAAATGACATACTGAGCAGAATGAGTCGAGGACTGGCTGGTAGGGTGAACTTTCTCTCGACGTCAGCACTTGTATCGGACCACTGAAAAGTAAAATAAATTATGTTGTAGCATTGTAGAATCACAAGAATATTGAACAATGTAGTTTATCAAACCTTACATTAGCAAAAATCAGCAGGCCATCTTGACTTTCGCCAAAATATGCTGTAAGAAGCTGGACCACATGAAGCGTCAAATCCCCATCCAAGCCCTGGGAAATGATGGCTCGAACATCACTATTCTTCGATTGGGTTCTGAAGAACTCCACAAGTGCTTTCCCTGATTCTTCAATTGAATGCTCCAGAACTTGAAGTACTTTAACATCCGTTAGCATCTCAAAGTGTGCATAGATGCCCCTCTGAGTAAAGAGGTATGGCCATTTTCTTCTCAGATCCTCAATGGAGCTTTCTTCATTTATGTGGGTACGCTGAAGGCTGTAGGTAGTGTTCATGAGATGTACCACCTCTGCCCTCTGGCCCCCATTCAAGCCTTCCTGTGTGTAAATGTTTTCCATTTGGATCCGTTTGTCTTCCAACGTGTCAGCAGTCTCCTCTGATGGATGCTGCGGCTGGAATTGTGTGCAGCCATAGGTAACAGCTGGCACATGTTGGCGTCCGACTCCCTGCAACCTACGTTTCCGGTACAGCCCTGTCCTGTTGATATTTTCAATTCTATTTTTTACTTGTTCAAGGAGTGAGGCATGGCCTCCAGCCATTTCGGTTCCTTTTTTGGGCAGGTCACCAAAGCACTTTGGGTATTGCCTAACAATGCCCGCACAAACTGTGCGACACTCAGAGCGAGAAGGGTTGGAGTTGATCTTTCTGATCTCATCCACAAGCACTCGGATCATCTGCAGTCGCCATTTAGTAGCAGGTCTCCGTCCATCTTTAATGGCCGAAAGTATTTCTGGGGGCATTTTGTTCCATGGCACTTGAAACTCTTCGGACCATGTTGTGTCATGTGAAGATACGCTGCTGTTGGCTATTGATGGGCTGGGGAGGGTGGTGGAGGTGATAGGTGAGGATGCAAAGTTAGGCTGAATAGAAGCAGTGTAATGGGATGGATTAGTTTGTATTTCTTGGAGATCCAAAGTGATGGGTCCAAAGTCACTGAGTTCTGAAACAATAAAGAATATAACAATAAATGACTGTACTACTTTTAATACAATTCAATGTACATTTTTGTCATACGCCTTATGCACGAGTAATTACAATTAATTTTAGGAATATAAATATGCCTAAATGTGACCCAGCACGACTGAGGTTGAGTCACTGAGGGGATTTTCATTTTTGTTTTATCATATCATCTGAAAGCAGGATATCATAGCTACAATGTGACACACACCAGTCTTTCAGACAGGCTCTGAAGAGTCTGACTGTACTATGAACTCATTTTGCATAAAAATAAAATAAAATATTTTTTTCTCCTCTCCTGAACAGTTAGTTAGTCTTACCCCAATGACCCAACCTCAGTTATAATCGGTCACAAATTTTGATGACTCGATAAGTATGAATTACCTAATCTGAAGGCCTCCAGTAATTTTCTCTGCTGTATGACAGGCAGCATGTCTTTGATGTCCGCCTGTTCGACATATTTCAGGTCATTGACAGATTTGACACCATCTGCCTTTAGTTTGTCAATAATTTGTGATTGTGTATCCTCAGAAAGATCACTTGATCATCTTCAAGTGATGACATTTTTCCTAAAATGTTGGAATAGAATGATGGAGGATTAGGACAGACATTCCCCAAAATGTGTATTCTGATAGTGGATAATAATCAAGGAGCATCTCTTGAGCAACACAACAGTAGGCTTTCTGCATTGGTGTGATGTGAAAAACACCAAATTCTGGCAGACGCATGGCTCCATACTGTTCAGTAATGAAAAACACACTTGAACTCTTATGTATAAGTGCCTGCTTAATTTTCCCTACAACAAAACCGTCATCATTATTAGCTATTACAACAAACATTTCGCTCTTGTACTCAGTCCCTTTTACTGACACTGCATGGGTGACCAGGGTGTGTAAAGGATCAAAGTTATAATGTGCAACTGATTGTCTGATCTTATCATTGTGGTCTTCCAAGACAAACTTTGTGCATGTTTTCACCACAACATCTGGTGGAAAACGTGGGCCAGCACCCAGATGAGCTTGCAAAAGTTGATGTCGTTCTGCTAATGTTTTACACAGGTTTTTAAAGTTCTGCAGTTTCCTGGCACATTGTTTAAAGTAGGTGTGTTTACTCTCAAAGCGTAATGTCCACAATCGAATCAGTGGTCCAAATTGAATGATGAGATCAGGATAGTGTAACATATAGTGGTGTTTGGGCTTAAGTGAGTCATTTGGGAAAGTTTCTAATCTACTCTCCAAATACTCCTCAATTAGGTCATGTAAATAAGCTACCTGACCCCTGGAAATATTGGGAGCAGAGATTAGACTCACAATGTCCCTGAGCTTTAATATAAGCTGCCATACCTCATTGTCATTGGGGTTTGCTATTTTATCTCCAATTAACACGGGTAACATCCTCAGAAAGCACCAGTTCTGCACTGCATGTCCAGACAGTTTTTCTGCTCCCGGTTTCACCTCACAGGGCTTGTTGTTTGCATCACTTGAAAGATATTTAAACTTATCTATGCGACGATTCAAATCAATATATGTAAATTGTTTCTCTACAGTAACAAGATGTTTAATGTAGAGAGACAAATCTACAGACACAACGCCCTCAAAAAGGTCATGACCAAGACAGGGAGGTAATCCAGGTTGGCATACATGATAATAATTTAGCTCATTGAAAATGGAATCAAATTTCACTTGACTCACATTATGAGACTGGACATGTGCCTGATATGATGCTTCTGTGCGATCTTGGCCCTTGGTAAGAGGATCTGACAAAAACGTGTCACGGGAAATCTCACAATGCCTGCAAAAGTGTATACTTGGGAAATTCTCAGTAAAGCCTCCAATGCAATGAGAACCCAAGTTATCACCTGCAATGGCACACAGTGTTCCCTTGTAGTTCCTTCCATTAGGCATGGTGATGCCAGTTGTCTCTAGATCCTTTAGATCTTTTATCAAAGAATTAAACACCAACTCTTGGCCAAAGTGCTTAAAGTCCTTTTCCTTACATAGCAAAACTAGTTGCATGTTCTCAATATTTGACCTATTGTGGGGTGAAATGTTTGCGAGGGTGACATATACGGCAAGGACTTTGTGTTTCATTTTCCCTGAACCAAGTGGATTTACAACTTCAAACGAGTCTTGATAGAGGATTAATCCTAATGAAGAGTTGTGCAGCTGAAACACATGGTTATTTTCAATGACTGTGCCATCCCACACATCTTTGAGAACGTACGCTGAGTTGGCATTAGTGTTTGACTGCCAGTGTTCCAACACAGTAGACTGCAATAGAGATGCAACACTGTCTTTGATGGGGATGTATTGTGCAAAACATTCATTCCCGGACTCATTTTGACCTAGACAAATCGGCACTGGCTCTACATAATGGAAATTAGTCTTGTAGACAGTTTTTCTCCTCTGATCAGATTTCAATGTTTCAGTGTTATACTTTCTGAAAAGATCTTCACATTTAATCGTGTCAATTATATTCTCTATATCAGGTTCTGCAATTCCAATGTTTACAAGTTTTTCCTTAAGTTTGAAAAGCAGATGTGACTGACTGATGTCATGGATCTGTTGATAGTCCTCAATGATGGACTGAATTACAGAGGCGGGGAGAAGACATTTTGCTTGTAACTTCAGATAAAACAATGCTAAATTTTTGAAAAAGGAATTTCCCTCCACAGCCTCTGGGCACACTTCTGATTGTTCACAATCAAACTGGCATTCATCACCCGGCTGCTCACTATTGCCACCAATACCATGGGAAGTGGACGGAGTGACAATGCGGTCCATCAAACCCTCTGCAGAGGACTGTTTATGTTTCCTGGACATATGCACTCTGAAACTAGATTCAATTTTAAATCTATTTGGTGCTTTCTCACAATTTTTGAAAGGACATGCCACCTCTGTCCCCTCTCTGATATGCCCTTTCAAATGTGATATAAAGCTCTCCTTATTTTCAAATGTTTTACTGCACAATCCAACATGACATGTTAAATCAACCACACAAGGTGGTGTAGCTTTGGACTTGTCACGATAGTGGCGGTAGCTGTGAATTTTAAATTTTGTGTATGTTTGAAATTTTCTTTGACATCCAGGATGAACACACTTAAAATTAACATTGGGTGTGCAACAGTGGGTTCTCATGTGCCTCACATATCCTAGCATACTGGTGCAAGAATATGCACACACATCACAGGAAAACATCTTGTTGGTTGTGGTTGACTGTTTATACAGTTACAAGTTGGCAACAGCCAGCAAACTTACAGATATGTCTAGTCCAGTCCCTTCGAGTCTTCCTTTCTTCTTAAGTTATGTCCTTTCTGCTTCTTCTTTGGTTGTTTTGTGTTCTTTGTTTGTTATTTTGTAAATCAGTTGCCTAAAGTGCACAAGGCTCCTTGCTGGCCAAGAATCACCAACAGACTGACTCTGAAGAGAAAATGTGGGTGTGGTATATTTCCACATGGCTTTACAGAAAATACTGCATTATACTGTTAAATTATGGTTTATAGTAAAATAACGGCATGAACTGTTAGTTTACATGAAAGGGATGATTATTTAACAGTATTGTACTGATAAATAACAGTTTCTAACTGTTATTTGTTAAATTACAGCATAACCTGTTAATTTGCATAAAGGAGATGAAAATTTAACAGTATTTTACAGTTTTTGTGAAAAACAGTATGATACTGTAGCAAATCCACCCTAAATTTACAGCCATTAGTTACAGTGTGGGTCTTCATGCTGGTCAGTGGAATGAGACCATACTGAATTATTTCCCCCAAAATGCTGTCCGCAAAATAATAATAAAATAAAAAAACAGTGTGCAAGGAATAAACAAGAAAAAAAATACAGCTTTGAACTACTGAGGCGAGATTCCTAGAGCCCAAACGGTTGAGAATTCAGTGAGTTTTAATTTGCGGTGTGAGCTTTAGTCCACCTAACTAGTACTTTTGCTATGCTGCATGACCCTGGCTTGTAAAACTAAAAAAAAAAAAACAAAAAAAACATATCAAATATGATTTAATTTGCATTTAGTTTCTCCTACAAACCCCCTAGATGTGCTGTTTTGAAATCAAATGAATGTATTGATGTCTCAGTTCTGTATACATGCATACATTATGCAGATTTATTTTTACTTGCATGAGCAGTGGGTGGAAGTTAAGCGACCGCCGTCCCTCTGGCCAATCAGGATGCCCCAACTGGCCAATCGGGACGCCCCAACTGGCCAATCCCCCCCACTAATGAAATCCTTTGAATTTCTATCATGTCACTTCCAACCATATAGCCTGACCTAACCTGAAATGAGAGGCTTATGCTACATTGCATTGTTTTATAACAGGTTATAACAGCATGTTATAACAGGGCATATGACTTTCTTTCCTCTTTTCTGTTTTTAATACACAAACAGAACAATGTTTTGAAAGCTGTGAATAGGAAGGAAGTGACTCAACGGGTTCACAATGTGTTTGGATTGAAAAGTATGTGATATCCTTTACTATCAATGTATAGCCTGTGTGCTCGCCTACACACACACACACACACACACACACACACACACACACACACACACACACACACACACACACACACACACACACACACACACACTGCACCAGGCACTGATGCATGCAATATTAATGCAATGAGTACAAACTGCATATACAGTACTGCAGCCAAACGCATAAATAAACCAATACATATAGCAATATACTGAAGTCTACACAACTAGAGAATGTAGAAGATTATTGGTCATTTTCTGATCTCTTGCCTGTTTTGTTTCTGAAATCCAGCCTGGTATTGTAGACAAAAACAAAATAAATCTTTCGTTTTCGCATCTGAGGGCTAAAATGCCATCAAATGATGGTCCGCTGTGGCTCAAATTCTGAATAAATAATTCAAAAGGTTGAAAACCACTGGACTACGTGAATAACAGGAGTATTTGAGTTTACCTTATCCAGCTCTTGGACATTGTAAAACAGTGGTTTTCAACCAGTGGCCCGGGAGCCACCAGTGGTCATTGAGAGAGTTTCAGGTGGTCCCCAGCTAAATGATGGACAGTTGGTAACCAAACTGACCTTATAGATCTGTACCTCTTGACAGTGTTAAAACCATCACGGGTCCATTTGGTTTCATGTTACGTTCTTGAGTTCCAAAAAAAATTCTTTGGTCATTTTATGGTCTACTCAGTCTCATGTGAACACACCAGACAGTTTAAGTTACTGCTTTCAGTATTTAGATATTTGATGTTCATTTTTAGCGTATCCACCTCTTTTCTATACAAACCCATTATAACTTAAAACTCCATTTTAACCGTGACGGATTATTTGAAAACAATCTATTGGCGGTCCTCTGTGCGTGAAATGCAGAATAAATAGTGGGCCCTGGTGTGACAGAGGTTGAAAACCACTGTTGTAAAAGGTTTCCTTTTGAAATGATCGCATCACCGTTATGCAACACACCATGTGCTGACCTTATTGGAGACAGTACACGTCAGGGGCGGATGTAACATTTCCCAATTGGGGGGCAGGAGAAAATGGTATGGGTGCGGCTTCATCGCCCCCATACCATTTTCAGTTACAGGACTTTTATTAGTCAAGTAAAGCATCAATAATAACATCAGTTGTTGTTGAAGTTGCAACAGACACGCAGCATGCATAAAGCTAAAGGTCTGACTCAGAGAGTTTTCTGTTTTCAATGATGAAATGCTGTTGGTTTAGTGGTGACACAGCTGTAGTTAGTTAGTAGCAGTAGTAGTGTTTCAAATCATTTTAAATATACTGTAAGCACTTTCATGCATTGCATGATGTTTGGTGGGGCAGACCCCCCCCCATCCCCATGCCTAGATCCGCCCCTGGTACACGTCATCCAAACACTAAATGCAATCCAATAATAGCAAATAAACACTGACAAAGACCTGTTTGGCAAACTAATGAAAACTATTATGAAGAAAACAGACACTCTGAACGAGACAAATCAATAAATGCAACGACCTTGTTAACCAGCAACAACAGGCTGGAACGCACATGCACAGGCATGTTGCTATGGAGACCAAGTGGTGTGTGTGTGTGTGTGTGTGTGTGTGTGTGTGTGTGTGTGTGTGTGTGTGTGTGTGTGTGTGTGTGTGTGTGTGTGTGTGTGTGTGTGTGTGTGTGTGTGTGTGTGTGTGTGTGTGTGTGTGTTCGTTCAATAAATTCATCAAAACTATCCTGTAAAAACCTGCTTGTGCCAAGATGAGAATTTTCTGCTTTTGTTGATTTCTATCTTTCCAGAACAATTTGATTTGTTCTGTGCGTTTGCCGGTTGAAACACCATGAAGGCACACTGGGAACTACCTAGGGTGACCAGATCCCAACTCACCAGATGTGGGACAAACAGTGTGTTTGTGTGGGACAATGTGGGACACATGCGGGGTCGCACAAATGAATAAATAATACCCAATTTAGGTGTTTCTACTCTTCCCTTCACATACCATCACTATAGTTTGCCATCTGTTTCATCCACTAATAAGAGGTACTTAACAGAAATGTTTATAAATTAACCATTTAGTGGACATTTACCTACAAACTATACACCTGGACAATATAATATCTGAACCAGGGCCAAAGCAACCAATAACAAACTAATAAAGAAATGTTATCAATGTATCTTCCTCCTAACAAAGACAACTACTGCAAGTCTGAAATTGTAGAGGCACACAATGAATGAAATAAATCACCAGAAACATAAATAAAAGTTTGGTTAGCATTGGAGCCATCAAATTGTAAATGTGTTTGTCATGCACTTTTAGGTTTTGTCCATCACAATCCAAATGGACCCTTACGGGTCCATTCTGGTTTCATTTTACCCTCTCCTTGAGAGGGTAAAATGACACCAGAATACACACACACACACACACACACACACACACACACACACACACACACACACACACACACACACACACACACACACACACACACTTTGCTGTGAAGCAAAATTAGAAGCAGTGGAGCTATGGACCAGAGCTAGTAAATATGGTATTGGTTCGCAAAGACCTAGCAGTCCTTGTGGGGGTTTAAGGGGGTCCCCAGGTAAATTCATGATTATGAATTTATATTATTTAACACTTTTAATCTATCAAAAAAATTGAAAACAGCCAATCTACAAGCTCTCAAACAACAAATATGTTTCAGATGGGGTCTGCAGTTAAATACATATAGCTACACAGGGGTCGACATTAAGGGAAATTTGGCACTGCAGTGGATTGTCCAAATCACTGGCCCCACCATTAAAATCACTGGCCCTTTTTCCTTTTTTTTGTATTTTTATTAAGGATGTCAGTAACGGTTAATTTTGTTGCCGACTAGCTGACAGGACTAACCGGAGGTTAACTGGATATTTATTTATTTATTTTTAACTAGCCTCTCCAGTATTTTTTTAATAGGCCTACCGTAAATTTAATATGGGCCTACATTCATATTGGTAGACAAATGATACCTATCCTATACATTTATGTATGCTCCTTTTAAAAAGGCAATACAAATAAATATTAGACTTAATAATCAATAAACAACGCGTCGTGGTCTGCACGCATGGCTCTACATGCGTGCACGCACGCATAATCTACAACACTCGTCGTTTCCACTTCTGATCTGAACAATCAACTGGGCTGTTTTTTATTATTAAGAAAGAAGATGAACTTGCATGATCTGTGACTTTTCGCGGCGGAGAACCCCCTTTAAGTTCGTCTGGTATTATGATTTATGATGATGAGGAAGAGGAGGAGGAGGAGGAGGAGGATACGTTAGCGCATGCAAACTTCGCCCAATAGCCATGCTAGTGTGGACAGAGGAGGACGCGGCGGCGGAGTTTATAGTTTTGACAAGCGACGTGCACGGCAGTTCATTTCACAGCGTGGATGTAAGCCTGGAGATCGAGGCTAAGCGCCGAGCGAGGTCTGGCAGCAGCCAGCCACAGCGGTTCAGTAGACAGAGCCAGGGCGGATTGGCCATCTGGAGTACAGGGAGTTTCCCCGGTGGCCTGCGCCACCTAATAGCCTGGACAAGATCCAAAATGCACTAGTGGCAAAAAAATGAAACCAAATGGACCCGCAGGGGTCCATTTGGTTTCATTTTTACGCTCTGAAAGAGTTACATCTGGTTAACCAGCTGCCCCCCCAGGGTGGCCTGTCAAAGGCAAAATTGTCCCGATGGGAAAATATGTGCCAATCCGCCCCTGGACAGAGACATAGATATATAAGAAAGCTAGATGGCTTGAGGTGGAGCCTCTGACGTCGTTCATGGCGGCCAGCGCAGGCGAGCCATCTAGCTTTCTTATATCTATGGAGAGAGCCATCTGTCGAGCGCATGAAAGAGGGAAAAACTGGAATAGAGCGTCTGTGTCAGAGCGCAAAAAACAGCTATTTTAAAGTGTTTATGAGTTAGGATAAGTTTTTCTTCATGGACATTGACTTGTTAAATGAATTTAAAAAAAAAAAGTGAAATAAAAATGTATTTATTATTAATTTATTTTTAGGAGGTATTTCTCTACTGGCCCACCGGGCCTGTGTAGGGCGCCATCTGGTGGTCTGAACGTGTATTGCAAGCCATTCGGGCCATTCGGGCCATTTATAATGTCGACCCCTGCTACATATAGGCCTAGGGGCACACCGGCAGACAGCGGCTCCAGACTTGAAGCTCCCCCACTGGTGGCCAAGTTTGGTACTGCAGGCGGGTGGAATTCATGCACGAATGCTCCGAGAGCACGCAGGCTCGTTTGCTTTGTGCACGTGGACAGAGCAGTTTGTTTTTAAGTTGTTTTCTGAATGAACCAGCGGTCCTCACGTCATACTACCTCTCAAAACACAACGGATGTATTATATGACAGATAATAAGCTCAATGCAAACCCACAAGCTTGTTTTTTGATGCTTTTTGATGTTTTTTTCCTTTGCTCGTGCGCGACGGCGCTCGTTCATGGTTCCCATAATCCCTTGCGTCGGGCGCGTTCATGGAGAAATACTTCCGCATTTGGGCACCAAATTTTGGTGCCCAAATGCGGAAATAGGCGCACTTCCGGCGGTCTTCCAGGTGCTTCAAAGCGCCAATGAGCAACTTGTATTGAAATGAACAGCAAGGGGGCGGGGCTATCGTTCCAGTCCGGTCTCTGTTATTTTATTACTCTATGCCTAGGGGTCCTTGAGTAAGCATATCATGGAAGACATTTGCTTTTGGGCTTTTTAAGGCATAATAGGAAAAGCTTTGTCAACACTCAACAGCCTTCTAGGTTAGACACAAAGGCAACAAAAAACAACTCATGTTCAGGAGAGGCAGACGTTTAGCGCATGCACACACCACACACACACACACACACACACACACACACACACACGCACACACACACACACACACACACACACACACACACACACATGCGCAGAAGAAAAGCTAGCATGGCTAAAGCAAGTCTACATAATGTCGCTCCCTGTGTCTCTCCTGTAACGTGTGGATTAGTTTGCATTCTATAGAGAGGGAGAATACACAGCAGCGGTCTGCTCCGTTGAGCCGTTATATGAGAAGGAACGACATTTCCTCCTTCCATATATAACCCTACACCTCGATACATTGTTGTGACAAATATAAAAAGCCTTGACCCTCGGACAAGCTGATGTCATGCCATTTAGATATACTGTAATAGGAACAGTAGAGGCCCAAGTATGCTTCCTTAAGAGAACCTCAGCTCTCTGGGAGTGAGGAACTGCTCCGTTCACCTCCACAATCTGTTCTCTCCCCTCCAGGTAGAATCACATCCAGCTCACTGATGTGCTTTCAAAACCATGTGCATTTTAGCTGGTAACCAGTATGGAGCGCTTCATGATGACATCACAGTGTCCAGTATGAAAAATCAACACCATTCACTAGAACACCTCCAACCTTCACCAGATCTTCACAGCCTGTTGTTCACTTTGTAGAGTTATTGTACATAACTCACAGGAAGAGTCAAAGATATACAGTAGGTCACCAGCTGCATTCTCTCACTATCTTACCAAAGGAGCTTTTATTCCCGCTGTGGATGTAGAAATGGCGTCTGCCAGCATTCTCCTGTCTGGAGATCACTACCTGTGTTCTATCTGTATGGATGTGTTCTCTGATCCAGTCACCACTCCATGTGGACACAACTACTGCAAAGCCTGCATCACTGGCCACTGGGACGCCACTGATGTGTGCAAGTGTCCACTGTGTCAAGAAACCTTCCAGGACAGGCCCAGAGTGTCCACCAATACTTGGGTTTCCAAGATGGTCCAACAGTTCAGGAGCAACAAGTGGAGAGAAGAATATGAAGCAAAGACTGTGGATGAGGTTCAGCAGATGATCCAGGACAGACAAGTGAAGATTCAGGAGGTCAAACACACCGTGGAGCTCTGCAGGAAAGATGCAGATGCAGTCATAGCAGACAGTGTGCAGGTATTCACTGCTCTGGTGAGATGTATTGAGAGAAGCCAGGCTGAAGTCATTGATGTGATTGAAGAGAAGCATAAAACAACAGAGAAACAGGCTGAAGGCTTCATCAATGAGCTGCAACAGGAGATCACTCAGTTGGAGAAGAGAAGCTCTGAGCTCAGGAAGATCTCACTCACTGAAGACCACCTCCACCTCCCCCAGGAGTCCAGGTCTATCAACACGGAGTGGATACCCACCAAGGACTGGACAAATGTCAATGTCCATCAGTCTTCACATGTGGAGACATTGAGGACAGCTGTGGCTCAGCTGGAGAAGACATTCAATGAAGAGATGGAGAAAAGTCTGTGTGATGCTGAGCTGAGGAGGATCCAACGATATGCAGTGGATGTAACTCTAGACCCTGATACAGCGAACCCCTGGCTCATCCTGTCTGAGGATGGAAAACAAGTGCATCATGGAAATGTAAAGAAGAATCTCCCAGACAACACAGAGAGATTCTCTCGTTATGTCAACGTCTTAGGAAAACAAAGCATCTCCTCAGGAAGAATCTACTGGCAACTTCAGGTTGGAGGGAAGACTGACTGGGATGTAGGAGTGGTCAGAGAGTCCATCGACAGGAAGGGAGACATCTATCCGAGTCCCAGCAATGGTTACTGGACTATAGGGTTGTGGAATGGAAATGAGTATTGGGCTTATGCTGATCCTGATGTCCTCCTCCCTGTCAGAGAGAAGCTCCAGACAGTGGGAGTGTTTGTGGATTATGAGGAGGGTCTGGTCTCCTTTTATGATGTGGAGACCAGAGTTCACCTCTACTCTTTCACTGGCTGCTCCTTCACTGAGAGACTATATCCATACTTTAGTCCTTGTCTTAATGACGGTGGTAAAAACTGTGCTCCTCTGATTATATCTCCTGTCACCCAGAAGAACACAAGTTCAAAAAGAAGTTACACTGGTGGTAGAAGAGTTTAAAATAAAAGGAAAAAAGTTAAATGTTACAAAAATCACACCTGTGAACTGAGGGGCGCTCTTAGTGTATCATACAACATTGATTACAACATAATGTTTGTGTGAACAACAGGTGATAATGGTTCTTTAAGTGACCTAAGGTAACCTGTAGAATGTCAAACATGTCATCATGCTTTACTGTATGTAACATGTGATATGTCTAACTAGGCACTTTTCATGATGCGGAATCCATGCCATAAATTTTCTCTGAAAACACTTATTGGCTAAAAACTGCCATACCAGTTGCTACATAAAGGTGTACTAGGTAACTTTGACTGGTGGTCACTGCCAGTACTGCAGGTTTTAGATAGAGTCCTACATTTCCCAGCATCCCTTCTGCTTTGAGGCACATTCTGATTGGTCCTCGTAACCAAGAACAAGGACCAATCAGAGGACGTAATTAGGACCTCAATTACGTCATAACCCACAGTGTTGACAGTAACTAATTAAATATTACATATTACTGTAATATTATTGCCGTTTTCCAGCAAAGGATAAAGTAAAGATACTAATCTGCAAAAAATGTGCAATAAGTAATATGTTACTCTGCCAAAACACTCCTCTTTATTATTACAATTGAGCTTGTTGTTGCATGATGTGAAAATAGAACAGATTCACAAGCTATCAACGGATAACAACAGAGATGTACTGTAGTTTGTAGATCCTAATCCACCACAGCATTCTGCACACATGATCTACACTACAAGTCATCACAGTTGTCACTAAACAGATTGCGTTTTACATCTCTAATCCTTTGCTCTTTCTTTGATGCTAGTAATAAGTAAAGTAATATTATTACTTTTTCAAAGGGTTCATAAGTAAAGATATCACTCTCCTAAGTACCATTGCCCAACAGATCACCCATGGAGATGGGCTGTGCAAGTAGAATGAGAGGAAACAGAGGTTGAAAAGGTTGGAACGGCCAAAGGAGAGGAGGGAGGCGTAAGGGACCGTGACGTAATGCTGATGGAGAATAATCTTAGGAAATCTCAGATGGAGACTTTGCTGAGATGAGGTAATGATGAAGTAATTATGAAACTTTAACAATAAGAATTTGTTTTGTTAATTTCTCATTCACCTGCTCTGCTCGTGCACAGGTAGGCCACGGCCCACTTGTGCGCCAAGCGGAAGTATGAATTTTACCCAGAGCTGGTCTAGTTAGAACTCTGAGGGCTGAAATTCATTGCTTATGTGACACATGCTAGTGGTGATGAAAATCAAAGTTAAGATTTGTTTTTAATGAAAACATTACCTATTATACCTTTAAAGGTGTGCTAGGTAACATGATGACATTTTGCATGTTTTGACTTCTATAGGTTGTGAATACTAACATGATTGGGAGGTTTCCTACAGGAGTTGTACTTCAATCTTCTAGTAGGTTTTAGACACCATAGCATAAAGGCTCATCTAGAGTCTGATGTTGGGCGACCACTACTGCTATTATCACTGTAGAGGTGAGTACAGTCAGAGCCCAGGGCTGGAGAGAGTGCTGGTTGCAGTGGTATGACCTCATTTTGCACTTTGTTCAGTGGTGGCATCGGGGATCGCCCAAATCTGAACAGGTCTTTAGAAACACATTGGTGAAGACATTTATTTGTACCGATTTAGTTCCGTGATTGGTCAAATATCTGATAAAACGTTCCAAACTATTAGGATACTAATAAAAAGGTAACTCGCTTCCCCCTAATGCACCTGTAACCCAGTCCAACAGCACCACTCTTGGTCACCCACTGAAGACTATGTTTTGCTCTGCTAATATCAAGGCCCATTATTTATTGGCCCAGCAATGAAATGGTTTTGTGGGATAACACTGTCCCCCACTGTAACCATGAAGACATTTGCCTTGCAGTGATGACACCTGAGCAAAGCAAATCCATTCTCCTGGTGGCAAATAATAAAGACAGATCCTCACACGCCCAGAATGAGTTCAAGTTAAGTGATCGGTTTGTGGTTGTTGAGCCGTTATATGAGAAGGAACGACATTTCCTCCTTCCATATACAACCCTACACCTCGATACATTGTTGTGACAAATATAAAAAGCCTTGACCCTCGGACAAGCTGATGTCATGCCATTTAGATATACTGTAATTAGGAACAGTAGAGGCCCAAGTATGCTTCCTTAAGAGAACCTCAGCTCTCTGGGAGTGAGGAACTGCTCCGTTCACCTCCACAATCTGTTCTCTCCCCTCCAGGTAGCATCACATCCAGCTCACTGATGTGCTTTCAAAACCATGTGCATTTTAGCTGGTTAACCAGTATGGAGCGCTTCATGATGACATCACAGTGTCCAGTATGAAAAATCAACACCATTCACTAGAACACCTCCAACCTTCACCAGATCTTCACAGCCTGTTGTTCACTTTGTATAGTTATTGTACATAACTCACAGGAAGAGTCAAAGATATACAGTAGGTCACCGGCTGCATTCTCTCACTATCTTACCAAAGGAGCTTTTATTCCCGCTGTGGATGTAGAAATGGCGTCTGCCAGCATTCTCCTGTCTGGAGATCACTACCTGTGTTCTATCTGTATGGATGTGTTCTCTGATCCAGTCACCACTCCATGTGGACACAACTACTGCAAAGCCTGCATCACTGGCCACTGGGACGCCACGGATGTGTGCAAGTGCCCACTGTGTCAAGAAACCTTCCAGGACAGGCCCAGAGTGTCCACCAATACTTGGGTTTCCAACATCGTCCAACAGTTCAGGAGCAACAAGTGGAGAGAAGAATATGAAGCAAAGACTGTGGATGAGGTTCAGCAGATGATCCAGGACAGACAAGTGAAGATTCAGGAGGTCAAACACACCGTGGAGCTCTGCAGGAAAGATGCAGATGCAGTCATAGCAGACAGTGTGCAGGTATTCACTGCTCTGGTGAGATGTATTGAGAGAAGCCAGGCTGAAGTCATTGATGTGATTGAAGAGAAGCATAAAACAACAGAGAAACAGGCTGAAGGCTTCATCAATGAGCTGCAACAGGAGATCACTCAGTTGGAGAAGAGAAGCTCTGAGCTCAGGAAGATCTCACTCACTGAAGACCACCTCCACCTCCCCCAGGAGTCCAGGTCTATCAACACGGAGTGGATACCCACCAAGGACTGGACAAATGTCAATGTCCATCAGTCTTCACATGTGGAGACATTGAGGACAGCTGTGGCTCAGCTGGAGAAGACATTCAATGAAGAGATGGAAAAAAGTCTGTGTGATGCTGAGCTGAGGAGGATCCAACGATATGCAGTGGATGTAACTCTAGACCCTGATACAGCGAACCCCTGGCTCACCCTGTCTGAGGATGGAAAACAAGTACATGATGGAAATGTAATGAAGAATCTCCCAGACAACCCAGAGAGATTCTCTCGATATGTCAACGTCTTAGGAAAACAAAGCATCTCCTCAGGAAGAATCTACTGGCAACTTCAGGTGGGAGGGACGACAGACTGGGATGTAGGAGTGGTCAGAGAATCCATCGACAGGAAGGGATCCAGCTCGCTGAGTCCTGACAATGGTTACTGGACTATAGGGTTGAGGAATGGAAATGAGTACAAGGCTTATGCTGACCCTGATGTCCTCCTCCCTGTCAGAGAGAAGCTCCAGACAGTGGGAGTGTTTGTGGATTATGAGGAGGGTCTGGTCTCCTTTTATGATGTGGAGACCAGAGTTCACCTCTACTCTTTCACTGGCTGCTCCTTCACTGAGAAACTATATCCATTCTTCTCTCCTTGTCTTAATGATGGTGGTAACAACTCTGCTCCTTTGATTATATCTCCTGTCACCATGCACCCAGAAGAACACAAGTTTAAAAAGAAGTTACACTGATGGTAGAAGAGTTTAAAATAAAAGGAGAAAAATGAAATGTTACCAAAATCACACCTGTGAACTGAGGGACGCTCTTAGTGTATCATACAACATTGATTACAACATAATGTTTGTGTGAACAACAGGTGATAATGGTTCTTTAAGTGACTTTGTTTCTCAGAGACATTAAGAGGAGAAATTATAGGAGGGTCTACCTTCCCTCAAAGTCACACAAAAATGTGAAGTGAGAATTGCATAATAATTATCATAAGAGAAAGTTATACAAGTAAGACAAGACTTCACCAATGTGTTTCTAATGGTGTCTAGTAATATGTACTAAAAGTTTGAAAATCAACTAAAAAACGGTCAAAGCCAGGGCTCCTATAGTCACAACCTATAGAATGTCAAACATGTCATCATGCTTTACTGTATGTAACATGTGATATGTCTAACTAGGCACTTTTCATGATGTGGAATCCATGCCATGAATTTTCTCTGAAAACACTTATTGGCTAAAAACTGCCATATTATCCTGAATCATACGTCATCACCCACAGTGTTGACAGTAACTAATTAAATATTACATAATACTGTAATATTATTGCCGTTTTCCAGCAAAGGATGAAGTAAGGATAATAATCTGCCAAAAAGTGCAATAAGTAATATGTTACTCTGCCAAAAACACTCCTCTTTTCTTATTACAATTGAGCTTGTTGCATGATGTGAAAATAGAACAGATTCACAAGCTATCAACAGATAACAACAGAGATGTACTGTAGTTTGTAGATCCTAATCCACCGCAGCATTCTGCACACATGATCTACACTACAAGTCATCACAGTTGTCACTAAACAGATTGTGTTTTACATCTCTAATCCTTTGCTCTTTCTTTGATGCTAGTAATAAGTAAAGTAATATTATTACTTTTTCTAAGGGTTCATAAGTAAAGATATTACTCTCCTAAGTAACATTGCCCAACAGATCACCCATGGAGATGGGCTGGGCAAGTAGAATGAGGGGAAACAGAGGTTGAAAAGGTTGGAACGGCCAGAGGAGAGGAGGGAGACGTAAGGGACCGTGACGTAATGCTGATGGAGAATAATCTTAGGAAATCTCAGATTCTTTCAATTGAGAAATTCGAGAGATGAGGTAATGATGAAGTAATTATGAAACTTTAACAATAAGAGTTTGTTTTTGTTCATTCCTGATTCACCTGCTCTGCTCGTGCACAGGTAGGCCACGGCCCACTTGTGCACCAAGCGGAAGTATGCATTTTACCCAGTGCTGGTCTAGTTAGAACTCTGAGGGCTGAAATTCATTGCTTATGTGACACATGCTAGTGGTGATGAAAATCAAAGTTAAGATTTGTTTTTAATGAAAACATTACCTATTATACCTTTAAAGGTATGCTAGGTAACATGATGACATTTTGCATGTTTTGCCTTCTATAGGTTGTGACTACTAACATGATTGGGAGGTTTCCTACAGGAGTTGTACTTCAATCTTCTAGTAGGTTTTAGACACCATAGCATAAAGGCTCATCTAGAGTCTGATGTTGGGCGACCACTACTGCTATTATCACTGTAGAGGTGAGTACAGTCAGAGCCCAGGGCTGGAGAGAGTGCTGGTTGCAGTGGTATGACCTCATTTTGCACTTTGTTCAGTGGTGGCATCGGGGATCGCCCAAATCTGAACAGGTCTTTAGAAACACATTGGTGAAGACATTTATTTGTTTAGATTTAGTTCCCCGATTGGTCAAATATCTGACAAAACGTTCCAAACTATTAGGATACTAATAAAAAGGTATGGCATTAAACTGAAAACTCGCTTCTTCCTAATGCACCTGTAACCCAGTCCAACAGCACCACTCTTGGTCACCCACTGAAGACTATGTTTTGCTCTGCTAATATCAAGGCCCATTATTTATTGGCCCAGACAATGAAATGGTCGTGTGGGATAACACTGTCCCCCACTGTAACCATGAAGACATCTGCCTTGCTGTGATGACACCTGAGCAAAGCAAATCCATTCTCCTGGGAGCAAATAATAAAGACAGATCCTCACACGCCCAGAATGAGTTCAAGTTAAGTGATCGGTTTGCGGTTGTTGAGCCGTTATATGAGAAGGAACGACATTTCCTCCTTCCATATATAACCCTACACCTCGATACATTGTTGTGACAAATATAAAAAGCCTTGACCCTCGGACAAGCTGATGTCATGCCATTTAGATATACTGTAATAGGAACAGTAGAGGCCCTAGTATGCTTCCTTAAGAGAACCTCAGCTCTCTGGGAGTGAGGAACTGCTCCGTTCACCTCCACAATCTGTTCTCTCCCCTCCAGGTAGCATCACATCCAGCTCACTGATGTGCTTTCAAAACCATGTGCATTTTAGCTGGTTAACCAGTATGGAGCGCTTCATGATGACATCACAGTGTCCAGTATGAAAAATCAACACCATTCACTAGAACACCTCCAACCGTCACCAGATCTTCACAGCCTGTTGTTCACTTTGTATAGTTATTGTACATAACTCACAGGAAGAGTCAAAGATATACAGTAGGTCACCGGCTGCATTCTCTCACTATCTTACCAAAGGAGCTTTTATTCCCGCTGTGGATGTAGAAATGGCGTCTGCCAGCATTCTCCTGTCTGGAGATCACTACCTGTGTTCTATCTGTATGGATGTGTTCTCTGATCCAGTCACCACTCCATGTGGACACAACTACTGCAAAGCCTGCATCACTGGCCACTGGGACGCCACGGATGTGTGCAAGTGCCCACTGTGTCAAGAAACCTTCCAGGACAGGCCCAGAGTGTCCACCAATACTTTGCTTTCCAAGATGGTCCAACAGTTCAGGAGCAACAAGTGGAGAGAAGAATATGAAGCAAAGACTGTGGATGAGGTTCAGCAGATGATCCAGGACAGACAAGTGAAGATTCAGGAGGTCAAACACACCGTGGAGCTCTGCAGGAAAGATGCAGATGCAGTCATAGCAGACAGTGTGCAGGTATTCACTGCTCTGGTGAGATGTATTGAGAGAAGCCAGGCTGAAGTCATTGATGTGATTGAAGAGAAGCAGAAAACAACAGAGAAACAGGCTGAAGGCTTCATCAATGAGCTGCAACAGGAGATCACTCAGTTGGAGAAGAGAAGCTCTGAGCTCAGGAAGATCTCACTCACTGAAGACCACCTCCACCTCCCCCAGGAGTCCAGGTCTATCAACACAGAGTGGATACCCACCAAGGACTGGACAAATGTCAATGTCCATCAGTCTTCACATGTGGAGACATTGAGGACAGCTGTGGCTCAGCTGGAGAAGACATTCAATGAAGAGATGGAGAAAAGTCTGTGTGATGCTGAGCTGAGGAGGATCCAACGATATGCAGTGGATGTAACTCTAGACCCTGATACAGCACATCCCAACCTCGTCCTCTCTGAGGATGGAAAACAAGTGCATGATGGAAATGTATGGAAGAATCTCCCAGACAACCCAGAGAGATTCTCTCGTCATGTCAACGTCTTAGGAAAACAAAGCATCTCCTCAGGAAGAATCTACTGGCAACTTCAGGTTGGAGGGAAGACAGCCTGGACGATAGGAGTGGCCAGAGAATCCATCGACAGGAAGGGATCCAGCTCACTGAGTCCTGACAATGGTTACTGGACTATAGGGTTGAGGAATGGAAATGAGTACAAGGCTTATGCTGGCCCTGATGTCCTCCTCCCTGTCAGAGAGAAGCTCCAGACAGTGGGAGTGTTTGTGGATTATGAGGAGGGTCTGGTCTCCTTTTATGATGTGGAGACCAGAGTTCACCTCTACTCTTTCACTGGCTGCTCCTTCACTGAGAGACTATATCCATACTTCAGTCCTTGTCTTAATGCTGGCGGTAACAACTCTGCTCCTCTGATTATATCTCCTGTCACCATGCACCCAGAAGAACACAAGTTTAAAAAGAAGTTACACTGGTGGTAGAAGAGTTTAAAATAAAAGGATAAAAGTGAAAAATTACAAGAATCACACCTGTGAACTGAGGGGCGCTCTCAGTGTATCATACAGCATTGATTACAGCATAATGTTTGTGTGAACAACAGGTGATAATGGTTCTTTAAGTGACTTAGTTTCTCAGAGACATTGAGAGGAGAAATTATAGGAGGGTCTACCTTCCCTCAAAAGTCACACCAAAATGTGAAGTGAGAGTTGTTGACTTGCTACAATTGCATAATATTTATCATAAGAGAAAGTTATACAAGACAAGACTTCACCATTTTTTTTTCTAATGGTGTCTAGTAATATGTACTAAAAGTTTGAAAATCATCTCCAGTTGGAAACCTCGTAAAAAACGGTCAAAGCCAGGGCTCCTATTGTCACAACCTGTAGAATGTCAAACATGTCATCATGCTTTACTGTATGTAACATGTGATATGTCTAACTAGGCACTTTACATGATGCTGAATCCATGCCATGGATATTCTCTGAAAACACTTATTGGCTAAAAACTGCCATATTATCATAAATCATACGTCATAACCCACAGTGTTGGCAGTAACTAATTAAATATTACATATTACTGTAATATTATTGCCGTTTTCCAGCAAAGGATAAAGTAAAGATACTAATCTGCCAAAAATGTGCAATAAGTAATATGTTACTCTGCCAAAAACACTCCTCTTTATTATTACAATTGAACTTGTTGCATGATGTGAAAATAGAACAGATTCACAAGCTATCAACAGATAACAACAGAGATGTACTGTAGTTTGTAGATCCTAATCCACCACAGCATTCTGCATACATGATCTACACTACAAGTCATCACAGTTGTCACTAAACAGATTGTGTTTTACATCTCTACTCCTTTGCTCTTGGGAGAGGGGAGACTTGGTAAAGTAATATTTCAACATGTAATATATTTTTCTTTGATGCTAGTAAAAAGAAAAGTAATATTATTACTTTTTCTAAGGGTTCATAAGTAAAGATATTACTCTCCTAAGTAACATTGCCCAACAGATCACCCATGGAGATGGGCTGGGCAAGTAGAATGAGAGGAAACAGAGGTTGAAAAGGTTAGAACGGCCAGAGGAGAGGAGGGAGGCGTAAGGGACCGTGACGTAATGCTGATGGAGAATAATCTTAGGAAATCTCAGATCTTTCAATTGAGAAATTCGAGAGATGAGGTAATGATGAAGTAATTATGAAACTTTAACAATAAGAGTTTGTTTTTGTTCATTCCTGATTCATCTGCTCTGCTCGTGCACAGGTAGGCCACGGCCCACTTGTGCACCAAGCGGAAGTATGCATTTTACCCAGTGCTGGTCTAGTTAGAACTCTGAGGGCTGAAATTCATTGCTTATGTGACACATGCTAGTGGTGATGAAAATCAAAGTTAAGATTTGTTTTTAATGAAAACATTACCTATTATACCTTTAAAGGTATGCTAGGTAACATGATGACATTTTGCATGTTTTGCCTTCTATAGGTTGTGACTACTAACACGATTGGGAGGTTTCCTACAGGAGTTGTACTTCAATCTTCTTTTAGGTTTTAGACACCATAGTATAAAGGCTCATCTAGAGTCTGATGTTGGGCGACCACTACTGCTATTATCACTGTAGAGGTGAGTACAGTCAGAGCCCAGGGCTGGAGAGAGTGCTGGTTGCAGTGGTATGACCTCATTTTGCACTTTGTTCAGTGGTGGCATCGGGGATCGCCCAAATCTGAACAGGTCTTTAGAAACACATTGGTGAAGACATTTATTTGTACCGATTTAGTTCCGCGATTGGTCAAATAGCTCATAAAACGTTCCAAACTATTAGCATACTAATAAAAAGGCATGGCGTTAAACTGAAAACTCGCTTCCCACTAATGCACCTGTAACAGTCCAACAGCACCACTCTTGGTCACCCACTGAAGGCATGGTGAAGACGTATGTTTTGCTCTGCTAATATCAAGGCCCATTATTTATTGGCCCAGACAATGAAATGGTTGTGTGGGATAACACTGTCCCCCACTGTAACCATGAACACATCTCCATGCTGCGATGACACCTGAGAAAAGCAAATCCATTCTCCTGGGAGCAAATAATAAAGATAGATCCTCACACGCCCAGAATGAGTTCAAGTGATCGGTTTGTGGTTGTTGAGCCGTTATATGAGAAGGAACGACATTTCCTCCTTCCATATATAACCCTACACCTCGATACATTGTTGTGACAAATATAAAAAGCCTTGACCCTCGGACAAGCTGATGTCATGCCATTTAGATATACTGTAATAGGAACAGTAGAGGCCCAAGTATGCTTCCTTAAGAGAACCTCAGCTCTCTGGGAGTGAGGAACTGCTCCGTTCACCTCCACAATCTGTTCTCTGCCCTCCAGGTAGCATCACATCCAGCTCACTGATGTGCTTTCAAAACCATGTGCACTTTAGCTGGTTAACCAGTATGGAGCGGTTCATGATGACATCACAGTGTCCAGTATGAAAAATCAACACCATTCACTAGAACACCTCCAACCTTCACCAGATCTTCACAGCCTGTTGTTCACTTTGTAGAGTTATTGTACATAACTCACAGGAAGAGTCAAAGATATACAGTAGGTCACCAGCTGCATTCTCTCACTATCTTACCAAAGGAGCTTTTATTCCCGCTGTGGATGTAGAAATGGCGTCTGCCAGCATTCTCCTGTCTGGAGATCACTACCTCTGTTCTATCTGTATGGATGTGTTCTCTGATCCAGTCACCACTCCATGTGGACACAACTACTGCAAAGCCTGCATCACTGGCCACTGGGATGCCACGGATGTGTGCAAGTGTCCACTGTGTCAAGAAACCTTCCAGGACAAGCCCAGAGTGTCCACCAATACTTGGGTTTCCAAGATGGCTCAACAGTTCAGGAGCAACAAGTGGAGAGAAGAATATGAAGCAAAGACTGTGGATGAGGTTCAGCAGATGATCCAGGACAGACAAGTGAAGATTCAGGAGGTCAAACACACCGTGGAGCTCTGCAGGAAAGATGCAGATGCAGTCATAGCAGACAGTGTGCAGGTATTCACTGCTCTGGTGAGATGTATTGAGAGAAGCCAGGCTGAAGTCATTGATGTGATTGAAGAGAAGCAGAAAACAACAGAGAAACAGGCTGAAGGCTTCATCAATGAGCTGCAACAGGAGATCACTCAGTTGGAGAAGAGAAGCTCTGAGCTCAGGAAGATCTCATTCACTGAAGACCACCTCCACCTCCCCCAGGAGTCCAGGTCTATCAACACAGAGTGGATACCCACCAAGGACTGGACAAATGTCAATGTCCATCAGTCTTCACATGTGGAGACATTGAGGACAGCTGTGGCTCAGCTGGAGAAGACATTCAATGAAGAGATGGAGAAAAGTCTGTGTGATGCTGAGCTGAGGAGGATCCAACGATATGCAGTGGATGTAACTCTAGACCCTGATACAGCGAACCCCTGGCTCACCCTGTCTGAGGATGGAAAACAAGTGCATGATGGAAATGTAGAGAAGAATCTCCCAGACAACACAGAGAGATTCTCTCTGTATCCCAACGTCTTAGGAAAACAAAGCATCTCCTCAGGAAGAATCTACTGGCAACTTCAAGTTGGAGGGAAGACAGCCTGGACAATAGGAGTGGTCAGAGAGTCCATCGACAGGAAGGGATCCAGCTCACTGAGTCCTGCCAATGGTTACTGGACTATACTGTTGAGGAATGGAAATGAGTACCAGGCTGCTGCTAGCCCTGCTGTCCTCCTCCCTGTCAGAGAGAAGCTCCAGACAGTGGGAGTGTTTGTGGATTATGAGGAGGGTCTGGTCTCCTTTTATGATGTGGAGACCAGAGTTCACCTCTACTCTTTCACTGGCTGCTCCTTCACTGAGAGACTATATCCATTCTTCTGTCCTTGTCTTAATGATGGTGGTACAAACTCTGCTCCTCTGATTATATCTCCTGTCACCATGCACCCAGAAGAACACAAGTTTAAAAAGAAGTTACAATGATGGTAGAAGAGTTTAAAATAAAAGGAAAAAAGTGAAATGTTACAAAAATCACACCTGTGAACTGAGGGGCGCTCTTTGTGTGTCATACAACATTGATAACAACATAATGTTTGTGTGAACAACAGGTGATAATGGTTCTTTAAGTGACTTAGTTTTTCAGAGACATTAAGAGGAGAAATTATAGGAGGGTCTACCTTCCCTCAGAAGTCACACCAAAATGTGAAGTGAGAGTTGTTGACTTGCGACAATTGCATAATATTTATCATAAGAGAAAGTTATACAATAAGACAAGACTTCACCAATGTGTTTCTAATGGTGTCTAGTAATATGTACTAAATTTTGAAAATCAACTCCTGTTGGAAACCTCGTAAAAAAACAAACAAAAAAAAAAAAAAAAAAAAAAAAAAAAAAACGGTCAAAGCCGGGCGTCCTATACAGGTCCTTCTCCATCAAGTGAAGTATTTAAAACATTTTTTTTGTTTTAATCCTGATGATTAGGGTGTACAGCTCATGAAAACCCCAAAATCCTATTTCAATGAATTAGATTATTTTTTCGAGACCACTAAAAATATATGTTTTAAACAAGAAATGTTTACTATCTAAAAAGTATATTACCGTACTTTCCGGGTTATAAAGCGCACCTGAATATAGGCCGCATCGGCCAAATTTAGCGAAAAAATCAATTGTGTACATACACAAGACGCACTGGCCTATTAGCCGCGGGTGTTTTAATGCTTAATTACCATATGTAAGGGTTCTTGCACAGATGAGATTGTCGGCAACGAAATGCTGTTTGAGAAGCATCCTTTTTATTATTTAAACGAAATGACTACAGAACTGCACGTGCTGTATGTAATTAACGCTAGAGCCATAGACCAAGGACGGATCTAGGCATAGACATGGGGGGGGGGGGGCAATGCCCTCTAAACGCCCTGACTGCCCCACCAAACATGACGGAATGCAAACAACGAAAACTTCAGATATTTCAAATTAAAGTGCTTATAGCGGGAGTTAAAACATTGACTAACTGCAATTGTGGCACCACTAAACCAACTGCCATTTTCAGCTGCCCCCCGATTGAGAAATATTACATCCAGGCCTGGCCATAGAGTGTAGCCAGAGATACGCAAACTCTGATCACTTCATGAAACCAAATGAGCGCTTGCGGGTCCATTTGGTTTGTGAAGTGAACGGAGTTTCACTTTTACACTCTCAAAAAGGCAGCCTACCGTACATCTGGTTAACCAACTGTCCATCATTTAGCTGGAGACCACCAGGAATCCTCTCAATGTTTAAGACGCTCGACGAGGCAACATCACTGTGACTTTTTTTCTCCAGTCTTTTTTTTCGCCGCCTTCACGGACCCCTCCGTGGCGGCTGGCGCTGCTGCTGCTGCAGCAGTCTGCCTCCACGGACCCCTCGGTGGCGGCTGGCGCTGCTGCTGCCAGCCTTTCGAAACCCGTGATCGTGGATGTTTTCCCTCACGCAGCTGGTGCCTCCGCCGTCTAACCATTGATTCATTGATCCCAAAGCTACGTGCAGCAGATCGATTTCCTTCTTTTTCAGCCAGCTCGACTGCCTTTAGCTGCGTTATATGGACTTCTTCGTTTGTTTTCCATGATGCATTTAGTAGCACTTGTCTGTCTTAACGAACTGCCGGTGACCTGTCCCCCTACATTTCCTGCTCAGGCCCGCTTAAAGTTGGGGTGCATATCGTGCATTTAGACTTGGAAGGCCCTATAGTGTTTGTTAGCCCTAAACATCCATACATTGGCCGCACCGCTGAATAAGCCGCTGGGTCCAAAGCACGGGAAAAAAGTTGCGGCAGTTAACACTTGGTCTGGACTATTTTTTAAAAAAATATTTCATCAATGGGGCGGGGCATGGAGGTGATCAACCTGTGGCACTGTTGAAGCGTTATGAAAGCCCAGTTTTGCTTTGATAAGGGCCATGAATTGATTTGTATTGTTCCGTCTTGTGTCTCACACCTTCCTCTTGACAATACAACCCAGATTCTCTGTTGGGTTAAAGTCAGGACAGTTGGCTGGTCAGTTAAGCACAGTAATACCATGGTCAGTAAAGCAGTTAGTAGTAGTTTTGTCTCTGTGGGCAGGTGCCAAATCAAGCTGGAAAGGAAAATTAGCATCTCCATGAAGCCTGTCAATATACTGAAGCACAAGGTACTCGAAAAAAATGGCTGTGAAACCACTGTTAAGTTTTCACTGTCAGTGGATCAACACCAGCCGATAACATGGACTGGAGACTGGACTTGGCAAAACACATGATTTAGGCCATGTTATCGGCTGAAAACTGAAAACTCAGCCAACCTTTTAGTACCTTGTGCTTCGGTACGTTGACAAGCTTCATGGAGATGCTAATTTTCCTTTCCAGCTCGATTTGGCACCTGCCCACAAGGCCAAAACTACTGCTAACTGCTGTCCTGACCATGGTATTACTGCGCTTAACTAACCAACTGGGTTGTATTGTCAAGAGGAAGGTGTGAGACATAAGACGGAACAATACAAATTAATTTACGGACGTTATCAAAGCAAAACTGGGCTTCCATAGCTCCTCAACAGCGCCACAGGTTGATCACCTCCATGCCCCACCTCATTAATAAAATAATTTGTTCAAAAGTAGTCCAGACCAAGTATTAACTGCATACATTAATACACTTTTTTTTTTTCAGATAGTCAACGTTTCTTGTTTAAGACATATTTTTTAGTGGTCTCCTAAAAATATGCTAATTCATTGAGATAGGATTTTGGGGTTTTCATGAGCTGTACACCATAATCATCAGGATTAAAACAAAAAAGTTTTTAAATACTTCACTTGATGCACAATTGATGGAGAATATATGAAAGTTTCATGTTTAGTATTATATTATGGAAGAAACTGAACTTTTACACAATATGCTATTTTTTTTAGAAGGACCTGTAGTCACAACCTATAGAATGTCAAACATGTCATCATGCTTTACTGTATGTAACATGTGATATGTCTAACTAGGCGCTTTTCATGATGCTTAATCCATGCCATGACTTATCTCTGAAAACACTTATTGGCTAAAAACCGCCTACCAGCTGCTACATAAAGGTGTACTAGGTAACTTTGACTGGTGGTCACTGCCAGTACTGCAGGTTTTAGATAGAGTCCTACATTTCCCAGCATCCCTTCTGCTTTGAGGCACATTCTGATTGGTCCTCGTAACCAAGAACAAGGACCAATCAGAGGACGTAATTAGGACCTCAATTACGTCATCACCCACAGTGTTGGCAGTAACTAATTAAATATTACATATTACTGTAATATTATTGCCGTTTTCCAGCAAAGGATAAAGTAAAGATACTAATCTGCCAAAAATGTGCAATAAGTAATATGTTACTCTGCCAAAACACTCCTCTTTATTATTACAATTGAGCTTGTTGCATGATGTGAAAATAGAACAGATTCACAAGCTATCAACAGATAACAACAGAGATGTACTGTAGTTTGTAGATCCTAATCCACCGCAGAATTCTGCACACATGATCTACACTACAAGTTATGACAGTTCTCACTAAACAGATTGTGTTTTACATCTCTACTCCTTTGCTCTTGGGAGAGGGGAGACTTGGTAAAGTAATATTGCAATATGTAATTTATTATTCTTTGATGCTAGTAATAAGTAAAGTAATATTATTACTTTTTCTAAGGGTTCATAAGTAAAGATATTACTCTCCTAAGTAACATTGCCCAACAGTTCACCCATGGAGATGGGCTGGGCAAGTAGAATGAGGGGAAACAGAGGTTGAAAAGGTTGGAACGGCCAGAGGAGAGGAGGGAGGCGTAAGGGACCGTGACGTAATGCTGATGGAGAATAATCTTAGGAAATCTCAGATGGAGACTTTGCCGCGAAATGTCTTGAATGGTTGAATGGTTTATTTTGGTGCTCTGCAGTTACATTTCATTTTCAAAGCCTCTAGTTTATAAAGCATGGACGAAGGAAATTCGAGAGATGAGGTAATGATGAAGTAATTGTGAAACTTTAACAATAAGAGTTTTTCTTTGTTCATTCCTGATTCACCTGCTCTGCTTGTGCACAGGTAGGCCACGGCCCACTTGTGCACCAAGCGGAAGTATGCATTTTACCCAGTGCTGGTCTAGTTAGAACTCTGAGGGCTGAAATTCATAGTTTATGTGACACATGCTAGTGGTGATGAAAATCAAAGTTAAAGTGGGGGTGCCGTGATTTTTGTATTTTTTCCAATTTTGTACATGTTTGAGAGGTGACAGTATATAAATATACCCCTTGGTGTCTTTTTTATGTGCAATGATGTCTTCCCTTTGTATTTAGGGTTTCTTCCTGGGGGCTGAACCTGTCCAGGCAAACATGCCAATGAAAAAAACTCCATTACAGTGACATCACATTTTCAGCCCCTCCCCTAACTCCTCCCCCTTTATCATGCAAGTAAAGCTGTAGGTGTGTCTTCAGTTCAGCTGGATCTCCACCCATCACCACCCACCAGGCAAACCAGGCATACTTAATGAACTGGCTGGGTGGAATCATAAAAATGACAGTTTGACAAACACTGTACACTTTTTTGAGAAACTTCTTACTCTTCATATTACAATAATACCTGATGATCATGTTTTAGGGTAGAAAAAAATCATGGCACGCCATCTTTAAGATTTGTTTTTAATGAAAACATTACCTATTATACCTTTAAAGGTGTGCTAAGTAACATGATGACATTTTGCATGTTTTGCCTTCTATAGGTTGTGAATACTAACATGATTGGGAGGTTTCCTACAGGAGTTGTACTTCAATCTTCTAGTAGGTTTTAGACACCATAGCATAAAGGCTCATCTAGAGTCTGATGTTGGGCGACCACTACTGCTATTATCACTGTAGAGGTGAGTACAGTCAGAGCCCAGGGCTGGAGAGAGTGCTGGTTGCAGTGGTATGACCTCATTTTGCACTTTGTTCAGTGGTGGCATCGGGGATCGCCCAAATCTGAACAGGTCTTTAGAAACACATTGGTGAAGACATTTATTTGTACCGATTTAGTTCCCCGATTGGTCAAATATCTGATAAAACGTTCCAAACTATTAGGATACTAATAAAAAGGCATGGCGTTAAACTGAAAACTCGCTTCCCACTAATGCACCTGTAACAGTCCAACAGCACCACTCTTGGTCACCCACTGAAGGCATGGTGAAGACTATGTTTTACTCTGCTAATATCAAGGCCCATTATTTATTGGCCCAGCAATGAACTGGTTGTGTGGGATAACACTGTCCCCCACTGTAACCATGAAGACATCTGCATGCTGCGATGACACCTGAGCAAAGCAAATCCATTCTCCTGGGAGCAAATAATAAAGACAGATCCTCACACGCCCAGAATGAGTTCAAGTTAAGTGATCGGTTTGCGGTTGTTGAGCCGTTATATGAGAAGGAACGACATTTCCTCCTTCCATATATAACCCTACACCTCGATACATTGTTGTGACAAATATAAAAAGCCTTGACCCTCGGACAAGCTGATGTCATGCCATTTAGATATACTGTAATAGGAACAGTAGAGGCCCAAGTATGCTTCCTTAAGAGAACCTCAGCTCTCTGGGAGTGAGGAACTGCTCCGTTCACCTCCACAATCTGTTCTCTGCCCTCCAGGTAGCATCACATCCAGCTCACTGATGTGCTTTCAAAACCATGTGCATTTTAGCTGGTTAACCAGTATGGAGCGCTTTGTGATGACATCACAGTGTCCAGTATGAAAAATCAACACCATTCACTAGAACACCTCCAACCTTCACCAGATCTTCACAGCCTGTTGTTCACTTTGTAGAGTTATTGTACATAACTCACAGGAAGAGTCAAAGATATACAGTAGGTCACCAGCTGCATTCTCTCACTATCTTACCAAAGGAGCTTTTATTCCCGCTGTGGATGTAGAAATGGCGTCTGCCAGCATTCTCCTGTCTGGAGATCACTACCTGTGTTCTATCTGTATGGATGTGTTCTCTGATCCAGTCACCACTCCATGTGGACACAACTACTGCAAAGCCTGCATCACTGGCCACTGGGACGCCACAGATGTGTGCAAGTGCCCACTGTGTCAAGAAACCTTCCAGGACAGGCCCAGAGTGTCCACCAATACTTGGGTTTCCAAGATGGTCCAACAGTTCAGGAGCAACAAGTGGAGAGAAGAATATGAAGCAAAGACTGTCGATGAGGTTCAGCAGATGATCCAGGACAGACAAGTGAAGATTCAGGAGGTCAAACACACAGTGGAGCTCTGCAGGAAAGATGCAGATGCAGTCATAGCAGACAGTGTGCAGGTATTCACTCTGGTGAGATGTATTGAGAGAAGCAAGGCTGAAGTCATTGATGTGATTGAAGAGAAGCAGAAAACAACAGAGAAACAGGCTGAAGTCTTCATCAATGAGCTGCAACAGGAGATCACTCATTTGGAGAAGAGAAGGTCTGAGCTCACGAAGATCTCACTCACTGAAGACCACCTCCACCTCCCCCAGGAGTCCAGGTCTATCAACACGGAGTGGATACCCACCAAGGACTGGACAAATGTCAATGTCCATCAGTCTTCACATGTGGAGACATTGAGGACAGCTGTGGCTCAGCTGGAGAAGACATTCAATGAAGAGATGGAGAAAAGTCTGTGTGATGCTGAGCTGAGGAGGATCCAACGATATGCAGTGGATGTAACTCTAGACCCTGATACAGCACATCCCAACCTCGTCCTCTCTGAGGATGGAAAACAAGTGCATGATGGAAATGTAATGAAAAATCTCCCAGACAACCCAGAGAGATTCTCTCGTTATGTCAACGTCTTAGGAAAACAAAGCATCTCCTCAGGAAGAATCTACTGGCAACTTCAGGTTGGAGGGAAGCTAGCCTGGACGATAGGAGTGGTCAGAGAGTCCATCGACAGGAAGGGAGACATCCATCTGAGTCCCAACAATGGTTACTGGACTATACGTTTGAGGTATGGAAATGAGTACAAGGCTGCTGCTGGCCCTGATGTCCTCCTCCCTGTCAGAGAGGAGCTCCAGACAGTGGGAGTGTTTGTGGATTATGAGGAGGGTCTGGTCTCCTTTTATGATGTGGAGACCAGAGTTCACCTCTACTCTTTCACTGGCTGCTCCTTCACTGAGAGACTATATCCATACTTCAATCCTTGTCTTAATGATGGTGGTACAAACTCTGCTCCTCTGATTATATCTCCTGTCACCCAGAAGATCACGAGTTTAAAAAGAAGTTACATTGATGGCGGAAGAGTTCAACATACAAGTAGAAAAATGAAATGTTATGAAAAATAAACCACTGTTCATGCTCACAATGTGTTTGGTGACTAAGTCAAATAAGAATCACACCTGTGAACTGAGGGGCGCTCTTACTTTATCATACAACACCGATTACAACATGTTTGTGTGAGCGACAGGTGATAATGTTTGTTTAAGTGAGAGAACAAACGTAATTTCTCAGAGACATTAAGAGGATAAATTATAGGAGGCCCAGCACCCTTTGGAGTCGAGCACAGTTGTTGACTTGCTAGAATTTGTTGACCTCTGGTGTCTGCAAATAAATACAGAAAAATAAAATAATAATAACAACTGCATAATATTTATAGTAAGAGAAAATTATGCAAGTCTGGGAACTAAATCATTACCAAGACCAGTCTTCACCAATGGATTTCTAATGGTTTCTAGTAATATGTGCTGAAAGATTGAAAATCAACCTAGTTTTAATCTATGTTCCTGTGTCAGTGATGCTCAACATATTTCTGCCAGGGACCACCAGATTTATCTATATTTGGCTGCGGACCCCCACCCGAAAACATGTTCCAGGGATCCCCCAGAAGCAAAGAGTTGAGTTAAATGTTTGCTTGAGAAATATTAGATTCAAAGAATTTCACCACATGAAATTGTGTGGTGATAGCGTGCCATCGAGTGGCGCGCTGTGAGCTTGTAGGTCTGATATGTAAACGCTATCCAAATGGATCCGCTAGCGTCCATTTGCTTCCATTTGTACAACATCTGAAAAAAGTTCCCAAAAGAAAAATCAGGAACAAACACAACACAAACACAACTTGATGATGTCAAGTTGTGTCTCATTGTGTGTTTTATTCATTTGGGTGGGCATAACCCAAATATGTAGCCTGCTACATTTTCCAAAACAATATTTTAAAAATAAATGAAAACGGTAAATGAAATTCCACGGCCCTCTCACGTATTAGCAGGACAATGTCAGTCACCAGAAAAAAAGAATGTTTGTTTTCAAATAATCTGTCATGGTTAAAATGGAGTTTTAAGTTATGTTTGGGTTTGTATAGGAAGGAGGCGAATGTACTAAAATTAACATCAAATATCTAAAAACTGAATGGAGTAACTTGAGTGTTCACAAGACTGAGTAGACCATAAAATGACCAAAAGTTTTTTTTTTTTGAATATCCCTTTAATATTGACCAAAACGAGAGCAGAACTCCCACCACTGGACTCTGGACACCAACTATTACAGTTGACACCACTATTCTGTATATCAGACAGTATTTTATACAAATTAACTTAAAAAAAATCTGAACTCTCCCTTTAAGAGAAAATCAAAACTGTTGGGGTGAGTGTGACTAAATAATAGATTTCAACAGATGTGAAATGTTTTCAGCACCATGGAGGGATTATCACTTATTCAGCCTCTGTCTCTATGGAAACCAGACAGAAAAAACCTTACGTTATACCCAGTGTTGGGCAGAGTAATACACTGCAAAAAACTCCAAACTAAGCAAGTCTTCTAATCTTAAATCTAGACTTTAAGTATGATTGCTCTTGTTTTAAGAAGGATATACTAACCAAGAGCAAGTTTTATAAGATTATCAACCTTGTTTTTAGAATATATTTCTTATTACAAGAATTCTTACCAAGTAAAATTCACTTACCCCACGGACGATTATTTTGCTTGTTTCTAGTACTATTACACTAGTACTAGAAACAGCATTTTTTGCAGTGTAGCTTTACTTATGACCAGGTTGTTTCTAGTACTATTACACTAGTACTAGAAACAGCATTTTTTACAGTGTAGCTTTACTTATGACCAGGGGCGTTTTGGCTATTAGGCAGACTAGCCAGTTGGCTGGGGCGCCATGAGGGGAGGGCGACACACCAGACTATATCATTTATATATATATACATATATAATATGTTCTTTAGTTTAAAAATATTTCTGATTTTTTATGAACTATTTTTTTATCAATGAGTCAAACTTGGTTGTGCTGCATGGGTCACACATTTTATGAAATATAGATGCATGTATCCTATGTATGTATATACTGTATATATCAGAACTATAGATGTATGTAGTCTGTGTGTATATACTGTATATATCAGAACTATAGATGTATCCTATGTATGTATATACTGTATATATCAGAACTATAGATGTATGTAGTCTATGTATGTATATACTGTATATACAGAATCAGAACTATAGATGTATGTATATACTGTATATATCAGAACTATAGATGTATGTAGTCTGTGTGCATATACTGTATATACAGTATCAGAACTATAGATGCATGTATCCTATGTATGCATACACTGTATATACAGAATCAGAACTATACATGTATGTATCCTATGTATGCATATACTGTATATATCAGAACTATAGATGTATGTATCCTATGTATGTATATACTCTATATATCAGAACTATAGATGCATGTATGTAGCCTATGTGTGTATATACTGTATATATCAGAACTATAGATGCATGTATGTATCCTATGTATGAATATACTCTATATATCACACCCCTGTGAAGTGAGGGGCTCTCTTACATCTCACAACTGAAGTTAATCGGTGCTGGATGGCATTCGGGTCATCGGGTGCCGTCCGGGCGCCTGGCTGCGCCCGGACTGAGGGTCTTATTTGTGCGTGCATCATCACATCAGGAGGAAGGACAACCAGGCAAATGGTTCTTGTTGTCTCAATCGTGGTATCTTTATTTTCAATGATCATAATGACTTGACTAAGTCAAGGACAGACACATCTTAAACAGCAGGTAATAGTCGCATAATGGAATCGAGGAAGAGAGAGAGAGAGAGAGAGAGAGAGAGAGAGAGGGTCTCTCCCTGCATTCCCTCCGTGTCTGTGTGTCCTAGTGTCTGTGTCAGTCTCAAACTGACCACCCCTAATATTACAAACAGTAGGTGTGGGTGTGTCTATATAGGTGGAGTCTACGTGTGTGTGTGTGTGTGTGTGTGTGTGTGTGTGTGTGTGTGTGTGTGTGTGTGTGTGTGTGTGTGTGTGTGTGTGTGTGTGTGTGTGTGTGTGTGTGTGGGGGTGTGTGTGTGTGTGTGTGTGTGTGGACTGGAAAAGTACAAGCTACCTACAGGCCACCTGAGAATGACAGTTATCTAAAACATCAGTTGGAGGTCAAACAGCCTGTCTACAAGAAAGAGATATGATCTGGCCCTGTCTTGACCAGTAAAGAATGCTATTTGCCAGTCATTAGCAAACTGCGCTTTAAGAGCTCTGTGAAATAGTTTAAACCTACCAAATAATGAAAGTTAACAATTTAGACGTTTAATGTGGGTTCTCTATATACGACAGATCCCCACTTTTGATATGCAAATAGCATATCAACACTTTGTAGAGAAACCACATTAAAAAGTCCTCCCCACTTTGTGACTTTTAACATCCCAATTAATAATGATGATGAATAATGAATCAGAACATAAACACAGAACAAAACGTCATGTGACATGATAGAGACAACATAACATAATTTGAGACAACATAACAAAGCAAAACAAACATTGAAAATAGAAAAACAAAATAAAATAATGAAAAACTCAAAAGATATATTGTTGGTAACTTTAGCTTTTTGGAATTAACAAGTAATAAAAACGATCTGACTGTAATTATCACTTTAACAATGAAAAATAAAAGCATGAAATGAAATGACTCTTACATTCATTCAATTCAATTAAACAAAAACAGACAATGGAATTTTTGTGTTCCTCCAGGGAAAATTTAACTTCCCTTCGGACGAGCACAAATGGAATTGTACTACAAGACTGAACACTAACTGCATGGCCAGTCCTGCCCCAGAGTGTAATTACTGCTGTCTTGTTAAAATGAAACAGAACAAACACACTATCACTCAATCACAAACTCACTCACTCACTCACTCACTCACTCACTCACTCACTCACTCACTCACTCACTCACTCACTCACTCACTCACTCACTCAATCACTCATTCACTATCTTTCACTCACACATTCACTACCTCACTCGCATTAAATCACACACTCATACAAAATCCATTCATTCAATACAAAATGAGATCATATACTAAAAAAATATTGTCTATACTGCGATGAAAGACAATAATATTGGATTATAATATGCATACCTTCCACATTCACTTAAATGTAGGGCCCAAAAATTTCCGTACTTGTCAACTTTCGCTCACAGAGACCATATATCTTACTGTCTTAACCTAACCTAACCTAACTATACTATTCTATTTCTTTAAAAATGATTTTAGCACAAGAATTTGAAATCGCTGCAGCTGGTTGTTTGTCCAGCATCGATCATCTAAATACGGTACATTGACACACATTACTTTACTTTAGTTTAAATGGCCAATTATCAGCACTGATGTCCACTCAATCAACAAGGCTGGGCAAGTGGTGGATATAGGCTGAGGGGCAAATAGTTTTAACCCAATTATTCCAACTATGGCTCTCTCCAGTCTACATGCCACAGCGAAAAGGTCCACACATCCGCGTGGGGGTCAACTTGTGTCCCTCCCAGCTCAAAAGCTATTAGTTACTCGAGGGCAACTGGGTCTGCAGACTCCCAATACACCCCATGCACTTCTTCTGTCTTAAAGAGCGCATGTGTACCGTCGTCACAGTACACTCCCCTTAGAAAACTCTCCGTGCACTGAGTCTAATAATTGTATCACTCACACCAACTTCACCACTTCGAATCTAATCCTTGCGATTGCTGTACAGACATCAGACTCAAAACTAATCATTCAATCCCAAATTGGTACCTACTCTTACACTAACCTAACTGCATTTTACTAGAACTTATTCTCATTTTTTGAAACTATTACTTTGTTTTTCAATTTACTTTTCAGCAATAGACAATGGTCTCCATCAGCAACTTTTCTTTTTTTTTTTTTTTTTTTCTCAAATACTTAATCTGCCCTAGTAACTTCGGTAAAAAGCAATCACACTCATTCCATCACCGCTTGCACTCTACACATCACTCATTCTTCCATCATTCATCCATCCTTCTTTTCTTTTCTTCCCAAATCATCCATTCCATGACATCATTCATCTCTCACATTTCATTCTTCATTCACTCGACCACATCCTTCCACAGTCACACTTATTTGATCATTTAATTACTCTCTGATCTGCAATACTGCAATAGTTATACTACTCACTAGAATCCCTATTGTCAATCTTTTCTTTCAAATTGTGTCTACAACTTGTGGTTTCCGCATTCCCACTCATTTGCTCACCAACCATCCATGTGTTCATCCATTCGTTTGGTCATTCATTTTTTCATTCAGTCATTCATTCATACATCTGTTCATTCTTTCATTCATTCAATCATTCATTCAATCATTCATTCAATCATACATCCATCCATGCACTCAAATCATTCAGTCGTTCAGACATACATACATTCATACTTCTTTCTTTCTTTTCTTATTTTTTTTTTCTTTCATTCTTCCTTCTCCTAACTTCACGCTTACATTCGCACCACTCATCAGTGTTGGGGCATATTACTAGAATATATTAGCAATATATATATTACTGATAATCAATGGCAAATATTACTTTCCGAAGCAATATTTCCCAACACTGCCACTCATAAATCAAGTGCAATAAATTGTCCAGATAACATTTCTATATAAACTGCCTCGCCCATTTCTAGACTGCCAACAAAACTAGCCCTGGCTCTTCAGGCTTAGAAACAATAAGGAGGAAACGTGTTTAATAATCAATCAAGATTACTGGTCACGTATTCCCTTCTCGCAAAAATATGCTCCCAACCATTCAGCCACTGAAAAATAAAAAAGCTCGACAACAGAGCGAGTCATGCTGTCTCTCACCCTAGCATGTTTTTCTGGACAACCCATTGCCACCTGCCAACTTTCATTCCAAACTTGAATTATTAATACTACTACGGGTCTTATCAAACTACAAAGGGTTGCCAACTCAAACTGTTTCTCTTGCAAGTAGCAGCGTCAGTCCAGATGGTATCTTGGGTGTCATCTGTAGTGTCCACTGCTCTGCATTCAGACGCGGCCTCTGGGCGTTGACCTGAGACCCTCATCATCTGATAGGCTGTAGCTTGGCTCCCCTCCGCGGCTTGGTGTGTGTGTATGTGGCCATTGCGGCCACACCCCAGAAAGACAGAGAAAACACACGATAGTTTAGTATTAATATTCACTTCCCTAAGACAACATTCCAAACTCATATAAAGACACTATTCTCTATCCACTCATTCAGTCCACTTTCACTCAATAGTTACTAAGATTCAAGATTTTCTGTTTATTATTTAACTTTTTTAGTGTCCTAAAAATAAATCACTCATAGAGACCATTCACTTTTTTTTCCTAATTTGACTCATTCGATTCACTTTTCCTTTGTTGTAGGAGATCCATACCTATTGTACGGAGTATTGTTTCATTATGCCAATTTTAGTTATTTCCACATTATTATTATTTGTTTTTATTATCTTTTATTTATTATTATTTATATTCCTATTTTTTTTTTTATTAGAATTGATGTTTCTTATTCACTATATTCGATAATCCTCCTCCCTTTGAGGCCAAAAGTATCCTTTAGGCCTCAACCATCCAATGACAAAACGCTTCTCACTGCGGTGTTCATGCTCTCTACTTTACCACCACCCCCCATGGAATGTCAATCCCATGGGCCACACAAAGACACGCCTAAAACAAGCCACCCACCGTTGCCCAGGGCAACTCAGACCATTCTCCGCCCAACTGCCATCATACAGGCTACTGTTTAGCTCAAGGAAAAACGGGAACAAAAAAAGAAAGAAATAGGCGTGTAAACCTATGTGCCGATATTACAGCACCACAAATACACCGAAAAAATACTTTAAATCGATCAAGATGAGGTTTTTCGTAGTCACTATTTCAAAAACTCTTTGATCCCACAGAATATACAATGACATCCCGAAGTTAATAGCCGAGCTATTATCGATCACTATTGCAGACTAATTTACTTTGACTCCACACTCGACACAGTAAAAGCACTTATATCAAAGTACTGTAGCAATCCAATACCATACACAATCTACACAAAAAGAAAAGGCAAAGTTCAAAAAAAGTTCGGCCCGACCAACAAACAGAAACGACAAAAAAGAAGAGGCCACTACAGACGCAACGAAAACGGACAAACAAAACGTATAAACCCCCCAAATAAAAACAGAACAGTAAGTACATATCAAAAATATCGCGGGTACACAATTAAAACCTAATTTCTACTTTACTCAATCATATTCTCTTTTCTCTTTCTCTTTTTCTCATTCTCTTTCTCTTTCTCTTTATCAAGGGTTAGTTATACAAGATCCAGACACGCGCATTAATTGCAGGGCGTCGCTTATCGTCACCCAAAATGAAAAAATGCCACACGTCGGATTCCGTCGACGCTCACGGTCTGGGCGCGACCTCAGCCGGAACTCCGATAACCCTGCTAATCTTTTAAAATGGTCAGTTTATACCGAACATCGACATTACAAATGTTCGGAACAATTCCCAAGCAATAAAGGATTAGTATACTATCACGTACGCCAACGTCCCCTTGGCATTTAAAACAATACCGCAGGCCTGTCGCGTGACTTCACGTGCAAACACACAATTGCAAAGTAAGAGTTATTCATATCATACAGCCAGTGTGACGAAAATTGTACATTTACAATTTTTCAAAAGACCTATTATTATAAACGCACCAAAGAAAACACGATGATGCAATACGTCGGGCACACTGTAATATAATATGAATAAGGAAAAAATCTAAAATCTCCCACTTGCACATCCACCGGCCTAGTTTACCGGTCTCATTTTAGTTTCCTATATCTCATTTATCACATTTCTCATATCTCATTTCATATCTCGTCTTTTTTTGATAGGCAAAAATAAAACAACGTTCGGAAACGCCTATTTTTCGCCCATCATTTTTTAAATATTGTGTTTTTTGTTTTGTTTTTTTTGTTTTTTCTCCAAGCTTTTAAATCATACTCTCTGTATGCATTCACACATCATTCATTCAATTAAACATGGTTGTCTTTCCCCCTAATTCAACACTCGGCACCCTAGACCCCAGATACCAAGGACAGCACCGCCCACAAAACAAAACTCAAAAAAACTCAAAAGCTTGTTGCTTAGCTCAACCTTAATTAGACAGTAATCAACTCACCATCAAAAAAAAGTTGAACTATTGAAGACGTCTCCTGGCTAGGCTCGGCCACTGTGTAGTTTCGGGCGCCGGATGGCATTCGGTGGTCATCGGGTGCCGTCCGAACGCCTGGGTGCGCCCGGACGAGCGGTCTTATTTGTGCGTGCATCATCACATCAGGAGGAAGGAGAAAACCAAGGCAATGGTACTTCGTGGTCTCATCGTGGTATCTTTATTTTCAATGATCATAATGACTTGACTAAGTCAAGGACAGACACATCTTAAACAGCAGGTAATAGTCGCATAATGGAATCGAGGAAGAGAGAGAGAGAGAGAGAGAGAGAGAGAGAGGGTCTCTCCCTGCATTCCCTCCGTGTCTGTGTGTCCTAGTGTCTGTGTCAGTCTCAAACTGACCACCCCTAATATTACAAACAGTAGGTGTGGGTGTGTCTATATAGGTGGAGTCTACGTGTGTGTGTGTGTGTGTGTGTGTGTGTGTGTGTGTGTGTGTGTGTGTGTGTGTGTGTGTGTGTGTGTGTGTGTGTGTGTGTGTGTGTGTGGACTGGAAAAGTACAAGCTACCTACAGGCCACCTGAGAATGACAGTTATCTAAAACATCAGTTGGAGGTCAAACAGCCTGTCTACAAGAAAGAGATATGATCTGGCCCTGTCTTGACCAGTAAAGAATGCTATTTGCCAGTCATTAGCAAACTGCGCTTTAAGAGCTCTGTGAAATAGTTTAAACCTACCAAATAATGAAAGTTAACAATTTAGACGTTTAATGTGGGTTCTCTATATACGACACAACATCGACTGTAATAATGTTTGCATTAGAGACAAAACCATCATTCCTTTTTTTCCCCTTTTTTGTTTCCAGTGCTTGAAAAACAACATTGAAGTAAACCCAGTTTCCAGAAGGCGTGTGTGTGTGTGTGTGTGTGTGTGTGTGTGTGTGTGTGTGTGTGTGTGTGTGTGTGTGTGTGTGTGTGTGTGTGTGTGTGTGTGTGTGTGTGTGTGTGTGTGTGTGTGTGTGTGTGCAACTTAACCAAAAACAGAGTGTAAATATTCCCTTTGTTTCTTTAGTCTTATAATCCCATAGGAAATTAAATTCTCCTGTTCTGTTCAAACCATGTTATACTAGTGGTGGATTTTAAGTTATATTAAGGCTGTCCTTCACATATCTGTACAGTACCATGACCTCTTAGAAATCAAACTATAGCCTTTGTTTGTTATATAAGTGTAGCAGAGAGGCTACAGCCTCTGTCCTGATGGCCTCCAAAGTCTAGTATCTGGGGATGTCCCTTTGGTCTAGTGGTTAAGGTTAAAGTCTAGTATCTGGGGATGTCCCTTTGGTCTAGTGGTTAAGGTTAAAGTCTAGTATCTGCTCCCAGACCAAGGGGACGTCCCTTTGGTTTAGTGCAGGGGTCAGCAACCTGCGGCTCAGGAGCCGCATGCGGCTCTACAACACAGCCCTAGTGGCTCAGTGGATGTAGCATTATTACATACACACTGGGCTCTAGAACACAGCCCTAGTGGCTCCCTGGCTGTAGCATTATTACATACACACTGGGCTCTAGAACACAGCCCTAGTGGCTCAGTGGCTGTAGCATTATTACATACACACTGGGCTCTAGAACACAGCCCTAGTGGCTCCCTGGCTGTAGCATTATTACATACACACTGGGCTCTAGAACATAGCCCTAGTGGCTCCCTGGCTGTAGCATTACATACACACTGGGGCTCTAGAACACAGCCCTAGTGGCTCCATGGCTGTAGCATTATTACATACACACTGGGCTCTAGAACACAGCCCTAGTGGCTCAGTGGCTGTAGCATTATTACATACACACTGGGCTCTAGAACACAGCCCTAGTGGCTCAGTGGATGTAGCATTATTACATACACACTGGGCTCTAGAACACAGCCCTAGTGGCTCCATGGCTGTAGCATTATTACATACACACTGGGCTCTAGAACACAGCCCTAGTGGCTCAGTGGCTGTAGCATTATTACATACACACACTGGGGTGATCCACACCAAAATAATATAAACATTTCAGTCACCCAAAACACGTTGCGCTGTCTGACAGTTGCCAGTTAAAGTAGCACTTGGTCATGTCAAAAAAAGCCCAGCAGTTATCAGAGGTGGAGCTTTCAATCTGAACCACCCATTTTCAAAGGTTTACTCAGTTTACTATGTCATTAATATACCTTAGAGATGTTGTGTGGACTAGAAATGGACTTCTGTAAAACTCTTTTTTTCTGAGAGTGTGCAAATGGAACCAAATGGACCCGCCAGGGTCCATTTGGTTCACATTTGCGCACACTCAGGAAAAAATAAAATAAAATGCGGCTCCAGACAGATTTTGAAAATGTCTCTTTCAACCTCTTGGGTTGCCGACCCCTGGTCTAGTGGTTAAGGTTAAAGTCTAGTGTCCCTTTGGTCTAGTGGTTAAGGTGTTGGAGACACCTGAGTTTGAATCCCGGGCATTACATAAACATGAAGTGAGTCCCTCCTGAGAATGGGATCCAAACAAAACCTTATTGAAGTGACGGGGGTTAATTACACACGCTAGGCGTGGGATGTAACTTTTTACTTATTCTACTGTACTTAAAGGAGAATTTCACCATTAACCTTTTCTTAACTCCTTGGGTGCCACTTTTCCAGCCTGCATTGTCCCCATTTGGTCATTGATTAAAAAGTAAAACGTTTACAATTTAGTAGTATCAGTATCAGTATTTACAATATATTTTACAATATACAATGTAAGCACTAAAACATTGTAATGCATTAGGCATCCTATATAAGTCACTGCAGTGAGTACTATGGGTTGGTATGTAATACAGTACTATGGGTTGGCATGTAATACAGTACTACTACGCGTCTTGAATATATCAGTGATGAAGAACTGAAGAAGTTTGTTTAAACTGCTCTCATTATGTTAATGTGGGACGTCCTCATGACAGGTGTCTGTGTGTTGGTTCCCATAGCAGCAGTTTACTGGCTGGCAGCTGTTGGTGTATTGGTGTGATTCAGTGAGACAGATGTAGAAAAATCCATGTATGGGCATAAAAGGGACCCAGACATTTGGGTACAACGGGTATAGACCTGCGCATTGACGTCATCAGCTCTGTTCCACTAGTGGATTCCTCATTCATTTTCCTCATAGACTTTTCGAAAATGGTTAATAAAAACACGATTGCGCCGCGGCCAAAGCCAACTCGGGTCGTGACAAATCATGACAACAAACACAATATCGTCATATAATATATAATTAGGAAGAAGTAGAAAACGGCATGATACAAGACTTTTTGTTTCGTTTTTCATCTTAGAAATGATTTGATTGTCCCGAAAGTTTGTGTGTGTCATCATGATTCGTCACGACTCGAGTTGGCTTTGTCCGCGGCGTAATCGTCTTTATATGAATTATTTTCGAAAAGTCTATGAGAAAAATGAATGGGGAATCCATTTCTGGAACAGGGGCGGTGACGTCACTGCGCATCTCTATTGCATTGCCAGATGGGCGGACCATGGATCTCCACAATCGAGATCCAACTCCACAACCGTTACCGACTCTACTGCTGGGTACCGGTCTAGTGTATACAAATCACACCTGGGTGAAGTGAGGGGCGGTCCTATCATCTTACAACATTGATTTACAACATAATGTCACAGGATTACTCAACGGGTGACAATGTTTGTTTAGGCTACCAAACAAATTCATCTTCATTGGCAATGTTGTTGTACAACAAACATGGTTGTAAAAGCAAAGGCTGTAAAGCTGTATATAGGAGAGTACTCCTCTCAAATGTGGAGGTTGCTGGAACAACAGTGGTTAGCGAGGCTGTTCCTGATTGGCAAATAGTCCCGGCGGGACTATTTGTTAGCCAATGACAAGGCTTATAGGGATTTCAGTGGAGACCTCCTGCAGCCCCTAGACGTGTCAAAAAGACGAGATTGTTTTGGAGACGATCTAATTAAAGGAAGACTTCATGAAAATGAAAATGACACAGACCAGTGGTTTTCAACCTTTTTGATACCAGGGCCCACCATTTATTCAGAATTTGAGCCACGGACCACCATTTGGTGACATTTCAGCCCCACACACACCAAACACTAAAGATTTCTACTAATCTTCTACATTCTCTAGTTGTGTAGACTTGGGCTAATTCAGATGAGGAATATTTTATCTCTTGAGAGTGTAAAAATGAAACCAAATGGACCCTTTTGGTTGTGCATCCACAACCAAAAGTTGTGGATGCAGATTTGGCATAGTACTCGGAAAAGGAGAAATAGACACATTAATAACAAGATAACACACCAGAGCTTAAATATGAGTGATTCTATTTATGATATCATAAGGTTTGACAATGACTTACATCTCATGTATGGGAAAACAGTCCCTTAGTCAAAGCAACACAAAGATGTGGGTGAAGCTGGTTAACTATACCCAACCAGAAGCCAACCCCCCATGGTAACAGGAGGTAGTTAACTATACCCAACCAGAAGCTAACTAACCCCCCATGGTAACAGGAGGTAGTTAACTATACCCAACCAGAAGCTAACTAACCCCCCATGGTAACAGGAGGTAGTTAACTATACCCAACCAGAAGCCAACCCCCATACAGGAGGTAGTTAACTATACCCAACCAGAAGCCAACCCCCATACAGGAGGTAGTTAACTATACCCAACCAGAAGCCAACCCCCATGGTAACAGGAGGTAGTTAACTATACCCAACCAGAAGCCAACCCCCATACAGGAGGTAGTTAACTATACCCAACCAGAAGCTAACCCCCATGGTAACAGGAGGTAGTTAACTATACCCAACCAGAAGCTAACTAACCCCCCATGGTAACAGGAGGTAGTTAACTATACCCAACCAGAAGCTAACTAACCCCCCATGGTAACAGGAGGTAGTTAACTATACCCAACCAGAAGCTAACTAACCCCCCATGGTAACAGGAGGTAGTTAACTATACCCAACCAGAAGCTAACTAACCCCCCATGGTAACAGGAGGTAGTTAACTATACCCAACCAGAAGCTAACTAACCCCCCATGGTAACAGGAGGTAGTTAACTATACCCAACCAGAAGCTAACTAACCCCCCATGGTAACAGGAGGTAGTTAACTATACCCAACCAGAAGCTAACTAACCCCCCATGGTAACAGGAGGTAGTTAACTATACCCAACCAGAAGCTAACTAACCCCCATGGTAACAGGAGGTAGTTAACTATACCCAACCAGAAGCCAACCCCCATACAGGAGGTAGTTAACTATACCCAACCAGAAGCCAACCCCCATGGTAACAGGAGGTGGTTAACTATACCCAACCAGAAGCTAACTAACCCCCCATGGTAACAGGAGGTAGTTAACTATACCCAACCAGAAGCTAACTAACCCCCCATGGTAACAGGAGGTAGTTAACTATACCCAACCAGAAGCCAACCCCCATGGTAACAGGAGGTGGTTAACTATACCCAACCAGAAGCTAACTAACCCCCCATGGTAACAGGAGGTAGTTAACTATACCCAACCAGAAGCCAACCCCCCCATGGTAACAGGAGGTAGTTAACTATACCCAACCAGAAGCTAACTAACCCCCATGGTAACAGGAGGTAGTTAACTATACCCAACCAGAAGCTAACTAACCCCCATGGTAACAGGAGGTGGTTAACTATACCCAACCAGAAGCCAACCCCCATGGTAACTGGAGGTGACAATCCAACCTTAGAGAGTCAACAGATGGGTACAAAATAGAGCCCCCATCCTTAACAGGAATGGAGCATATACCCAACTGAAATAACAAACACTTCTAGGGACGTTTTAGAATGTTTACCAACAATTTCCATGACAAAGTGTTCTTACTGGAAAGTGGAAACGCTGTCCAATAATCATCCATTGACTGTAGCCTTTAGAGAGACTAAATCCATGTCCGAAAAAAAGGGGGAAAATACATACTGTATAGGGACCCGTTAAGGGACCAGTTAAAGGTAGGGTAAGTGATTTGAAATCCATGGTGTAGTACCAGCCTGGTGCACTAGGGGCGCCCAAGAGTAGCTACACTATGTGAACCTGCTGCTCGATCCTGATTGGAGGAGAATTCACCCTCCACCTGGGGAACTTTTATTAGCTCCTCTGCTAACGTGGGGGAGGGGGAAACTCCATATATGGTCTGCACACCTTATAATAGAGCATTTTAACAAAAAAAAATGGGGGTGATATCTGACAAAAGTGAAATCACTTCCCCTACCTTTAAGGGACTGGGCCGGACCCGGACTCCATGAGATGGATTCAAGTCAAGTTTATTTGTATAGCACATTTCACACGACAAGCGAGGACTTCATGTGCTTCAGGGAAATAAAAATAAACCATAGGGTTTAAGTACAAAGTACAGTACAAAGTACAATACAAACAGAAATCAATAAATAAGAATGTACAGAGGAAAACAGCATAAAATTAAAATTAAAATTAACCATTTTCGATAAAACTGGCTGGCTGCCAGTTCCCACCTGATGTTGTGTGGTAGTTCTGACTGCTCCACACCGTACTGAACAACTGATAACTTACATAATGTCTTGAGGCTCGGACTGCAGTCTAAGACATACAGGTCATCAGGGGATGAGAGTTGATATCTCCCATCCTCTTCAATCCTTTTGAATCCTCCAAAGAGGATGATACGATCTCCCACCTTGCAGCAACGCATCCCAAAGGTTGGTGACGGTACTTTCCCCTTGGTCTCAACCTTCTTCCAGGAGAATTTCTCTGGAGTGAATCTCCACAGATCATTGAGCTCTCTTCGATACGGAATATCAGAACCACCAAATATGTACAGGTCTCCATGGTAGGTAAAAGCTGAATGACCCCAACGTTCTTCATCAGGATGCTTTACATGAGGTGTGTCCAGCCAGTGGTTGTTCTCAGTGTCAAACACTCTGATGGTGTTGTAGTATTGACCCGGCTGCCAGCCTCCAAATACAAACATTTTTGTCCCAATGATAGTGGCAGAGTGATCATCTGAACCAAGAGGTTCAGGTCCTCTGGTGTTGACCAAAGACCAGACCATAGTGCTGGTGTCCAACTTGTACGTGTCATTAGTGTATCCAGCTCTACTGGTGTATCCTCCGTGAACATACATGACCTTCCCCAAGACACAGGCTGAATGGTGCCTCCTCACTCCAGGAACAGTGCCAGAAACCTGTGGTTTGGACCACGTGTGGGTGTCGATAACAAACGCATAAAGCCGGCAGTCACATGAGGTGTTGAGATCAAACCCTCCCCATATGTAAACAATATTCCCAATCAGCACAGCTGTGTGGCCGTAGCACCTGGGGATAACCTCTATTCCTGGTGCTGTAACTGTGGTCAACTTCCTCCAGTTCAAAGACACCGTGTTGAAGATCTGTACAATCTGGTCGTCATTGCTCTTATCAGCATTCCAAATTCCAAAGTGGTACAGCTTGAGTCCCACCGCTACAGCAACACCATCACGTGGTGATCCTTTCTGATGTAACGTCCAGGAAAACATCTTTAGGACATCATTTAACAGTGGCCTGAATAAGCCTGTTGGCTTCCTGCACTAGAGATGAATGAAGAGCACGAAGGAAGAGACAAAAAAAAGTCCTTAGAGTCTGGATTTGTCTTAAATAGATCTGTGATGAAGAACTGAAGAAGTTGGTTCAAACTGCGCTCTTGTTATGTTAATGTGGGACGTCCTCATGACAGGTGTCTGTGTGTTGGTTCCCATAGCAGCAGTTTACTGGCTGGCAGCTGTTGGTGTATTGGTGTGACTCAATGAGACAGATTTAGAAATATCCATATATGGGCATAAAAGGGACCCAGACAGATGGGTACAATGGGTATTGCATAGTCGGGTGGGCCATGGCTCTACAACTCTACAATCGTTACCGACTCTACTGCTGGGCACCGGTCTAGTATATACAAATCACACCTGGGTGAAGTGAGGGGCAGTCTTACCATCTTACAACATTGATTACAAGTACAACATAATGTCACATGTTTACTCGACAGATGACAATGTTTGTTTAGGCTACCAAACAAACAATTTGTCTTCATTGGCAATGTCGTTTTTTAAAAAACAAACATGGGTGGAAAAACAAATGCTAAAGCTGTATATAGGAGAGGCTAGCACTGCTCACATATGTGGAGGTTGCTGGAACAACAGTTGGAACTATTTGTTAGCCAATGACAAGGCTTAAAGGGATTTCAGTGGAGATGTTTTGTTTTGGAGATAATCTAATTAAAGGAAGACTTCATGAAAAACAAAATCAAACAACAACATTCTTATTTTGGCCATAAAATTATATTTATATATTATATTGTCGAGAGACATTGCCTATACTTGTCTAAACGATTGCCAATTGAGCCTGCTGCCTGTGTGTGCAGGACAGCAGGTGAACGACCCTCCTAGAGAGAGAGAGAGAGAGAGGGAGAGAGAGAGAGAGAGGGAGAGAGAGAGAGAGACAGAGAGAGAGAGAGAGAGGGGGGGGGGAGAGAGAGAGAGAGACAGAGAGAGAGAGAGAGAGAGAGAGGGGGGGAGAGAGAGAGAGAGAGAGAGAGAGAGGGGGGGGAGAGAGAGAGAGAGAGAGAGAGAGAGAGAGAGAGAGAGAGAGAGAGAGAGAGAGAGAGAGAGGGGGGGGGGGGGGAGGGGGGGGGGGGGGGAGAGAGAGGGGGGGGGGGGAGAGAGAGAGAGAGAGAGAGAGAGAGAGAGAGAGAGAGAGAGAGAGAGAGAGAGAGAGCAAGTAAGCAGAGTGAGGAGAACACAGAGAGTTGTACTGCAGAGAGGGAAAAAGACAAAGTTTTGAGAACATATAAATGTTAGCTGCCAGTTGTGTGCTACACAAAGCAACATTTCTGACTCTAGGCTGTAGTGACTAACTTCCAGCCATCTAGCAGTACTGTTGTGCTGACTTCATTTGCAAACCCTGGTGAGTGACAAACCGTAGTGTTGTTGCATTAGCTGCTATGTTGCTAACATGGAGGCCCAGCACTGCTGGTGCCTGTTGGTCTACACACACACACACACACACACACACACACACACACACACACACACACACACACACACACACACACACACACACACATACACACACGCAGGATGACAGAATGCTGCTTACATAATGACAAGCTGTCAGTTTGCTGTGTCATCCAGTGAGCAGCAGTTATGTTGTTACAGTACAGGACTATACAGCACGGATTATTCTACAAAACCATTCACCATTTGCATTTTAAACGGTGGCTTCTTAAAACCCTTTAAAGCAGGGATTTTCAACTGGTGGTCCGGGGACCAATCGTGGTCCTTGAGAGAGTTCCAGGTGGTCCCCAGGCTAAATGATGGAAAGTTGGTTAACCAGATGTCACTCTTTGAGAGCGTACACTCTCGAGAGTTAAAATCATGTGAATTATCCCAAGTCTACACAACTAGAGAATGTAGAAGATTAATGGTCATTTTGAGCTCTATGTTTGTACTGTTTGGTTTCCCAAATCCAGCCTGGAATTAATGTGGACAAAAGCAAAAGTAATCTGTATGTTTTCATCTTCATGTGAAAAACGTTGGAGTTGCCCATACAACCTGCCATTCTTCCAGCCCACCCTAGTAGGGCTGGCTGAATCCGGCCCTGCTGTCTGTAACAGGGTTGCTTAAAGGGGTACTCCACTTTCAAAAAAACGTTTTGTCATTTTATGGTCTGCTCAGCCTCATGTGAACACATCAGACACTTTATAAGTTACTCCTTTCAGTATTTAGATATTTGATTAGTTTGCCGGAACGTCATTCCTATACAAACCCATTATAACTTAAAACTCCATTTTAACCATGACAGATTATTCGAAAACAACCCATCTTTTTTCTGGTGACTGATATTGTCCTCCTAATACGTGAGAGGGCCGTGGAATTTCATTTACAGTTTTTATTTATTTTTAAAATATTGTTTTATTCATTTGGGTAGGCCTAACCAAATATGGAGGTGGCTACATTTTCCAAAACAATATTTTAAAAATAAATGAAAACTGTAGATGCAATTCCACGGCCCTCTCACATTTTAGGAGGACAATATCAGTCACCAGAAAAAAGATGGGTTGTTTTCGAATAATCTGTCATGGTTAAAATGGAGTTTTAAGTTATAATGGGTTTGTATAGGAAGGACGTTCTGGCAAACTAATGAACATCAAATATCTAAATACTGAAAGGAGTAACTTATAAACTGTCTGGTGTGTTCACATGAGGCTGAGTAGACCATAAAATGACCAAAGGTTTTTTTTTAAAGTGGAGTACCCCTTTAACTGCTGGTCCAGGGGTCCCAGATTCACTTAAAAGGGTCCCTGTCTAATAAGATAAACATCGCTTAAAATGTTATACTTTCCCTATATAACTAAAATAAAACAAACAAAAACACCAATTGCATCTTATTTCTTTCATAAACAGAGAATATTTCACTCAACAGGAACTGCTCCTGGTGCAGGATGATGATGTCACATGTGATCTAGCTCCATGGAATATATGCATGAACATGCTCATATGACATCGTCATCCTGCGACAGGAGCACCTCCTATTGAGTGAAAGATTCTCTATTTATTAAAGAAATAAAGTATTGAAAGTGTTTTTTTATTTCTGCATGTTTTAGTTATAGAAGGCAAGTATAGTGTTTTAAGGGATATTTGTCTTATTAGCCAGGGATTTAAAGGTAGGGTAAGTGATTTGAAATTCATGGTGTAGTACCAGCCTGGTGCACTAGGGGCACCCAAGAGTAGCTACACTATGTGAACCTGCTGCTCGATCCTGATTGGAGGAGAATTCACCCTCCACCTGGGGAACTTTTATTAGCTCCTCTGCTAACGTGGGGGAGGGGGAAACTCCATATATGGTCACACTATAATAGAGCATTTTAACAGAAAAAAAGGGTGATATCTGACAAAAGTGAAATCACTTCCCCTACCTTTAAGTCCTCTGTGCCACATTTCCAGCCAGTAGCCTGTAACCCCACTTGGTCCAGAGTGACATTCATATGCGTTAAGTCATTGATTGATAGTAGATCTCAAAAACAAAGAAAAAATCACAAACAGTTGTATAGATTTTTTCCACACAATATTCAGAGATGTGTGACTGCCCCCCCCTTCCCCCCAACCACCAGTTTTGCACAAAACTGTATATACAGTAGATGAACTTTTAGTATAGAGTCAGTTCTTTGTGTTAAACTGTAAAGTAAATGTTAATGTATTCTACTTAGTCACAATCCGAGTCACAACAGCCTCTGTGTGCCAAGCAGACAGCTTGTTGTCCATACAGCTCTGTGCTGTCACACACACTTCTGTTACTGCTAGAAAACAACAACCCCCTGTGTGTACAGTCTTCCACAGAAGTAGGCCATGGCCTTCTTGTGCGTGAGCGGGGCGAGTTTATTACTCATGAAATTAGCGATAAAGGTCTCTCATTCATGTCATCATTACATCATCACTTAACCGGCCAATCAGAATACCCCAAGGGACGGCCACCACTGACCGCCACGCACAGATCGCTGAACTTGCGCCCGCTAAGCTCACGCAAGGATTCACAAACTGAGGGTTAAAGTGAGAACGGACATGTGAATGTGGTGCATGGAGTATGACGACAAGAGTGCTACTCACTTCACACAAGTGTGATTTCTATTATTTCAGTCTCCGCTGGCTGCCAGCTCCCACCTGAGGTTGTGTGGTAGTTCTGACTGCTCCACACCGTACTGAACAACTGATAACTTACATAATGTCTTGAGGCTCGGACTGCAGTCTAAGACATACAGGTAATCAGGGGCTGAGCGTTGATATCCTCCCATCCATTGTTCTCCAAAGAGGATGATACGATCTCCCACCATGCAGCAACACATCCTACAGGTTGGAGACGGTACTTTCCCCTTGGTCTCAACCTTCTTCCAGGAGAATGTCTCTGGAGTGAATCTCCACACATCATTGAGGACTCCTGCTCTGCTATAACCACCAAATATGTACAGGTCTCCATTGTAGGTAAAAGCTGAATGGCCATAACGTTGTTCAGGAAGATGCTTTACATGAGGTGTGTCCAGCCAGTGGTTGTTCTCAGTGTCAAACACTCTGATGTTGTTGTAGCATTGACCCGTCTGCCAGCCTCCAAATACAAACATTTTTGTCCCAATGATAGTGGCAGAGTGTTCATCTGAACCAGGAGGTTCAGGTCCTCTGGTGTTGACCAAAGACCAGACCATAGTGCTGGTGTCCAACTTGTACATGTCATTACTGTATCCAGCTTCTCTGGTGTATCCTCCGTGAACATACATGACCTTCCCCAAGACACAGGCTGAATGGTCCCTCCTCACTACAGGAACAGTGCCAGAAACCTGTGGTTTGGACCATGTGTGGGTGTCGACAACAAACGCATAAAGCATCTTACAGTATTTGTGTGTGTCATACTCACACCCTCCCCATATGTAAACAATATTCCCAATCAGCACAACTGTGTGGCCGTAGCACCTGGAGAGAACCTCTATTCCTGGTGCTGTCACTGTGGTCAACCTCCTCCAGTGCAAAGACACAGTGTTGAAGATCTGTACAATCTGGTCATCATTGGTCTCATCAGCATTCCAAATTCCAAAGTGGTACAGCTCGAGTCCCACCGCTACAGCAACACCACCACGTGGTGATCCTTTCTGATGTAACGTCCAGGAAAACATCTTTAGGACATCATTTAACAGTTGCCTGAATAAGCCTGTTGGCTTCCTGCTCTGGAGATGAATGAAGAGCACGAAGGAAGAGACAAAAAGCGTCTCTCTCTCCTAAAGTCCTTAGAGTCTGGATTTGTCTTAAATAGATCTGTGATGAAGAACTGAAGAAGTTGGTTCAAACTGTGCTCTCGTTACGTTAATGTGGGACGTCCTCATGACAGGTGTCTGTGTGTTGGTTCCCATAGCAGCAGATTACTGGCTGGCAGCTGTTGGTGTATTGGTGTGATTCAGTGAGACATATTTAGAAATATCCATATATGGGCACAAAAGGGACCCAGACAGATGGGTACAACGGGTATTGCATAGTCGGGTGGGCCATGGATCTACAACTCTACAATCGTTACCGACTCTACTGCTGGGCACCGGCCTAGTATAATATACTAGACCGGTGATTTGTATATTATACAAATCACACCTGGGTGAAGTGAGGGGCAGTCTTACCATCTTACAACATTGATTACAAGTACAACATAATGTCACATGTGTACTCGACGGGTGACAATGTTTGTTTAGGCTACCAAACAAACAATTTGTCTTCATTGGCAATGTCGTTTTTTAAAAAACAAACATGGTTGGAAAAACAAATGCTAAAGCTGTATATAGGAGAGGCTAGCACTGCTCACATATGTGGAAGTCGCTGGAACAACAGTTGGAACTATTTGTTAGCCAATGACAAGGCTTATAGGGATTTCAGTGGAGATGTTTTGTTTTGGAGACAATCTAATTAAAGGAAGACTTCATGAAAAACAAAAACAAACAACAACATTCTTATTTTGACCATAAAATTACATAGGCTATAAATTACATTGTCTCATGTCCCATAATGTCGCCCATTCAAACAAAAACTCTCCAGGCTGTTTACTCGAAATAATCCATTCTTTTGTGGAAGAACACCTCCATTTAGATTTATATTTGACTGCATGGTGGTGAAGATACCACTGATTGGAACGAGAGCACACAGATCAGTGCTGCTGCTGGAGCAGCATTGTTTACTTCCTCTCGGCGGTGAGGGTGTTAAGTATTATTTTGACAACACTATAGTGATCATTTCATTGACTGAGCATGTTACAAATTGAGGATTAAAGTGAGAGCAGTAAAGTGAAACTTTGCCCATGGTGGAGGTTTAGGGTCATACGCTGGAACTAGATCAACTCTCGGTAGAGTGCATACTTGCATGTTGCACACAAGTAGGCCATGGCCTACTCGTGCATAAGTGGAGCGGGCGAATCATCAGAGAACAAAAAACAAACTCCCATTCCTCTTAAAAATATATCGTATTAATTATAACCAGTGGTGAAAGTGGTTTGGAGTTCCTGTCGGAGCTATCAAAAATAAGCGTCTTTGACGCCCCTGTCCAGACATTTTGGGGGAGGTCAAACCCTCCAATAGCCCTAAAAATGCATAAGAAATTCATTTTGGCACATTTTTATACCAACACAATACAAAGACATCTGGACTTAAATCATTAGTGCAAATGTCTCTTGCAATGTGCAAGTCGTCATCTAAAGATATAATAACAATGTCATTAAAATAAGCACACATTACACAGCTTTTTACTCAAAATAGTGAAACCAGAGGAGTAAAGTCATTTGTGACAATGTCATTAGTTTGATTCACAGAATGTGAATGAGAATTATGACTGTCACGGGGCAGCCCGTGCCCTATACATAAACTGGCTAGAGCAGCAAGCACACACACACACTCACACACACACAGAGGCAGCCAATCAGTATAACATCACCGGCCGGGTTGGGTGCTACTGCTGCTGTGGGGTGTGGGGCGGACATTTTTTCATTGTTTGACATGGTTTGACATGGTTTCATTCATTTGATTTGTCCATTCATTATTCATCATGTTGGTTCATTATTATTCCTAATATATAATATCAATGCATTGGTTCATTATGATTTAACTGGATTAATACAAGCAGTCTGTTCAGAGAAAACATTTTATTCATCATTTGTTTGTCACCTTATCTCCACCTCAGCACTTGCCCTCCTCTCTGCTCACAGCCAAACCAGAGCAGAGGCAGCCATTGGCTGAAGTAGGGGTGGAAGGTGCCAAGTGCTGTGGGGAGGAGAGGGGTGGTTCAAAAACGGGAATGATTAAAATATGAGTAATATAAAATATGAAGTTATATAAATCATGGGGATGTTGGTTAGACAACTATTCTATTGCTATTGATTTATATTTCACATATTTGAGTAAAGTGAGCTTGTAGTTCTGCTGTTTTGGAGTTAATTGAGAACCCTCACAGTGGGTGGATCCGCCCTATATAAGGGAGACTGCTGTGAGGGCTCCTCAGTTCTGTCCAGCAGCCGTGCTGTGCACACCTTGGGGTGTGACTCTAGGGCCCGTACAGGGCATAGCCTAGTGCATTTTTGTTTCTTTTGTCGTTTGTCCTCAGTTCGCGTTAAGTTTGTCCTCGTTTCTTTCTTTTGTTTTTGGCCAACTTTATTTTGCTGTTTTTTCAGTTCACTGTTATATATATGCACGTGGTTTTTGAGATCGGGGTCTAAATAAAACCCTTTAAAGACATCCTTTGACTGTTTTTGGAGCCTCCGGCCAATCGGGCAACTTCACATGTGGTGTCAGAAGAAACCTACAGCAGTCCAAGATGCCGCCAAAACCAAATCTTCGGAACCATCAACAGCAAGTATCATTTGAGGAGGAAGAAGAAGGTGCCATGGTGTTGGATGAGCATGTCCACACCAGGGTGAGCACCTCAACCCCCCAGGAAGAGACCTTTTCTAATTTGGCCAGAATGTTTGAGACTTACATGCAGTCTCAGATGGAGAAAGAGAGGAAACAAGACAAGGACAGAGAGCGACAAGAGCAGAAGCTCAGCATACTCACCCATCAGATTACCCAGCTCCAATTGGATATGGAGGCAGCCAGGGCTCGTCCGGCAGAGCCACCAGGGACGACAGCGCCACCTACAGGACCACCCACCGCTACACCTGCGCCACCTACACCTGCCCAACCACCGCTGCCACCTGTTCCAATGGGAGATCCGAGGTTGGTGAGGCTAGAAGAATCTGATGATATCGAACATTTTCTAACGACATTCGAGAGGCTTGCAGTGGCTTATGGATGGCCACGGCAGCAGTGGGCCATCCGGCTGATTCCATTGTTGACTGGGAAGGCCAGGAGTGCGTTCGTCGCAATGGATCCAGCCTACACGCAAGACTACGACCGACTGAAAGGAGCAGTGCTGAAGAAGTACGAGGTGAACAGAGACTCTTACCGCCAACGCTTCCGCGACCTTGAGGTGCCACCAGGCGAGTCACCCCACGAGCTGTACACCCGCCTCAAAGACCTGTTCAGCAAGTGGGTGAACTACTCGGCGGTCTCCAAAGATGACATCAGGGAGATGGTGGTCCTCGAGCAGTACCTCAGGGTTCTCCACACAGACGTGAAGATCTGGGTCATGGAGCGGGATCCTGCGACGGCGGAAGAGGCAGCGGTTCTGGTTGACACCTACGTTGCAGCGCACAAGCGTCCAGGCTCCGACTCCTACAGCTACGCCGGACCACGCCCACCGAAGGGTAAGTCTGAGGGTTGGTTCAAGGGGGGTAGTGCTCACTCTCAGCCTAAGTCAGGTAGGCCAGTGGTTCAGGAGCACAGTAACACCAAGTCTCAGCCGCCGCCAAATGATAAAGCGCAGATTGTGTGTTATAATTGTGGTGAGGTGGGCCATACACGACCAGTTTGCCCCCTCAAAAAGCATAAACCCACTGGTCTTTGCTACGTCCCGAGACCTGAGTTTACTGTGCACCCTGAAGAGCAGGCAGATTCCCCTTTGGCCACTGTTAAGCTAAACGGCAAGCCTTACACTGCCCTCTTAGACACCGGATGTTCACAGTCGCTAGTTCAGTCCCAGTTTGTGCCAAGAGAGTTGTGGAACGACAGCGACTCAGTCCCAGTTATTTGTGTCCATGGCCACGAGGAGCAGAGCCCTACGGCAGACATTTACTTGGAGGTTAAAGGTCAGGTGTACCTCATGAAAGTTGGTGTTGTCCCCGAGCTGCCCTACCCCATCCTGCTAGGTACAGATTTGCCAGTCTTGTATGACCTCATTCAGGAAGGCAGGGGTGGGTTTTGTGGTGTGGTGACACGTGCCAGAGCCAGGCAGGCTCAATTGCTGGAGGTACAGCCACCAATTACCTCTGAAATCTGTCAGACAGAGCCACCTGTGACGGCTGGGACAGGGCCAGCTACGTCACCCCTATCCATCACACCCGACATGCAGGCAGACACAATGCAGCCGGTGCCTTTTCAGGGGGAGGTAGTAGAGCAGCCCGCAGTCACACGGGAGGACAGATTGGAGAGGCGCAGACAGCAAGTGGGGGGTCTTATGCCACAGTTCACAGAGCAGGCAGAGCCAGAGGTCCCAGCTCCTGAAGTGCAGTTAGACTCACTACCCTGTGACCTTGCTAAGTGTCAGCGTGAAGACTCCACTCTTGCTAACTGGTTTAAAGAGACAGAGAAAAACCACTCAAACAGTCTTCCCCACCATGAGCGCTATGTAATTGAGAATGACCTTCTCTATAGGCTCAGTGAGGATGGCAGACAGCTTGTACTCCCTAAACCCTGTAGAGAGGAGGTTCTAAGGGTGGGTCACACAATCCCTTGGGCGGGTCACCTGGGCTTCATGAAAACCTTGCAGCGCATTTCAAAAAGGTTTTGTTGGCCAGGGATGTACAGCCAGGTTAAAGACTATTGCAAAACATGTCCAGAATGCCAGCTTACAGCAGGGAAAGCTACAGCTCCTGTACCGCTAATTCCACTTCCTGTCATCAGTACTCCATTTGAGAGAATAGGAGTAGATGTAGTGGGGCCCTTGGAAAGGAGCAAAGCAGGCAACAGATTCATTCTGGTCATCAGTGACTATGCTACCAGGTACCCTGAGGCTATCCCCATGAGAGAGGTGTCAGCTAGGCAGGTAGCATCAGCATTGCTAAAGTTTTTCTCGCACGTCGGCATTCCGAGAGAAGTGTTAACAGACCAGGGCCCGAACTTCATGAGCCGTACGCTCGCACAGGTCTATCAGCTGTTAGGGATTAAGAGAGTGAGGACCTCCCCCTACCACCCCCAGACTGACGGCCTGGTGGAGAGATTTAATAAGTGTCTGAAGGACATGCTCAGGAAGTTTGTGTCCGAGACGGGGAAAGACTGGGACAGATGGCTGCCATATGTACTGTTTGCTTACCGCGAGGTCCCTCAGGCCTCGACGGGCTTTTCACCTTTTGAGCTGCTTTACGCCCACCAGGTTCGAGGTCCTCTGGATGTGCTGCGGGAGACCTGGGAGGGGCCGGCTAAAGCGCAGGACATGAATGTCGTGTCCTATGTCCTGAAAATGCGTGAGCAGCTCATGAGGTCCAACACCATCGCCAGGGAGAACCTTCTCCAAGCCCAGGCAAAGCAGAAGGAGTGGTACGACCGCTCTGCCAGGCAGCGATGTCTCCAGCCCGGTGAGGACGTCTTGTTGCTGTTGCCAACGTCGGAGCATAAGCTGTTGGCGAAGTGGCAAGGCCCCTACAAGGTCGAGCAGAAGATGGGTCCGGTGACATACCAGATCCGCATGCCAGAACGCAGACAGCCATTACAGACTTTCCACATCAACATGCTCAAGAAATGGAATCCTCGTCCCACCCCACCGCCACCACCAATCCACTCGCTGTACGTCAAGACGGTGAGGGAGGAGGAGGAGACCCCGGAGCAGTACCTACCTGTGTCGGAGGGAGAGCCGCAGCTGGAGCTGAGCCACCTGGAGGCGGGGAAGAGGGAGGAGCTTCTCCAGGTCCTACCCAGACAGCTGTTTGGGTTAACTCCAGGCCGCACCGACGTCACCCACCACCACCTCACCTTAAAAGACACTCAGCCTCTGCGCCAGCCTGTCTACAGGGTTCCAGAACGTCTGCTGCCTGTCCTCAAGAAGGAGATCGAGGCGATGAGGGAGTTGGGTGTCATCGAGCCGTCGTCCAGTGAGTGGAGCAGCCCTATTATCCTGGTCCCCAAGAAGGATGGAACTCTGAGGTTCTGTCTGGACTTCAGGAAGGTGAACAGGGTCACCAAGAGAGACTTGTATCCCATGCCAAGAATTGATGAACTGTTGGAGAGGGTGGGCAGTGCTCACTACATTACGACCCTTGACCTCTGTAAGGGTTATTGGCAGGTCCCCCTCAGCCCGGAGAGCAAAGAGTGCACGGCGTTTAGGACGCCGTTTGGACATTTCCAGTTCACGGTCCTGCCCTTTGGTCTCAACGGGGCACCTGCAACTTTTCAACGGTTGATGGACAGAGTTCTGGCGGGCACGGAGTCCTTTGCCGCTTCGTACATCGATGATGTCGTGGTCTATAGCAGGTCCTGGAAGCAGCATCTGGGCCATCTACAGGAGGTGCTGCAGAGACTCAAGGGGGCGGGCCTGACCATCCGTCCTGACAAGTGTTCCCTCGCCATGCAAGAGACGGAGTACCTGGGCTATGTCCTGGGCAAAGGGACCATACGTCCGCAGGTGGGGAAGCTCGAGGCCGTCAGGAGGGCCGAGAGACCCACCACCAAGGCTCAGGTGAAGTCATTTTTGGGTCTGATAGGGTGGTACGGACGTTTCATCCCCCGTTTGTCCACCATATCAGCTCCTCTCACCGACCTCACCAAAAAGAACTTGCCCAACAAGGTGAGATGGACGGAAGGCTGTGAGACGGCCTTCAACACACTGAAAGACTTTTTGTGCAGAGAGCCCATTCTGAAAAGCCCCGACTTCGAACAGCCGTTCGTGGTCCAGACGGATGCATCGGAAGTGGGGATTGGAGCGGCGTTACTGCAGGGAGAAGCGGGTACCTTGCATCCCATCGTCTACATCAGCAGGAAACTCCTGAAGCACGAGCAGCCATATTCTGTGGTTGAGAAGGAGTGCCTTGCAATAAAATGGGCACTTGACTCCCTGAAATATTACCTGTTGGGGAGGGAATTTACCCTGGAGACTGACCACCGGGCGTTGACCTGGTTAAAAAACATGAAAGACACTAACTCCAGAATCACGAGGTGGTTCCTGGCTATGCAGCCGTATGACTTTGTGGTTCAGTACAGGAAGGGGTCCGAGAACTGCACCGCTGACTTCCTGTCGAGGACGCCACAGGGGGCGTCATCCGAAGGGGGGGGAAATGTCACGGGGCAGCCCGTGCCCTATACATAAACTGGCTAGAGCAGCAAGCACACACACACACTCACACACACACAGAGGCAGCCAATCAGTATAACATCACCGGCCGGGTTGGGTGCTACTGCTGCTGTGGGGTGTGGGGCGGACATTTTTTCATTGTTTGACATGGTTTGACATGGTTTCATTCATTTGATTTGTCCATTCATTATTCATCATGTTGGTTCATTATTATTCCTAATATATAATATCAATGCATTGGTTCATTATGATTTAACTGGATTAATACAAGCAGTCTGTTCAGAGAAAACATTTTATTCATCATTTGTTTGTCACCTTATCTCCACCTCAGCACTTGCCCTCCTCTCTGCTCACAGCCAAACCAGAGCAGAGGCAGCCATTGGCTGAAGTAGGGGTGGAAGGTGCCAAGTGCTGTGGGGAGGAGAGGGGTGGTTCAAAAACGGGAATGATTAAAATATGAGTAATATAAAATATGAAGTTATATAAATCATGGGGATGTTGGTTAGACAACTATTCTATTGCTATTGATTTATATTTCACATATTTGAGTAAAGTGAGCTTGTAGTTCTGCTGTTTTGGAGTTAATTGAGAACCCTCACAGTGGGTGGATCCGCCCTATATAAGGGAGACTGCTGTGAGGGCTCCTCAGTTCTGTCCAGCAGCCGTGCTGTGCACACCTTGGGGTGTGACTCTAGGGCCCGTACAGGGCATAGCCTAGTGCATTTTTGTTTCTTTTGTCGTTTGTCTTCAGTTCGCGTTAAGTTTGTCCTCGTTTCTTTCTTTTGTTTTTGGCCAACTTTATTTTGCTGTTTTTTCAGTTCACTGTTATATATATGCACGTGGTTTTTGAGATCGGGGTCTAAATAAAACCCTTTAAAGACATCCTTTGACTGTTTTTGGAGCCTCCGGCCAATCGGGCAACTTCACAATGACGATAAGAGTGCTCCTCACTTCACTCAAGTGTGATTTCTATACTTTCAGTCTCCGCTGGCTGCCAGTTCCCACCTGAGGTTGTGTGGTAGTTCTGACTGCTCCACACCGTACTGAGCAACTGATAACTTACATAATGTCTTGAGGCTCGGACTGCAGTCTAAGACATACAGGTAATCAGAGGATCTGTTGACTACTCCAAAGAGGATGATACGATGTCCAACCTTGCAACAACACATCATACAGGTTGGAGACGGTACTTTCCCCTTGGTCTCAACCTTCTTCCAGGAGAATGTCTCTGGAGTGAATCTCCACACATCATTGAGGTCTCCTCCATTGCCAGCACCACCAAATATGTACAGGTCTCCATTGTAGGTAAAAGCTGAATGACCCCAACGTTGTTCAGGAAGATGCTTTACATGAGGTGTGTCCAGCCAGTGGTTGTTCTCTGTGTCAAAAACTCTGATGGTGTTGTAGCATTGACTCGGCTGCCAGCCTCCAAGTAAAAACATTTTTGTCCCAATGATAGTGGCACAGTGATCCCTTGAACCAGGAGGTTTAGGTCCTCTGGTGTTGACCAAAGACCAGACCATAGTGCTGGTGTCCAACTTGTACATGTCATTAGTGTATCCAGCTTCTCTGGTGACCCCACCGTGAACATACATGACCTTCCCCAAGACACAGACTGAATGGTCCGTCCTCGCTCCAGGAACAGTGCCAGAAACCTGTGGTTTGGACCATGTGTGGGTGTCGACAACAAACGCTTAAAGCCGGCTGCAGTCGTATGAGGCTTTGAGATCAAACATTCCCCATATGTAAACAATATTCCCAATCAGCACAGCTGTGTGGCCGTAGTACCTGGAGAGAACCTCTATTCCTGGTGCTGTCACTGTGGTCAACCTCCTCCAGTGCAAAGACACAGTGTTGAAGATCTGCACAACAATCTGGTCGCCTTTGCTCTCATCAGCATTCCAAATTCCAAAGTGGTACAGCTCGAGTCCCACCGCTACAGCAACACCACCACGTGGTGATCTTTTCTGAAGTAACGTCCAGGAAAACATCTTTAGCACAACATTTAACAGTGGACTGAATAAGCCTGTTGGCTTCCTGCTCTGGAGATGAATGAAGAACACGAAGTAAATGAGACAAAAAGTGTCTCTCTCTTCCGTGCTGAAGAACTGAAGAAGTTGGTTCAAACTGCACTCTCGTTATGTTAATGTGGGATGTCCTCATGACAGGTGTCTGTGTGTTGGTTCCCATAGTAGCAGTTTACTGGCTGGCAGCTGTTGGTGTATTGATGTCACTCATTGAGACATATTTAGAAATATCCATATAAGGGCATGAAAGGGACCCAGACAGATGGGTACAACGGGTATTGCATAGCCGGGTGGGCCATGGATCTACAACTCTACAATTATTACCGACTCTACTGCTGGTCACCGGTCTAGTATATATATATATATATATATATATATATATATATATATATATATATATATATATATATATATATATATATATATATATATATATATATATATATATATATATCACACCTTGGTGAAGTGAGGGGTGGTTTTATCATATTACAACATTGATTACAACATAATGCCACATATTTACTCGATGGTTGGCAATGTTTATTTAGGCTACCAGACAAACAATTTATCTAGATTTGCAATGTTGTTTTTTTAAACAAACATGGTTGGAAAAACAAATGCTAAAGCTGTATATAGGAGTGGCTAGCACTCCTCACAAATGTGGAGGTCGCTAGTACAACAGTGGTTAGCAAGGCTGTTCCTGATTGGCTAATGTAACCCAGGTCCAGAGAGTGGGTTAAATTAGACAATATTAGGTGGAGTGTCCCTTTAAAACTCTACACAGAACATCTCCCACATCAGTGCATGCAAACAATAAATAGGTCACAGCCCTATTGGTCGAGAGACATTGCCTATACTTGTCTAAACGATCGCCAATTGAGCCCGCTGCCTGTGTGTGCAGGACAGCAGGTGAAACGACCCCCCTAATCAGAGAGAGAGAGAGAGAGAGAGAGAGAGAGGGGGGGGGGGGGGGGGGGGGGGGGGAGAGGGGGGGGGAGGGAGAGAGAGGGAGGGAGAGAGAGAGAGAGAGAGAGAGAGAGGGAGAGAGGGAGAGAGACAGAGAGAGAGCAAGTAAGCAGAGTGAGGAGAACACAGAGAGTTGTACTGCTGGTGCCTGTTGGTCTAATGTACTCGAGTACTGGAAATGTAATCTACTGCTAAAGAAAAGTAATCTTAAGCTTGTTTTGTTGTTCAACTAAAAACGTTTTTGCACTACAGTGCAGGATTATTTCTTTTTGGTGAAAAAAAAGAATATGTACTCAAACAATGTTATTTTATTTATAGTGTTTCACTCACACTTGCTGGACCCTGCTGTTGCTGTTATTTCAGTAAGAGAATCCACCCACCATCGGTGAGAAGAGTATTATTTTATTTTGTTTTATTTGGAGTACTATTGAATTGTAATTGTAACCATTATCCTGTATTTAAAGGTGGAAAATAATTACCGGTATTTCAAATAAGTATTTGAAGTGAACCGTATACAGTATTATGTTTAGAAAAGGTAATGTTTCAGGCATTAAAGGCTGGTACACACTGCGCGATTTTTGGGGACTTTCACGACGTCGTGCACGACGTACCCTGTCACATTATGCGATTAAAATTGCATAATTCGTTGACGATCATTTGTCTTGCGAGTGTTCACACTGCACGTTCCCGACGTATGACGGCGGGGGCGGTGCTCGCGATAATATTACCACCGACATAAGGTCGGGAAGGGAGGGTACCTTGCGTCAGTCTCTGTATATTATCTGACTGGTGTCACAGCAATGTTGTTTCTTTATACACTATGCCCCATAAAGTCATCCGTATGGCGTTTTGGTGACGACAGACACACAGACAGTGAATCCATGCCAGTTGGCACAAATGTAACCAAATGGACCCCCAATGTGCTATAGTTCATCCTTTTGGTTACAAATAATTGACACATAAAGGGGAGAATTCCACCTATTTTCCACATTTTACTATGACAGAGATGTTTTGTGGAATTAAGTAATGATAAAACAAATTACCCATGTTCCGTTTTTTCCTGGAAATTGATGTCAGAAAAAAAAAAACATTAACATGGTGAAATACATCTTGACGCTGTCATCAAGATGTGATCACCATGCTAATGTTTAATATTATTATTATTGTTATTATTATTATTAACATGGTGATCATTAAATAGCTTAAACACGCGCACACGGTGTTGTGGAACGATCGGTTCTTTTGGTTACATCCATGGACGGAGTTTATGGGGGAGCAGGGGGGCACCGCCCCCCCTGGTGGCCAGGGGTGAAGGGGTCTTCAGTAATCCACCACAGAAAAAATCGCGGACAAGAAATGCGGTAAAAATAAAAGTTGCGACAACTCTGTTCTCTCCATGGAGTCAGTCCAATGGCGGCTCCTCTACATAGACTTTAATGACAATGGGGACATGAAATGGGGACAAGCATGCACAGCAAGCATTCAGTTTCTGCCCCTCAATGGCGAAACTACTGTATATCTCTATAGGCCTACTGATAGACAATGATAAGCCTAGTGGTGGGGGATTGGGGAAACAATAGGAAGGACATTTCCAAGGTGTTAAGGCTCAGGGGTACAGACTGCTTGACACTAGGGGTGGGACGGTTCACTTATCCCACGGTTCGGTTCGTACCTCGGTATGGGGGCCACGGTTTCGGTTCGGCTTCGGTACGTTTTGCTTTTTAAAAATAAATAAAATGAAAAAATGTCCTTTTCAAGATTTTCAAAACATTAAACAACCTTGTATTGTAAACTCAAATGTTAAGGTATTAGACTAAAAATAATCCCTATTCAGACATATTCCAGAAGGCCTGTCTTCTTCCTTTTCATTATTTACAGACGAAAAAATGTATATTGCTATTGGTGCCTCATTATTAGGCTATTTTCAAGGGAAATATAAAATACCTAGGCTAATAAAATAAATGCACGTTTCAGTTAAGTATCAGGCAGGTAGCATGCAGCATTGTAGACAGACAACAAAGTTAAATTAGTTTAGTTTACAAGACAATATCTGCTTTATTAATAAGGACATTCCTTACTATAATTAAGGAAATGTGTCTGTCTGAACCGAAATATTGCGGTTCATTAGTGCGTATTGAACCTTGGACCCGTATTGAACGGTTCGGTTTTTTTCGGTGAATTGTCCCACCCCTACTTGACACCCCGCCCTTCATTAATTCAGGCTTTTGTTATCAAATGGGTCAAAACCTGTTTAACTGGTCCTGGAGACTGGGGGTGTCAAAGATGGTCCTCAAAACAACAGAAAGTGCGCAATGGCCCATCACTATTTCCACTAAAACCTGTTTTACTTGGCTGGAGAGACTGGGGATAAAAGGTTGCTCCAACAACAGAAGTCACTTATAGTAATTCTATACTTGCATTGTGCATGTTTTGCATGTTTTATTCACATTTCTCTTTCTTGCATTACTTATTAGAAAGTTAAGGTGGCTTTATCTCAAAATCAGCAGGCTCAGATATCTGGCTACATGAAGACACAAAGTGGTAACTAACCTGTGGGTTAGTTACCACTTTGTGTCTTCATGTATTTAAAATGACAACAATGTGAAGATGTGTTAATCAATAATAATGTTAGATCAGTCATTTTATTGTAGTTTATTCCACTAGCTATATTTATAATAATCATTTTTACTTACAGACCCTTGCAGGTCCATTTGGTTTCATTTTACACTCAAGAGTTAAAATATTCCTGATCTAAATTAACACACTCAATTAAGAATTCTACACAACTAGAGAATGTAGAATATTAATGGTCATTTTGATCTGTATGTTTTGTTTGCGAAAATACATCCTGAAATTGTGGACAAAAGCAAAATAAATCTTTCGTTTTTGGTCTCTGGGCTGAAAATGTCATCAAATGGTGGTCCGTGGCACAAATGCTAAATAAATAGTGGGCCCTTGGATCAAAAAGGTTGAAAACCACTGGTTTAGTGGAGCAGCAGCAATTCTTTCTATATTCCCTCTTTATCTGTCCCTTTGCCAATGATTAAGATGCACAGGCGGCTCAGCTGAGTTTGGAGCTTATGTTGACTTATGTGTTGATGTTGGAATGGTTACAAAAACATGAACTATAGTGCTAGAAGTTTTATGGAGCTGGCTTGAGTGCACGCGCAGTGCGCGCATATACCATCAGACATTTCGCCCCCCCTGAGTTCAAAATCAAACTACGCCCATGGTTACATCGTGTGCAGCATGCTGCTGCGGCGCTGCCTGGTTATATTACAAAGTGATTAAATAAATAAACGCATAACCACAATACCAAAAATTGTAATATTGTGTAATATTGGAGCCAGTCACCAATCACCTGCCATGCATCTGATCTGTCACACTTAAAAAAAGTTGTCGTTTTTTACGCGCGGGGAGGAGAGAGAGAGAGATGACGGAGCCAAGCCAATAAAAGGTCAGTAACTATTTGTCATCTTCTCAGCGGTTTCACTGCATCCCTTGCGTCCACTATTTATTCAGAATTTGGCTCAAATTTTGAGCCACGGACCACCATTTGATGACATTTTAGCCCCACAGAACGCAAAATACCTCTTTTGTCCACAATTCCAGGTTGGATTTTCGGAGAAAACAAAATGGTCAAACATCAAAATGACGATGAGCCTAATCTTCTATATTCTCTAGTTGTGTAGACTTGGGATAATTCACATGATGAATATTAAATCTTGAGAGTGTGAACATGAAACCAAATGGACCCATTTGGCAAGGTTCCATTTCGTTTCATGTTTAAGCTCTCAAAGAGTTACATAGGCCTATAGTTAAACCAACTTTCCTTCCATTTAGCCTGGGGGCCGCCGGCATTGCTCCCTTCCCATCGTCCCCTTTCACTCAAATGCACAAAAGTTAATTTGAGTACAAAATAGGCCTATAGACAATGCATAAATCATTTGACACGCGTTGTAGAATGTTGATCCCCGACAACTTTACGCACGGAGAGAGAGAGGGAGAGAGAAGGAGAGAGCGAGAGAGAGCGAGAGAGAGCGAGAGAGAGAGAGAGAGAGAGAGAGAGAGAGAGAGAGAGAGAGAGAGAGAGAGAGAGAGATGATCGAATTACAATGTCATAGCCTACGTTTGCTGCGCTATGATGCTTTGGATCAGAATTATTTGAATGATAGGAGTGGTCCGTGCGTCCATGGGGATGTAGCCTCGATCTCCAGGCTCTCATCCGCGCTGCGAGATGAGATGGGGGGACAGTGGCTGCCGGCCGGCTTTGCAATGTTTTTACATTTGCCAGCACAATGCAAGTGTCGGGGGCTTGTCAGAAACTATGTCACACTGGACGAGGAAATGTCGCAAAAATCAAAATTGTTTAATATTGCCGATGTTTTGTCGGGGGGGTCCCGACGGCAAAATCAGGCGATTTTTTGTCTTTTGAACTGTCACACTACAAGACGAAAAGACGGCCGTCAAACTGTCGGGAGTTGAAAAATCGGCCCCGACAGAGGAATTTTGTCGTGAGTCCAAAATCGGGGCTAAATCGGGCTAAAAATCGCGCAGTGTGTACTAGCCATAACACAGAGATGCCTCTGGCCTTGCTTTATGCAGGTCAGGTTTTTGGTTTGGTTGGATTCAGCCTGGCTCTGGCCGGCCCAACGATGGGAGCTACCCCTGAACGGAAGAACCCAGAGTGACATCTCTTTGGAGACCCAGAGTCGTAGTGTTTTCACCCCGGTGTGGTAGGAAACTGTCACGCATCATTGGGCGGTGATACACACAGACATAGGAACACACACCATTAGAAAGGGACTTTGTCATACGCTTATATTCACCTACACCAGGGGTTTTCAACAGATGGTCCGGGGACCACCAGTGGTCCTTGAGAGGGTCCCAGGTGGTCCCCAGCTAAGTTGTTTAACCAGATGTAACTCTTGAGAGTGTAAAAATAAAAACCAAATGGACCCGCAAGGGTCCATTTGGTTTTATTTTTACACTAAATACACTAAATACACTACACTAAATATTCATCATTTTAAGTAGCCCAAGTCTACACAACTAGAGGATTAATGGTCATTTTGATCTGTATGTTAATTTGCCTGTTTTGTTTCCCAAATCCAGTCCGGTATTGTGGACAAAAGCAAAATAAATCTTTAGTTTTGGGGTGCGTCCTCAAATTGTGGTCCGTGGCTCAAATGCTGAATAAATGGTGGGCCCTGGTATCAAAAAGGTTGAAAACCCCTGACGTACCCCTCTGTTCTGTGAGATACAGTGCGGAGCGGGACAATAAACACTTAACTCTCACACCTCTGCCCCACAAGGAGCGGTGCAGGCCGTATCGCTAGTACACACACACTAAAGCGTAGACACATTGTGTCTCTTGGACTATTTCTATAGCCACCAGGTGGTGCGAACAGGTTTTGTTTATTGGTCCGGTTTATTGTACAAGTGAAAGTGTTTTATTTTGGATTCAAATCTAAAAAAAAGAGTAATTGTGGAATTGAATTGAATTGATACTGAATTGGTTTAAATACTGCAACTACGGTTGCATACGGTATTATTCAGTCAGTAACTGGGTGCACCCAACTATTTAAAACCCCACAGGTTTAATAACCTCAGATTTAAAGGCCTTCAGGTTTAAACCGTAAGATCTTACAAAGGTACCATTTCATTTATTGTTCATTGTCAACTGTCCAAGTTTGTGCGCATTGTTTTGTTTTTCTATTTCCAATTTCTATTTCAAAGTATATAAAAAAAGTATTTGAGCTCAACAACTTGCCTTTAATCTCAATACTTACCCCTCTGGCTCCAGTAGACGAACCTAACTACTAGTCCAACACCATCTAACCCTTAACTGTAATCTGGTAAATATCCTATAAATAACCTAACTAGTCCAACACCATCTAACCCTTAACTGTAATCTGGTAAATATCCTATAAATAACCTAACTAGTCCAACACCATCTAACCCTTAACTGCAATCTGGTAAATATCCTATAAATAACCTAACTAGTCCAACACCATCTAACCCTTAACTGCAATCTGGTAAATATCCTATAAATAACCTAACTAGTCCAACACCATCTAACCCTTAACTGTAATCTGGTAAATATCCTATAAATAACCTAACTAGTCCAACACCATCTAACCCTTAACTGTAATCTGGTAAATATCCTATAAATAACCTAACTAGTCCAACACCATCTAACCCTTAACTGTAATCTGGTAAATATCCTATAAACAACCTAACTAGTCCAACACCATCTAACCCTTAACTGTAATCTGGTAAATATCCTATAAATAACCTAACTAGTCCAACACCATCTAACCCTTCACTGTAATCTGGTAAATATCCTATAAATAACCTAACTAGTCCAACACCATCTAACCCTTAACTGTAATCTGGTAAATATCCTATAAATAACCTAACTAGTCCAACACCATCTAACCCTTAACTGTAATCTGGTAAATATCCTATAAATAACCTAACTAGTCCAACACCATCTAACCCTTAACTGTAATCTGGTAAATATCCTATAAATAACCTAACTAGTCCAACACCATCTAACCCTTAACTGTAATCTGGTAAATATCCTATAAATAACCTAACTAGTCCAACACCATCTAACCCTTAACTGTAATCTGGTAAATATCCTACCATTACGACACAGGTGTAGTCCCGACGGGACTATTTGTTAGCCAATGACAAGGCTTATATTCACTGAAGGCCTCCTGCAGCCTCTAGGGGCGGCAAAAAAGACGAGATTCTTTTAGAGATGATCTAATTAAAGGAAGACTTCATGAAAAACAGAAAAACGATAAAAAATGTAATTGTTATTTTCACCATAAAATTACATAGGCTATAGAAGCTTGAAGTGGACAGCTATCATTTGTCTCATGTCCCAAACTGTCGTCACCCATTCAAAACTAGAGATGGGTACCTTTTACCTTTGAATCATTAGATACGATACTCGATACCTGGGAATCGATACGATACCAGAAACGATACCTATTTCGATACTTTTGAAACAAAAAAAATATACGTATATTACTTTTTCTTTGTATTTTTCTGCATCATAGCAATGGTTCTGGTTGAGTAATAAATGAGAATAAGTGAAAACTTCTTCATTACAACATTTTAGAACATGTTTGGGAGCTCCTACGGGAGAGAACAAAGGTAGATAATTGCTACCTTCGGGCAGTTATAGGGCCATTATTTCATTACAGTTTCTGTTCAACATGTTTCTAATGCAAAATTAAAACATTTGTGTAATATTTCATATAATCATTGTAAAATATTCTAATATCTAGCCCACATATATTCTTTCAAATAAGATTTTGCCTAATTTGATCATAGATCAAAAATACATGGTGCTCAGTTTTTAATGCTTCACTTTTGAATGAACTTCTGGGAAAGTCCCTAGTAATTAAGGCACCACTTGAGTGCAGCTGGTTGTAAGCTGCATGCCTAAACACTGTGATATTATCCCTCTCCATATTGCATGATAAAGACATGTAAAAAACGTATTGACTCGATAAATATACTGTATATACACTGAACAGAGTATTAACAACTTTTTTCTTTTATCAACGCTTGACAATTGCTTGAAAGAATTTACGACGTTGTGCACTGAGGACCTGAATGAATTAAATGAATGAATGAATGAATTTTATTAACAGAGATGAGAGTTACATTACAAGTCAAGTACACACTGCTACAAAACTGATAAAAGCTTGGCGAAACTTTGCTTGGATACATTGAGTGTGCGCTGATCTGCAAGCTAACAATGCCTTAGACATGGAATGACCGTACGCCTAAGCATTTGACAGAATATATACAGTATACTCCACAGAGTATTGACAACTTAGAACTATTGCATCCACGTAAGAAATGACTGAAGACGGGAGATTTGTAATCTCAACAGTTGCGTTGCTGATCTGTGAGCTCACAACGCACAATGGAAGCAACACTTGTAGATACAGGAAATGACAAGGCATGGAAATGACAAGGCATGATAATAAGCATTTGACAGAACATGGGAATATTTTTCCTTAGCTTCATTAGCTCAACTACAACTTGTTACCGATGCTCAGTCGGTTACTTGAGGTGCGGAAACACAGAATGAGAGGAGTGTCGAAACAAGGCACGGTTTATTTTGAAGAATCGATACCACTAAGTACCACAATGTCCCAATCGATACCAGTTCGGTATCGCTCACCGTACCCAAGCCTACTAAGACCTTGTACTTACGTCACTATCACTTCATCTCCCGAATCCGCTGAACGGATGATTCTCCTCAGCAAAGTCTCCAGCCGAGTTTCCGATTACGTCACCCCCTCAACCGGCCAATCAGGATGCCCCGTGGGACGACGACCACGAACCACGCACCGGCGCACACCGATCACTTGACTTGCGCCCGCTCCGCTTACACAAGTAAAGACATTTGTGACAATTTCATTGGCTGATTCACGGAATGTGAACATATGAAGTATGAGGACAAGAGTGCTCCTCACTTCACACAAGTGTGATTTCTATTATTCAGTCTCCGTTGGCTGCCAGTTCCCACCTGAGGTTGTGTGGTAGTTCTGACTGCTCCACACCGTACTGAACAACTGATAACTTACATAATGTCTTGAGGCTCGGACTGCAGTCTAAGACATACAGGTCACCAGGAAGTCTCCGTCCTCCAAAGAGGATGATGCGATCTCCCACCATGCAGCAGAACATCCCATAATTTGGAGACGGTACTTTCCCCTTGGTCTCAACCTTCTTCCAGGAGAATGTCTCTGGAGTGAATCTCCACACATCATTGCCTGCTCTGCCAGCACCACCAAATATGTACAGGTCTCCATTGTAGGTAAAAGCTGAATGAGCCCAACGTTGTTCAGGAAGATGCTTTACATGAGGTGTGTCCAGCCAATGGTTGTTCTCTGTGTCAAACACTCTCATGGTGTTGTAGTATTGATGCATCCCCCAGCCTCCAAATACAAACATTTTTGTCCCAATGATAGTGGCAGAGTGTTCATCTGAAACAAGAGGTTTAGGTCCTCTGGTGTTGACCAAAGACCAGACCATAGTGCTGGTGTCCAACTTGTACGTGTCATTAGTGAGTCCAGCTCCTCTGGTGAATCCTCCGTGAACATACATGACCTTCCCCAAGACACAGGCTGAATGGTACCTCCTCACGTCAGGAACAGTGCCAGAAACCTGTGGTTTGGACCATGTGTGGGTGTCGATAACAAACGCATAAAGCCGGCTGCAGTCGTATGAGGCGTTGAGATCAAACCCTCCCCATATGTAAACAATATTCCCAATCAGCACAGCTGTGTGGCCATGGCACCTGGAGAGAACCTCTATTCCTGGTGCTGTCACTGTGATCAACCTCCTCCAGTGCAAAGACACCGTGTTGAAGATCTGTACAATCTGGTGATCATTGGTCTCATCAGCATTCCAAATTCCAAAGTGGTACAGCTTGAGTCCCACCGCTACAGCAACACCATCACATGGTGATCCTTTCTGATGTAACGTCCAGGAAAACATCTTTAGGACATCATTTAACAGTGGACTGAATAAGCCTGTTGGCTTCCTGCACTAGAGATGAATGAAGAGCACGAAGGAAGAGACAAAAAAGCGTCTCTCTCTTCTAAAGTCCTTAGAGTCTGGATTTGTTTTAAATAGATCTGTGATGAAGAACTGAAGAAGTTGGTTCAAACTGCGCTCTCGTTATGTTAATGTGGGACGTCCTCATGACAGGTGTCTGTGTGTTGGTTCCCATAGCAGCAGTTTACTGGCTGGCAGCTGTTGGTGTATTGGTGTGACTCAGTGAGACATATTTAGAAATATCCATATATGGGCATAAAAGGGACCCAGACAGATGGGTACAACGGGTATTGCATAGCCGGATGGGCCATGGATCTACAACTCTACAATCATTACCGAATCTACTGCTGGCCACCCTTCTAGTATATATATATATATATATATATATATATATATATATATATATATATATATATATATATATATATATATATATATATATATATATATATATATATTACCGTAAATCCTCTAATATAGTCCTCCTTTCTATTATTTACCGTCCTCCTATTATTTTCCGGGAACGGCGTTGGATTTAACGTATATTTTCCGGCCTCCTTGTATTAGCCGGTATTTTTTTTTTTTTTTTTTTTGCTTAAGAACGCTTCCTTTTACCTGCCTGTATACTTCCGAGTTAAAACAAAAGGCGCGCGCAACAACAACACACAAACTACGGTATTTCACGATTCACGCAGTACAAAGCAGAGCAAGCATGGCCGCCGCCGCAAAAAGACGAAAGTTCACAGTGAAGTTCAAAGAGGAGGT
>CM076965.1:8997679-9030179 GCA_039105355.1 Benthosema pterotum
GGATTTACGGTATATATACACACACACAAATCACACTTGGTGAAGTGAGGGGTGGTTTTATCATATTACAACATTGATTACAACATAATGCCACATATTTACTCGATGGGTGACAATGTTTATTTAGGCTACCAAACAAACAATTTATCTAGATTGGAAATGTTGTTTTTTTAAACAAACATGGTTGGAAAAACAAATGCTAAAGCTGTATATAGGAGTGACTAGCACTCCTCACAAATGTGGAGGTCGCTGGTACAACAGTGGTTAGCGAGGCTGTTCCTGATTGGCTAATGTAACCCAGGTCCAGAGAGTGGGTTAAAATAGACAATATTAGGTGGAGTGTCCCTTTAAAACTCTACACAGAACATCTCCCACATCAGTGCATGCAAACGATAAATAGGTCACAGCCCTATATTAATAGGTCACAGCCCAATTGGCGATCGTTTAGACAACTAAACGATCGCCAATTGAGCCTGCTGCCTGTGTGTGCAGGACAGCAGGTGAACGACCCTCCTAATCAGAGAGAGAGAGAGAGAGAGAGAGAGAGAGAGAGAGGGGGGGGGGGGGGGGGGGGGGGAGAGAGGGGGGGGGGGGGGGAGGGGGGGGGGGGGGGGGGAGAGAGAGGAGAGGGGGGGGGGGGGTATGGGGAGTATGGGGAAGAAATGGGACAATATTATCTTCACACGAATGCGTTCATACGAACGCGTTTTGAAGTTGTACAAATCCTTTACGATATTTGACAAAAGTCTTTTCACATTTTGCAAAAGTCTTTTCACGATTTGCAAAAGATTTTTGTATTTTTACAAAAAAATATTAGATTTGTGTGTGTGTTAATCCTTGAAAAACATTTGTAAATCCTCAATTCTGCTTGTGAATTCTAAAAAAACACGTGTCATTCCCTTTTCTTTTTGAATCATTTTGACCCAAACATCATGCTCGTTTATGATAATTTTCACAAATGTATTGTAATTATTCTGCGATTTACTAGTTTGTCTTCAAGATTTACTAATGTTTCTCTGTGATTCACAAACTAAATTCCATGAATGACAAATATTTCTTCGCGATTCACAGATGTTTTTTGTATCTTTACAAAAAAAATATAAGATTTGTGTGTGTGTTAATCCTTGAAAAACATTTGTGAATCCTCAATTCTGCTTGTGAATTCCAAAAAAACACGTGTCATTCCTTTTCTTGTTCAATAATTTTGACACAGATGTCATGCTTTTTATGGTGATTTTCACAAATTTAATGTTGTATCCACAAAAGAAATTATGATGGAATTACAGGCACTTTCATCATCAAATATGTGTAAAGCATCAACTCTGTGTGTTGCCACCAGGTGGCCACCATGCATTTGTGAGTAAATCCCAGTCTTTTGTGAATTTATTTAAGACACAAACACACCAAGCACGCTGGGATTATTGTGTCAAAAAGATTGATTTGCTGCCTCGTTTCTAGGCTACCTCTAGGCCAATGGGAGACTTGACTTGCCATAAAACCCATAGTCTGAAAGACGCTAGGGCCATTATTGAGAATGGGGACAGAAGTAGGGACAAATGGACTGAGTCAGGCAACAGTGCAGTTGTAATGATCTTAAATCCTTTTATTAGAGCTGGTTTTGTTGTAAACAGCATAAACACAACACTTTAGAAGCCGAAAATAGCTCTTATTTGCGCCGCCCTTGTTGAAATCAACGCATTTCCAACTCCAGTTTGCCCCTATTCTAGCCGAACAAGGCACAATGTGCCTCGGTTGTCAGCCAGACAGTGTTGCCAACCTGGCACATTTGTCACTATATTTCGTTTTCTTTCCAGACCCCTCTATCGCCAAAATTAGTGAAAAGCTCCTGGCGGAAAATCTAGTGCTTTTTTGGCTGCTGAGTTGGGGTGAAATTGATTGACAGGCGCCATAAATAAAACCCTCATTTTCACCATTTTCCTCCTATGACAGTGGTTTTCATCCAGTGGACCCAGGCTAAGATGGACAGTTGCTTAACCACATGTAAATCTTTGAGAGCGTGAAACCAAATGGACCCTTGCGGTCCATTTGGTTTCATTTTTAGAGTTAAAATATTCATCATGTGAATTAGCCCAAGTCTAACATGATAATCTTCTACATTCTCTAGTTGTGTAGACTTGGGCTAATTCACATGATGAATATTTTAACTCTTGAGAGTGTAAAAATGAAACCAAATGGACCCGCAAGGGTCCATTTGGTTTCATTTTTACGCTCTCAAAGAGTTACATCTGGTTAACCAACTATCCATCATTTAGCCTGGGGACCACTGGTTGAAAACCACTGTCATAGGAGGAAAATGGTAAAAATGAGGGTTTTATCTCTGGCGCCTGTCAATCAATTTCACCCCAACTCTCCAGCCAAAAAGCACTAGATTTTCCGCCAGGAGTTTTTCACTAATTTTGGTGCTAGGGGGTCTGGAAAAGCGCTAAATATAGCGACAAATGCGCCAAGTTGGCAACACTGCAAATGGAACCAAATGGACCTGCAAGGGTCCATTTGTTTCACGCTCTCAAAGATTTACATGTGGTTAAGCAACTGTCCATCTTAGCCTGGGTCCACTGGATGAAAACCACTGTCATAGGAGGAAAATGGTGAAAATGAGCGTTTTATTTATGGCGCCTGTCAATCAATTTCACCCCAACTCAGCAGCCAAAAAAGCACTAGATTTTCCGCCAGGAGCTTTTCACTAATTTTGGCGATAGAGGGGTCTGGAAAGAAAACGAAATATAGTGACAAATGTGCCAGGTTGGCAACACTGTCTGGCTGACAACCGAGGCACATTGTGCCTTGTTCGGCTAGAATAGGGGCAAACTGGAGTTGGAAATGCGTTGATTTCAACAAGGCGGCGCAAATAAGAGCTATTTTTCGGCTTCTAAAGTGTTGTGTTTATGCTGTTTACAACAAAACCAGCTCTAATAAAAGGATTTAAGATCATTACAACTGCACTGTTGCCTGACTCAGTCCATTTGTCCCTACTTCTGTCCCCATTCTCAATAATGGCCCTAGCGTCTTTCAGACTATGGGTTTTATGGCAAGTCAAGTCTCCCATTGGCCTAGAGGTAGCCTAGAAACGAGGCAGCCAATCAATCTTTTTGACACAATAATCCCAGCGTGCTTGGTGTGTTTGTGTCTTAAATAAATTCACAAAAGACTGGGATTTACTCACAAATGCATGGTGGCCACCTGGTGGCAACACACAGAGTTGATGCTTTACACATATTTGATGATGAAAGTGCCTGTAATTCCATCATAATTTCTTTTGTGGATACAACATTAAATTTGTGAAAATCACCATAAAAAGCATGACATCTGTGTCAAAATTATTGAACAAGAAAAGGGAATGACACGTGTTTTTTTGGAATTCACAAGCAGAATTGAGGATTCACAAATTTTTTCAAGGATTAACACACACACAAATCTTATATTTTTTTTGTAAAGATACAAAAAACATCTGTGAATCGCGAAGAGATATTTGTCATTCATGAATTTAGTTTGTGAATCACAGAGAAACATTAGTAAATCTTGAAGACAAACTAGTAAATCGCAGAATAATTACAATACATTTGTGAAAATTATCATAAACGAGCATGATGTTTGGGTCAAAATGATTCAAAAAAGAAAAGGGAATGACACGTGTTTTTTTAGAATTCACAAGCAGAATTGAGGATTTACAAATGTTTTTCAAGGATTAACACACACACAAATCTAATATTTTTTTGTAAAAATACAAAAATCTTTTGCAAATCGTGAAAAGACTTTTGCAAAATGTGAAAAGACTTTTGTCAAATATCGTAAAGGATTTGTACAACTTCAAAACGCGTTCGTATGAACGCATTCGTGTGAAGATAATATTGTCCCATTTCTCTCCCCATAGGAGAGAGAGAGAGAGAGAGAGAGAGAGACAGGGACAGAGAGAGAGCAAGTAAGCAGAGTGAGGAGAACACAGAGAGAGTTGTACTGCAGAGGGGAAAAAGACAAAGTTTTGAGGAGAATATAAATGTTAGCTGCCAGTTGTGTGCTACACAAAGCAACATTTCTGACTCTAGGCTGTAGTGACTAACTTCCAGCCATCTAGCAGTACTGTTGTGCTGACTTCATTTGAAAAACCCTGGTGAGTGACAAAACGTAGTGTTGTTGCATTAGCTGCTATGTTGCTAACATGGAGGCCCAGCACTGCTGGTGCCTGTTGGTCTAATGTACTCGAGTACTGGAAATGTAATCTACTGCTAAAGAAAAGTAATCTTAAGCTTGTTTTGCTGTTCAACTAAAAACGTTTTTGCACTACAGTGCATGATTATTTCTTTTTGGTGAAAAAAAGAATATGTACTCAAACAATGTTATTTTATTTATAGTGTTTCACTCACACTTGCTGGACCCTGCTGTTGCTGTTGTTTGAGTAAGAGAATCCACCCACCGTCGGTGAGAAGAGTATTATTTTATTTTGTTTTATTTGGAGTACTATTGAATTGTAATTGTAACCATTATCCTGTATTTAAAGGTGGAAAATAATTACCGGTATTTCAAATAAGTATTTGAAGTGAACCATATACAGTATTATGTTTAGAAAAAGGTAATGTTTCAGGCATTAACACAGAGATGCCTCTGGCCTTGCTTTATGCAGGTCAGGTTTTTGGTTTGGTTGGATTCAGCCCGGCTCTGGCCGGCCCAACGATGGGAGCTACCCCTGAAGGGAAGAACCCAGAGTGACATCTCTTTGGAGACCCAGAGCCGTAGTGTTTTCACCCCGGTGTGGTAGGAAACTGTCACGCAGTATTGGGCGGTGATACACACAGACATAGCAACACACACCATTAGAAAGGGACTTTGTCATACGCTTATATTCACCTACACCAGGGGTTTTCAACAGGTGGTCCGGGGACCACCAGTGGTCCTTGAGAGGGTCCTAGGTGGTCCCCAGCTAAGTTGTTTAACCAGATGTAACTCTTGAGAACGTAAAAATAAAACCAAATGGACCCTTGCGGGTCCATTTGGTTTTATTTTTACACTCTCAAGAGTTAAAATATTCATCATTTTAAGTAGCCCAAGTCTACACAACTAGATAGAGGATTAATGGTCATTTTGATGTGTATGTTAATTTGCCTGTTTTGTTTCCCAAATCCAGTCCGGTATTGTGGACAAAAGCAAAATAAATCTTTAGTTTTGGGGTGCGTCCTCAAATTGTGGTCCGTGGCTCAAATGCTGAATAAATGGTGGGCCCTGGTATCAAAAAGGTTGAAAACCACTGACCTACCCTCTGTTCTGTGAGATACAGTGCGGAGCGGGACAATAAACACTTAACTCTCACACCTCTGCCCCACAAGGAGCGGTGCAGGCCGTATCGCTAGTACACACACACTAAAGCGTAGACACATTGTGTCTCTTGGACTATTTCTATAGCCACCAGGTGGTGTGAACAGGTTTTGTTTATTGGTCCGGTTTATTGTACAAGTGAAAGTGTTTTATTTTGGATTCAAATCTAAAAAAAAGAGTAATTGTGGAATTGAATTGAATTGATACTGAATTGGTTTAAATACTGCAACTACGGTTGCATACGGTATTATTCAGTCAGTAACTGGGTGCACCCAACTATTTAAAACCCCACAGGTGTAATAACCTCAGATTTAAAGGCCTTCAGGTTTAAACCGTAAGATCTTACAAAGTCACCATTTCATTTACTGTTCATTGTCAACTGTCCAAGTTTGTGCACATTGTTTTATTTTTCTATTTCCAATTTCTATTTCAAAGTATAAAAAAAGGATTTGAGCTCAACAACTTGCCTTTAATCTCATTACTTACCCCTCTGGCTCCAGTAGACAAACCTAACTACTAGTCCAACACCATCTAACCCTTAACTGTAATCTGGTAAATATCCTATAAATAACCTAACTAGTCCAACACCATCTAACCCTTAACTGTAATCTGGTAAATATCCTATAAATAACCTAACTAGTCCAACACCATATAACCCTTAACTGTAATCTGGTAAATATCCTATAAATAACCTAACTAGTCCAACACCATCTAACCCTTAACTGTAATCTGGTAAATATCCTATAAATAACCTAACTAGTCCAACACCATCTAACCCTTAACTGTAATCTGGTAAATATCCTACCATTACGACACAGGTGTAGTCCCGACGGGACTATTTGTTAGCCAATGACAAGGCTTATATTCACTGAAGGTCTCCTGCAGCCTCTAGGGGCGGCAAAAAAGACGAGATTCTTTTAGAGATGATCTAATTAAAGGAAGACTTCATGAAAAACAGAAAAAACAATAAAAAATTTAATTGTTATTTTCACCATAAAATTACATAGGCTATAGAAGCTTGAAGTGGACAGCTATCATTTGTCTCATGTCCCATAATGTCACCCATTCAAAACTAGAGATGGGTACCTTTTACCTTTGAATCATTAGATACGATACTCGATACCTGGGAATCGATACGATACCAGAAACGATACCTATTTCGATACCTTTTGAAACAAAAAAAATATACGTATATTACTTTTTCTTTGTATTTTTCTGCATCATAGCAATGGTTCTGGTTGAGTAATAAATGAAAATAAGTGAAAACGTCTTCATTACAACAATGTTCTTTTTTATTTAGAACATTTTAGAACACGTTTGGGAGCTCCTACGGGAGAGAACAAAGGTAGATAATTCCTACCTTCCGGGCAGTTATAGGTTCAATGTTCAAGGTTTTTTATTTGTCACTCCAGTGTATGTCAGGACATATACAGTGATGAAATAGCGTTTCCATTTTCCACAGTGCAATAGACAAGACAGTGCAATAAGACAATAGTCAAGACAATAGACAAAGTGCAAAAGACAAAGTCGAGACAATATATAGACGAGACAAACAATAGTGCAGCAGACAGTAAAATGCAAACTGTACACCTAACTTGAGGTGAAGGTGCTTAGCTAACCAGGTGTGATAAAGTGGCAGTAGTGTGAAGCTAACAGACAGCTAGACAGGACATATATACAACTACTAGAAACTACTACTAGAAACTACAGTATACTACAGCTAGAAACTACAACTAAATCTAAGCTGTATACGAGAGTATATAGCTACAACTAAACAAACAACATATAGCTTACTATGAGGTGAGGTATACATGTGCAAGATAGGATAGGATAGGATAGCAGCAGTTCGATCCAGTCCTTTAGTTGTATGTGTGTGTTTGACCATGTGTGAGTGCGTGCATGTGCGTGAGTGTGTGTGCGTGTGTAAGAGGTAGTGGGTAGTTGAAAGTCCAGCGTCTGTGTGCATGTGTGTGTGTAGGGAGTTCAGCGTGTGCGTGTGTGCGTGCACCCCCACCGTGGGAGGGGGGAGGAGCGGCAGAGTGGGGGGGTGCAGAGTGGGAGGGTGCACAGTGGCGTGCACAGTGCGAGGGAGTGGGAGGGAGTTCAACATCCTGACGGCTTGGTGAACGAAGCTATCGTTCAACCTGCTGGTCCTTGCCCGGAGGCTCCTCAATCTCTTCCCTGATGGGAGGAGGTTGAAGAAGCCGTGCGTAGGGTGGTGTGGTGTCACCTGCGATCTGTAGCGCCCTGCGGGTCACACGTGTGTTGTAGATGTCTTGCAGGGACAGAAGGGGGACACCCACGATCTTCTCGGCTGCTCTCACTGTGTGCTGCAAGGACTTTCTGCAGGATGCTGTGCACCCACCAAACCACACAGTTATGCAGCTGGTCAGGATGGGGCCATTATTCCATTAGTTTCTGTTCAACATGTTTCTAATGCAAAATTAAAACATTTGTGTAATATTCCATATAATCATTGTAATCTAATATCTAGCCTACATATATTCTTTCAAATAAGATTTTGAACCTGCTGCTCGATCCTGATTGGAGGAGAATTCACCTTCCACCTAGGGAACTTTTATTAGCTCCTCTGCTAACGTGGGGGAGGGGGACACTCCATATATGATCTGCACACCTTATAATAGAGCATTTTAACAGAAAAAAATGGGTGATATCTGACAAAAGTAAAATCACTTCCCCTACATTTAAGTCCTCTGTGCCACATTTCCAGCCTGTAGCCTGTAACCCCACTTGGTCCAGAGTGACATTCATATGCGTTAAGTCATTGATTGATAGTAGATCTCGAAAACAAACAAAAAATCACAGTTGTATAGATTTTTTCCACACAATATTCAGAGTTGTGTGACTGCCCCCCCCCCCTCCCCCCAACCACCAGTTTTGCACAGAACTGTATATAGATGACCTTTTAGTATAGAGTCAGTTCTCTGTGTTGAACCGTAAAGTAAATGTTAATGTATTCTACTTAGTCACAATCCGAGTCACAACAGCCTCTGTGTGCCAAGCAGACAGCTTGTTGTCCATACAGCTCTGTGCTGTCACACACACTTCTGTTACTGCTAGAAAACAACAACCCCCTGTGTGTACAGTCTTCCACGGAAGTAGGCCATGGCCTTCTTGTGCGTGAGCGGGGCGAGTTTATTACTCATGAAATTAGCTATAAAGGTCTCTCATTCATGTCATCATTACATCATCACTTAACCGGCCAATCAGAATACCCTGAGGGACGGCCACCACCGACCACCACGCACAGATCGCTGAACTTTCACCCGCTAAACTCACGCAAGGATTTACAAACTGAGGATTAAAGTGTGGCCAGTAAAGTGAAAACGGCCATGTGAATGTGGTGCATGAAGTATGACAACAAGAGTGCTACGCACTTCACACAAGTGTGATTTCTATTCTTTCAGTCTCCGCTGGCTGCCAGTTCCCACCTGAGGTTGTGTGGTAGTTCTGACTGCTCCACACCGTACTGAACAACTGATAACTTACATAATGTCTTGAGGCTCGGACTGCAGTCTAAGACATACAGGTAATCAGGGGCTGAGCGTTGATATGCTCCCATCCATTGTTCTCCTCCAAAGAGGATGATACGATCTCCCACCATGCAGCAACACATCCTACAGGTTGGAGACGGTACTTTCCCCTTGGTCTCAACCTTCTTCCAGGTGAATGTCTTTGGAGTGAATCTCCACACATCATTGAGTTCTCCTCCACTGCAAAAACCACCAAATATGTACAGTTCTCCATTGTGGGTAAAAGCTGAATGACCCCAACGTTGTTCAGGAAGATGCTTTACAAGAGGTGTGTCCAGCCAATGGTTGTTCTCTGTGTCAAACACTCTAATGGTGGCGTAGCGTTGACCCGTCTGCCAGCCTCCAAATACAAACATTTTTGTCCCAATGATAGTGGCAGAGTGTTCATCTGAACCAGGAGGTTTAGGTCCTCTGGTGTTGACCAAAGACCAGACCATAGTGCTGGTGTCCAACTTGTACGTGTCATTAGTGTATCCAGCTTCTCTGGTGTATCCTCCGTGAACATACATGACCTTCCCCAAGACACAGGCTGAATGGCGACTCCTCACTCCAGGAACAGTGCCAGAAACCTGTGGTTTAGACCATGTGTGTGTGTCGACAACAAACACATAAAGCATCTTACAGTGTTTGTGTGTGTCATACTCACACCCTCCCCATATGTAAACAACATTCCCAATCAGCACAGCTGTGTGGCCGTAGCACCTGGGGATAACCTCTATTCCTGGTGCTGTCACTGTGGTCAACCTCCTCCACTTCAAAGACACAGTGTTGAAGATCTGTACAATCTGGTCGTCATTGGTCTCATCAGCATTCCAAATTCCAAAGTGGTACAGCTCGAGTCCCACCGCTACAGCAACACTATCACGTGGTGATCCTTTCTGATGTAACGTCCAGGAAAACATCTTTAGGACATCATTTAACAGTGGACTGAATAAGCCTGTTGGCTTCCTGCTCTGGAGATGAATGAAGAGCACGAAGGAAGAGAAAAAAAGCGTCTCTCTCTTCTAAAGTCCTTAGAGTCTGGATTTGTCTTAAATAGATCTGTGATGAAGAACTGAAGAAGTTGGTTCAAACTGCGCTCTTGTTATGTTAATGTGGGACGTCCTCATGACAGGTGTCTGTGTGTTGGTTCCCATAGCAGCAGTTTACTGACTGGCAGCTGTTGGTGTATTGGTGTGATTCAGTGAGACAGATTTAGAAATATCCATATATGGGCATAAAAGGGACCCAGACAGATGGGTACAACGGGTATTGCATAGCCGGGTGGGCCATGGATCTACAACTCTACAATCATTACCGAATCTACTGCTGGCCACCTGTCTAGTTTATATATATATATATATATATATATATATATATTATATATATATATATATATATAATATATATATATATATATAATATATATATATATATATATATATATATATATACATATATATATATACACAAATCACACCTTGGTGAAGTGAGGGGTGGTTTTATCATATTACAACATTGATTACAACATAATGCCACATGTTTACTCGATGGGTGACAATGTTTATTTAGGCTACCAAACAAACAATTTATCTAGATTGGAAATGTTTTTTTAAACAAACATGGTTGAGAGCAAGTAAGCAGAGTAAGGAGAACACAGAGAGTTGTACTGCAGAGAGAGGAAAAAGACAAAGTTTTGAGAACATATAAATGTTAGCTGCCAGTTGTGTGCTACACAAAGCAACATTTCTGACTCTAGGCTGTAGTGACTAACTTCCAGCCATCTAGCAGTACTGTTGTGCTGACTTCATTTGCAAACCCTGGTGAGTGACAAACCGTAGTGTTGTTGCATTAGCTGCTATGTTGCTAACATGGAGGCCCAGCACTGCTGGTGCCTGTTGGTCTAATGTACTCGAGTACTGGAAATGTAATCTACTGCTAAAGAAAAGTAATCCTAAGCTTGTTTTGCTGTTCAACTAAAAACGTTGTTGCACTACAGTGCATGATTATTTCATTTTGGTGAAAAAAGAATATGTACTCAAACAATGTTATTTTATTTATAGTGTTTCACTCTCACTTGCTGGACCCTGCTGTTGCTGTTATTTCAGTAAGAGAATCCACCCACCATCGGTGAGAAGAGTATTATTTTATTTTGTTTTATTTGGAGTACTATTGAATTGTAATTGTAACCATTATCCTGTATTTAAAGGTGGAAAATAATTACTGGTATTTCAAATAAGTATTTGAAGTGAACCGTATACAGTATTATGTTTAGAAAAGGTAATGTTTCAGGCATTAACACAGAGATGCCTCTGGCCTTGCTTTATGCAGGTCAGGTTTTTGGTTTGGTTGGATTCAGCCCGGCTCTGGCCGGCCCAACGATGGGAGCTACCCCTGAAGGGAAGAACCCAGAGTGACATCTCTTTGGAGACCCAGAGCCGTAGTGTTTTCACCCCGGTGTGGTAGGAAACTGTCACGCATCATTGGGCGGTGATACACACAGACATAGGAACACACACCATTAGAAAGGGACTTTGTCATACGCTTATATTCACCTACACCAGGGGTTTTCAACAGGTGGTCCGGGGACCACCAGTGGTCCTTGAGAGGGTCCCAGGTGGTCCCCAGCTAAGTTGTTTAACCAGATGTAAGTCTTGAGAGCGTAAAAATAAAACCAAATGGACCCTTGCGGGTCCATTTGGTTTTATTTTTACGCTCTAAAGAGTTAAAATATTCATCATTTTAAGTAGCCCAAGTCTACACAACTAGAGGATTAATGGTCATTTTGATCTGTATGTTAATTTGCCTGTTTTGTTTCCCAAATCCAGTCCGGTATTGTGGACAAAAGCAAAGTAAATCTTTAGTTTTGGGGTGCGTCCTCAAATTGTGGTCTGTGGCTCAAATGCTGAATAAATGGTGGGCCCTGGTATCAAAAAGGTTGAAAACCACTGACCTACCCCTCTGTTCTGTGAGATACAGTGCGGAGCGGGACAATAAAGACTTAACTCTCACACCTCTGCCCCACAAGGAGCGGTGCAGTCCGTATCGCTAGTACACACACACTAAAGCGTAGACACATTGTGTCTCTTGGACTATTTCTATAGCCACCAGGTGGTGTGAACAGGTTTTGTTTATTGTACAAGTGAAAGTGTTTTATTTTGGATTCAAATCTAAAAAAAAAAGAGTAATTGTGGAATTGAATTGAATTGATACTGAATTGGTTTAAATACTGCAACTACGGTTGCATACGGTATTATTCTGTCAGTAACTGGGTGCACCCAACTATTTAAAACCCCACAGGTGTAATAACCTCAGATTTAAAGGCCTTCAGGTTTAAAACGTAAGATCTTACAAAGGTAAAAGTTCATTTATTCTGTGTGCCTGCCAGTATGGCAGAAGCACACAGGTTGTGATTCGTCAACTTAATCCATCACTTATCATCTATCTATCCGAAATTTTGACCGCTATGGCCGGCCGCACGGTTTGCACAATCCCCGCAATATATACATCGAAACGTGCGGCTCGGCCGGGAAAGATGTGCTTGTGCTTTTCTTTCCGATACGCGTTACCGTGCCAACGTAATTCGCAATAAACGACGCAAAAAATCCCCATTCGAAATGAATGGGGGCACACCGAAAACATCAGAAAAAGAAGTGCTTATTTGGAGCCACATTACTCTGGCACACTGTGGCGTAGAAACACGATTTCAACTTTAAACAGCAGACGCGGCTCTCGACTTCGTCACGGTTCAGGCGGTATTCGAATATGTTGCACGGTTTGTCCGCTATCGCAGTTCAAAGTGTGCATGGTTCGAGAATTTAGCGGAGCTTAGAGGCTCGCACGACCAGTGAGCGAGTGAAACAGAGTGCGAGATGCAGTGTCTCGAGGTTCCGGTCATGACCGAACAAATCGTCCTCACGGCCACAATATTCGCTTTACACGCGTGGTTTTCGGACATTTTGTAGACAAACTTCTCGCCTTTCACCCAATGTGACCATCAAAGCCCAGTCAGGTACAGAACCGGTGCTACGTGCCTCAGAGCGAGATGACGTGACCTCCCGTCCCCATATTAATTACATTGTAATGTGCTGCATTTTGGCGTTTGACGTTTGTTTTCAAACGCGAATTCTTAAATCGCTCTCACGACCACGTCTTTTATCGTGCCAATACCACGATCGCACACAACATAGCTTGCGAAGTCGTAGCGCCCACATCGAAAAAAGTAAACGCTTACGAGTTTTAATTTTTGCGTGAGAGGCCTTTGTTCCAAGAGAGTGCTACCCATTGACTCACTGTTTAAACTAATGGACAATAGTATCTGTACTGACACACTGAACACAGGTGTAACAGATTAGGCCCTAATTAGATGGCTGCCACTAGCCACACGCGCGCAGAGACACGCACACACATGCTCTCCTCTCCAGTCTATGCTTTGCTGCATAGTGTACTTGCTCATGGAGTTCTCCATATTGGGCATTGAGTGTGTGACGCACACACACACACACACACACACACACACACACACACACACACACACACACACACACACACACACACACACACACACACACACACACACACACACACGCGCGCGCGCATGCACACACACACACGCGCCCGCGCACACGCATGCACACACACAGTCCGGGTCCTCTCTGAGGTCACCTGATGGGCCACGACTGGTTATTCATGCATGCAGCCACACACACACACACACACACGCGAGCACACATGCACACTCACGCACACACACATTGGCAAGTCAGTTGGCAAAACATCCTCTCTCTCCTGTATTAAGCCTATGTCGCTCGCCCTGACACCCTCTCTCTCCAGTATTAAGCCCATGTCGGTCGCCCTGACACCCTCTCTCTCCTATATTAAGCCTATGTCGCTCGCCCTGACACCCTCTCTCTCCTATATTAAGCCTATGTCGCTCGCCCTGACACCCTCTCTCTCCTATACTAAGCCTATGTCGCTCGCCCTGACACCCTCTCTCTCCTATACTAAGCCTATGCCGATCACCTCATCAGCCTCTCTCTCCTGTATTAAGCCTATGTCGCTCGCCCTGACACCCTCTCTCTCCTATATCAAGCCTATGTCACTCGCCCCAACACCCTCTCTCCTATATTAAGCCTATGTTGATCGCCCCAACAGCCTCTCTCTCCTGTATTAAGCCTCTGCATTAATTGGCATAACTTAGGATTATTAACTACACTTAGCATTAGCTTAACTTAGCATTATTAGCATTACTTAGCATTATTAGCATTTTCACAATAGTTAGCAATATTAGCATTATTAACAATGCTTAGCATTACCATGACTTAGCTTTATTGGCATTACCTAGCATCATTAGCATTTCACAATACTTAGCATTACTTAGCATTATTAACAATGCTTAGCGTTAGCATTACTTAGGACTCTCACATGGAAACCCCCCATTTACATTCCATATTTTGAAATATGTAATGCTTATTTACCTGGCAAGCATGTTAGCATGCAGGTAGTATGTTAGCATAGCTTTAGCATGTTAGCATGCTACTACGTTAGCATAGCATGTTAGCATGCCAACTCCCGCGAAAGTTTGCACAGACTTGGCGAGTGGCAGGCACACAGTAAAATTTCTTAGAAATTTTGTTTCTAGTTGTTCATTGTCAACTGTCCAAGTTTGTGAGCATTGTTTTGTTTTTCTATTTCCAATTTCTATTTCAAAGTATATTAAAAAAGTATTTGAGCTCAACAACTTGCCTTTAATCTCAATACTTACCCCTCTGGCTCCAGTAGACGAACCTAACTACTAGTCCAACACCATCTAACCCTTAACTGTAATCTGGTAAATATCTTATAAATAACCTAACTAGTCCAACACCATCTAACCCTTAACTGTAATCTGGTAAATATCCTATAAATAACCTAACTAGTCCAACACCATCTAACCCTTAACTGTAATCTGGTAAATATCCTACCATTACCACACAGGTGTAGTCCCGACGGGACTATTTGTTAGCCAATGACAAGGCTTATATTCACTGAAGGCCTCCTGCAGCCTCTAGGGGCGGCAAAAAGACGAGATTGTTTTTTTAGAGATGATCTAATTAAAGGAAGACTTCATGAAAAACAGAAAAACGATAAAAAAATGTAATTGTTATTTTCACCATAAAATTACATGGGCTATAGAAGCTTGAAGTGGACAGCTATCATTTGTCTCATGTCCCATAATGTCACCCATTCAAAACTAGAGATGGGTACCTTTTACCTTTGAATCATTAGATATGATACTCGATACCTGGGAATCGATAAGATACCAGAAACGATACCTATTTCGATACAATTTGAAACAAAAAAATATACGTATATTACTTTTTCTTTGTATTTTTCTGCATCATAGCAATGGTTCTCAAAGTCAAAGTCAAAGTCGCATGATTTGTCACTACGTTACCGCAGCGAAATTGGACCTCCGCTTTTAACCCATCACTTGGAGTGGTGAGCTCCAAGGAGCGGTGAGATGCGGCTTGCCGCGCTCGGGAATCATTAGCTGATGTTGACCCCCAATCCATCCCTTTGATGCTGAGTGCCAAACAGGGAGGCATTGGGTCCCATTTTTTTAGAGTCTTTTGTATGACCCGACCGGGAATCGAACCATGGCCTCCCAGTTCCAGGGCGGACACTCTGGTTGACACTTCTGGTTGAGTAATAAATGAAAATAAGTGAAAACTTCTTCATTACAACAATTTAGAACATTTTAGAACATGTTTGGGAGCTCCTACGGGAGAGAACAAAGGTAGATAATTGCTACCTTCAGGGCAGTTATAGGGCCATTATTTCATTACAGTTTCTGTTCAACATGTTTCTAATGCAAAATTAAAACATTTGTGTAATATTCCATATAATCATTGTAAAATATTCTAATATCTAGCCTACATATATTCTTTCAAATAAGATTTTGCCTAATTTGATCATAGATCAAAAATACATGGTGCTCAGTTTTTAATGCTTCACTTTTGAATTAACTTCTGGGAAAGTCCCTAGTAATTAAGGCACCACTTGAGTGCCTAAACACTGTGATATTATCCCTCTCCATATTGCATGATAAAGACATGTAAAACACTTATTGACTCGATAAATATACTGTATATACACTGAACAGAGTGTTAACAACTTTTTTCTTTTATCAACGCTTGACAATTGCTTGAAAGAATTTACGACGTTGTGCACTGAGGACCTGAATGAATTAAATGAATGAATGAATGAATTTTATTAACAGAGATGAGAGTTACATTACAAGTCAAGTACACACTGCTACAAAACTGATACAGCTTGGCGAAACTTTGCTTGGATACATTGAGTGTGCGCTGATCTGCAAGCTAACAATGCCTTAGACATGGAATGACCGTAAGCCTAAGCATTTGACAGAATATATATACTCCACAGAGTATTGACAACTTAGAACTATTGCATCCGCGTCAGAAATGACTGAAGACGGGAGATTTGTAATCTCAACAGTTGCGTTGCTGATCTGTGAGCTCACAACGCACAATGGAAGCAACACTTGTAGATACAGGAAATGACAAGGCATGATAATAAGCATTTGACAGAACATGGGAATATTTTTCCTTAGCTTCATTAGCTCAACTACAGCTTGTTACCGATGCTCAGTCAGTTACTTGAGGTGCGGAGTGTCGAAACAAGGCACGGTTTATTTTGAAGAATCGATACCACTAAGAACCACAATGTCCCAATCGATACCAGTTCGGTATCGCTCACCGTACCCAAGCCTAGTAAGACCTTGTACTTACGTCACTATCACTTCATCTCCCGAATCCGCTGAACGGATGATTCTCCTCAGCAAAGTCTCCACCCGAGTTCCCGATTACGTCACCCCCTCAACCGGCCAATCAGGATGCCCCGTGGGACGACGACCACGAACCACGCACCGGCGCACACCGATCGCTTGACTTGCGCCCGCTCCGCTTACACAAGTAAAGACATTTGTGACAATTTCATTGGCTGATTCACGGAATGTGAACATATGAAGTATGAGGACAAGAGTGCTCCTCACTTCACACAAGTGTGATTTCTATTCTTTCAGTCTCCGCTGGCTGCCAGTTCCCACCTGAGGTTGTGTGGTAGTTCTGACTGCTCCACACCGTACTGAACAACTGATAACTTACACAATGTCTTGAGGCTCGGACTGCAGTCTAAGACATACAGGTCACCAGGAAGTCTCCGTCCTCCAAAGAGGATGATGCGATCTCCCACCATGCAGCAGAACATCCCATAATTTGGAGACGGTACTTTCCCCTTGGTCTCAACCTTCTTCCAGGAGAATGTCTCTGGAGTGAATCTCCACACATCATTGCCTGCTCTGCCAGCACCACCAAATATGTACAGGTCTCCATTGTAGGTAAAAGCTGAATGAGCCCAACGTTGTTCAGGAAGATGCTTTACATGAGGTGTGTCCAGCCAGTGGTTGTTCTCTGTGTCAAACACTCTGATGGTGTTGTAGTATTGACCCAACCCCCAGCCTCCAAATACAAACATTTTTGTCCCAATGATAGTGGCAGAGTGTTCATCTGAAACAAGAGGTTTAGGTCCTCTGGTGTTGACCAAAGACCAGACCATAGTGCTGGTGTCCAACTTGTACATGTCATTAGTGAGTCCAGCTTCTCTGGTGAATCCTCCGTGAACATACATGACCTTCCCCAAGACACAGGCTGAATGGTACCTCCTCACTCCAGGAACAGTGCCAGAAACCTGTGGTTTGGACCATGTGTGCGTGTCGACAACAAACGCATAAAGCCGGCTGCAGTCACATGAGGTGTTGAGATCAAACCCTCCCCATATGTAAACAATATTCCCAATCAGCACAGCTGTGTGGCCATGGCACCTGGAGAGAACCTCTATTCCTGGTGCTGTAACTGTGGTCAACCTCCTCCAGTGCAAAGACACCGTGTTGAAGATCTGCACAACAATCTGGTCGTCATTGGTCTCATCAGCATTCCAAATTCCAAAGTGGTACAGCTCGAGTCCCACCGTTACAGCAACACCATCACATGGTGATCCTTTCTGATGTAACGTCCAGGAAAACATCTTTAGGACATCATTTAACAGTGGACTGAATAAGCCTGTTGGCTTCCTGCTCTGGAGATGAATGAAGAACAGAAAAGAGACAAAAAAGCGTCTCTCTCTTCTAAAGTCCTTAGACTTTGAATAGATCTGTGTTGAGGAACTGAAGAAGTTGGTTCCCATAGCAGCAGTTTACTGGCTGGCAGCTGTTGGTGTATTGGTGTGACTCAGTGAGACATATTTAGAAATATCCATATATGGCATAAAAGGGACCCAGACAGATGGGTACAATGGGTATTGCATAGTCGGGTGGGCCATGGATCTACAACTCCACAATCGTTACCGACTCTACTGCTGCTCATTGGTCTACTATATAAAAATCACACCTGGGTGAAGTGAGGGGCTGTCGAGCAAACATAATCTTACAACATTGATGATTACAACATAATGTCACAGGTTTACTCGACGGGTGACAATGTTTTTTCAGGCTACCAAACAAACATTCATTTATTTTCACTGGCAAGTCATTTTTTAAAACAAACATGATTGAAAAACGAACATTAAAGCTGTATATAGGAGGTTAGCACCCCTCATAGATGTGGTGGTCACTGGAACAACAGTGGTTAGAGAACTTACAGCATTAGACGGCCCTCTGATCTCAAAGACTAGTTTCCTCATGCATGTATGACAGACACAAAGTGAGGAGTTGGTGTTCTTTATGCATGGAATTGAAAAAGAAAAAAAAAACATTGTTTGGTATTCTCCATCGCTATGGTGTAGCAGGTATGGTGTAAGTCTTCTTATTGGCTGCATGGCAGCAAATAAGGTGTGGGGCCTTGTGTGTAGGCCAAAAGCCTATACCACCAGACCTGGGCATGGACTTACCAATAATCCATAATAATTAAAACCAGTCTAGAGCTTTAACTCATGATTAACAAAGCAGGGGAGTACAATAACATTCGTAATTAGTCTTTGTAATTATTTGTAATAATTTGGTAAGCCCAGGCCCAGGTCTGGTGGTATGGGCTTTTGGCCTACCACAAGGCCCCTAAACGTGATTTGCTGCCATGCAGCCAATGGGTGCAATACTCGATCGCTGTGTAGCCAGCCTTAGCTTAAGTCTTCTCATCAGCAAATGAGGTATAGGGGCCTTGTCCTAGGCCGAAAGCCTTCTTTCGGCCTACAACAAGGCCCCTAGACCTGATTTGCTGCCATGCAGCCAATGAGAAGACTTATACCGTACCTGCTACACCATAGCGATGGAGAATAGCAGCCATTACCTTTGACCTCATCCCATCTACAGTGTCTTCTTCAGGGCTTGATCTAGAGGGGGCAGGGGGGGGCAGAGCCCACCCAAATGTACATCCCGCCACCCAATGAAAGGTAATATCAGTGGTTTTCATCAGTGGTCTGGGGACCACCAGAGGTTGAGAGAGGTCCAGGTGGTCCCCAGGCTAAATGGTGGAAAGTTGGTTACCCAGATAGCAAAAAGTTATTGAATCAATGTTGAGATTCGGTTCAGGCTTAAAGTTGATATCAACGTTGATGTGAGAACATTGAACAGAACATTGAAGTTGCTCGCTATGATCAGCATCGAAATGATGTTGCATTTTCAACCAATGTAGACAATGAATCAACCTTGATTCAACCATGTTATGATCAATATTGAAAGAATGTTGAATTGCACAAACATTGATTCAACCAATGTAGACAATGAATCAACCTTGATTCAACCATGTTATAATCAAGATTGAAAGAATGTAGAATTACAAACATTGATTCAACCAATGTAGACAATGAATCAACCTTGATTCAACCATGTTATAATCAAGATTGAAAGAATGTTGAATTACACAAACATTGATTCAACCAATGTAGACAACTAGAAGTTCGGGGCGCTTCGCGCCCCGAACCTCTAGCGCCACGCGTTGGATCTGTGAGGAACTAAATGTCATGAGTTCATTGTTTTTAATCAAATAGCTAGTTGGTGGAAAACTGCAGGGGTTCTGAAGTAGTGGATTGCAAACCATACATTAAAGTAATCAACGTTGACATAGACAACACATAAATAATAAGTAATATTATAAATGGTGTTACAAATCAAAATATTTTTATTGACATATGAAATCTGAAGAGGTTGTCTTAAGTGATGTGTACACCCTGAGCAAGCAGTTTTGCAACAGTGGTAGAGAATGAGTCCTTCTTAACCGAAAGAAACATCAGGCAGATCCTGGCTGTAGGGTGGAAGGCTGAGTGGTTTGAAGTTGTTGGAAGTAGGTTGGGAGGTCAGTCTTGATCTGCACTTGGTGGTCTGTGATATGAGCCCATGAAACTGTTAAATGGAAGACAGAAAAATATGTGGAGAGTGAGTACATAGCTATTGATGTCAATAGTAACTATATCAGTCATTGCCTTGAATGATCAATGTAACAAAGAGGTTTAGAGTCACACACCATCCATGTACTGTATATACAGTAGGTAGAAATGAGAATGGGAAAGTGTGCATGCAATAGCAAAAGACAGACTGTAGATGAAGAAAGTCTCAACAATACATTGGTGTAATCCAACATAGCCCTGGTCCAGTCAGTGCTTAAAGTGAGTGTTGGTATAGAGCTGCCATTAAGCATTTGCATAATGAGTGCGATTGGCTATTGGATTGGCAATTGTTCTCTGCTGGGTGTGAAGTACAATGAAACTGGGCAATGGCACTTAATGTGTTGGTTAGAGGACACAGAATGGGAGTATTTGTTTTGAATGTGTCTGTAAGGTGTATTACTACAGTAAAATGTTGCAAATGGGTGGAATTTCCCTTTAAGTGCAATTGACATGTCACACACACCCCCCCCCCCCCCCCCCCCCCCCCCCCCACACCCACACACACACACACACACACATCATACTGAGAATGTTGGCTTCTGAAATCATACTGGAGAGAAAGGCATGAACATTTAGAAGTGTTCTTTGGAATGGAAACCCCTTCAAATTGGAGATGTTAGCCCTGGTAACCTCCCTTCTGAAATGACATGTTAGCCCTGGTTGCCTGCCTTGTGAAAGTACTGTGGACAGCACACCCACTGTCGCCTGTACAATGTATGGTACATCATTGTATTAAATATAAGATTGTTTTGGACATTTGTGTTAGAGAAAACATATGTTGAAGAATTGGGTCTGCTAGAAAGGAAGCACTTTTGGAAATAGAAAGTCTACAAATGGCCTAGTGTTACTGCAGGGTGTGTTCCAGAGGGACACACACACACACACACACACACACACACACACACACACACACACACACACACACACACACACACACACACACACACACACACACCTTGTAGATCGCCAACATCATAATATCATTAAACATCATTAAACATTGTTCACAGCTGGAGATGAACGGACATATGACGGCGGTATGGGAGAACAACTGAGTTACGAAAACTCAGTTCACTTTATAGGTCCCGTCAAATGGCCGATTTTCTACATAGACGTGGATTGAATAGGGACAAAGAAATGGGACAGCCGTGTAGGGAATGCATTGGAGTCTATGAGCTCACGCGAATACATGAACCACGTGACCAGCCCGTTTTCTGCCCCCCGTTGGCGCAAGTTGCGCAACAATGACCATAGCTTGGCTAAAAACCAGCGTGACGACGTATCGTCTTTGATACCGTTCTAACCAAGTATTCTGTCAAGTGAAAACAGTGCAGCTCGCCTATTGAAGTGTATGAGAACGCAATGCGTCCGTGTTTAAACACTGAAATCAGCGCACCGCCGCCGTAGTAGCATGTCATCCCACAGCCATTAGCAGAATGCTATATAGAGTACCCGCCATTGGACTGGCACCATGAAGTCAACGGAGTTGGTCTAACTCTGCCCCTAAAATCAAAGTAAAGTTGCGCCAATGAGGGGTCAGAAACTGAGACTGTTCTGCAGGGGTTTGAAATAAGCTACATTGTAATCAATGAGGCGTGTGGCAAAGACGTCGATATTGAACAATACGTTCGGTACAATGACAACTAATGTGTTGTCATGTCTATGTCGTAGGCCTAGGCCTACTACAGAACAATGTAAAATATACATAGAGGTTTAAGGTAATTTCTGTTGGGCTGTTGCCTCGGTCCTATGCATTTATACCTGTAAAGTTGATAACGCAGTCATGTATGCACGCACGCGCGCATCATGTGATTAAATGGGTAGAAGCAGTGTGGTAAATATTCGCAAGTTAGGAATCCTTACTTTGAGCAAAAGTGGAAAAGTTTGTGTGTCTTTGCTGGGAACACATGCATACGTGCATGCACAATGATGTGCTTTACATGCAGTATTTTTGTTGAGAAAGATTTGAAAAGTTGATATGTCTTTGCAGAGAGAAACACGCAAGCATAAGTGTTAAGTATTACCTTTTTTTGCTGCCGTTAGATGTCCTTTCCAACTTTTGGCCTTAGAGATGTCGTGTCCAAAATGTCGTGTTAAAATCCATGGTTTGTTTGGAGGAGGGATGTGAGGAGAACAGCGTTCCGAGACCCTTGCTCACGGAACGGTAGGCTACTTGTGAGGAGCTACAGCCAGCATGGCGTCAGCATTGCAGCGCAGCCGTTTTCCCAGCGTAATCATTGCACCTTCCGGTGCAGCTTAGCGTAACCATTGTTGCACCAGCGCAACCCATTGCAACGCAGCTTGCAACCCATTGCAACGCAGCCAGCGCAACAATTGCAGCTTCCGGTGCAGCTTGCCAAATGTATATATGGATGGATAATCTTAACCTTGATTCAACCATGTTATAATCAAGATTGAAAGAATGTTGAATTACACAAACATTGATTCAACCAATGTAGACAATGAATCAACCTTGATTCAACCATGTCAGAATCAATATTGAAAGAATGTTGAATTACAAACATTGATTCAACCAATGTAGACAATGAATCAACCTTGATTCAACCATGTTATATCAAGATTGAAAGAATGTTGAATTACACAAACATTGATTCAACCATTGTAGACAATGAATCAACCTTGATTCAACCATGTTATAATCAAGATTGAAAGAATGTTGAATTACACAAACATTGATTCAACCAATGTAGACAATGAATCAACCTTGATTCAACCATGTTATAATCAATATTGAAAGAATGTTGAATTACACAAACATTGATTCAACCAATGTAAACAATGAATCAACCTTGATTCAACCATGTTATAATCAAGATTGAAAGAATGTTGAATTACACAAACATTGATTCAACCATTGTAGACAATGAATCAACCTGGATTCAACCATGTTATAATCAAGATTGAAAGAATGTTGAATTACACAAACATTGATTCAACCAATGTAGACAATGAATCAACCTTGATTCAACCATGTTATAATCAAGATTGAAAGAATGTTGAATTACACAAACATTGATTCAACCAATGTAGACAATGAATCAACCTTGATTCAACCATGTTATAATCACCATTGAAAGAATGTTGAATTACACAAACATTGATACAACCATGATATAATCAAGATTGAAAGAATGTTGACTTCCACGGACATTGATTCAACCAATGTAGACAATGAATCAACCTTGATTCAACCATGTTATAATCAAGATTGAAAGAATGTTGAATTACACAAACATTGATTCAACCAATGTAGACAATGAACCAACCTTGATTCAACCATGTTATAATCAATATTGAAAGAATGTTGAATTACACAAACATTGATTCAACCAATGTAGACAATGAATCAACCTTGATTCAACCATGTTATAATCAAGATTATAAGAATGTTGAATTACACAAACATTGATTCAACCATTGTAGACAATGAATCAGCCTTGATTCAACCATGTTATAATCAAGATTGAAAGAATGTTGAATTACACAAACATTGATTCAACCATTGTAGACAATGAATCAAACTTTATTCAACCAGGTCATAATCAGCATTGAAACAACGTCGAATTCCAGCAACATTAATTCAACCATATATATATTATATTATACATATGTTTTAACAAACAATGTTGTTAAAAGGGCCATGTGAGGTTGCCCGATTGGCAGGAGGGTCCAAAAACAGTTGAAGTCTTTAGGGGGTTATTTAGACCCAAATCTTGAACCATGTGCATTTATACAGTGAACCGAAAAAATACAGAAAAAAATAATACTGGCCACAAAACAAAAAAAAAAAGAACAGAGGACAAACGTAACACAAACAAACAAAACAACAAAAAAAACACAAACAAAGGACAAATGACAAAAAAAAAAAAAAAAAAAAAAAAAAAAAGCTGTGCACACAAGGTGTGCACAGCTTGGCTGTTAGACAGAACTGGAGAGCCCTCTCAGAAGTCTCCCTTATATACAGTAGGGTGGATCCCACCACCAAGAGGGTTCTCAATTAAGTGAAAAGCAGCTGATTTACAAGCTCACTTTACTCAAATACAAGCAATATAAATCAATAGCAATAAATATCAGCTGCTAGACCAACATCCCTATGCTCTACATAACTTTATATTGTATAGTAACCAGATTTTAATCATTTAGGTTTGTAATCCACCCCTCTCCTCCCACAGCACTTGGCACCTTCCACACTCTATTTCAGCCAATGGCTGCCTCTGCTCTGGTTTGGCAGTGGAGCTGAGCAGAGGGCAAGTGCTTTGGTGGAGACAAGGTGACAAACAAATGATGAACAATAAAATGTTTTCTCTGAAATGACTGTTGTATTATTTCAAGTTAACTCATTATGGACCAATGCATTGACAGATTTTATATCATGAATAATAAATAATACTCATCAAGAATAATAATGAATAATACATGAAATGAATTAAAGCAGTCATGCACAAACAATGTCTCTCAGGCTCTCTGCCCCACACCCCACAGACACTGGCAGTAGCACCCAACCCAACCCGGCCGGTGATGTTATATTGATTGGATTTGCTTTGTGTGTTTGTGTGGGTGCTTAGTGCTTCTTCTAAAGAGTTTTGTATAGGGCACGGGCTGCCCCGTGCTTTATTGGGGCTCTGGGGACTCTGAACAAGTCAGTATCTGGTGTGACTATCACCATTTGCCTCATGCAGTGCGACACATCTTCCCATAGAGTTTGTCAGATTGTCAATTGTGGCCTGTGGAATGTTGATCCACTCCTCTTGAATGGCTGTACGAAGTTGCTGGATATTAGTTGGAATTCTCACTTCCCAATTCCCACTAATATCCAGCAATTTCACACAAGCATTGAATAGGAGTTGACCAACATTCCACTGGCCACAATTGACAATCTGATAAACTTGCACACCTGTGATCTAACCATGATCTGCATCTTGATGTGGAACACCTGTGAGGTGGATTGGATTATCTCAGGGAAATTCAACATTGAAAATGGATTATCTATCCTATGTTAAAACAACATGGGGAAATTCAACAATGAAAATAGATGATCTAAACTATGTTAAAATAATGTAGGGAAAATCAACATTGAAAATAGATGATCTATACTACGTTAAAACAACGTAGAGAAATTCAACATTGAAAATAGATGATCTATACTACGTTAAAATAACGTAGGGAAATTCAACATTGAAAATAGATGATCTACACTATAGGTTAAAACAATGTGGGGAAATTCATCATTGAAAATAGATGATCTATACTACGTTAAAACAACGTAGGGAAATTCAACATTGAGAATAGATGATCTATACTATACGTTAAAACAACATAGGGAAATTCAACATTGCAAATAGATGATCTATACTACGTTAAAACAACGTAGGGAAATTCAACATTGAGAATAGATGATCTATACTATATGTTAAAACAACGTAGGGAAATTCAACATTGAAAATAGATGATCTATATTACGTTAAAACAACGTAGGGAAATTAAACATTGAAACAAAGAGCATCTATACCACGTTAAAACAATGTAGGGAAAATCAACAACGAAACAAAGAGCATCTATACCACCTTAAAACAATATAGGGAAATTAAACATTGAAAATAGATCATGTATTCCATGTTAAGACAATGTAGGGCAATTAAACATTGAAACAAAGAGCATCTATACCACGTTAAAGCAACGTAGGGAAATTAAACATTGAAACAAAGAGCATCTATACCACGTTAAAACAACGTAGGGAAATTAAACATTGAAACAAAGAGCATCTATACCACGTTAAAGCAACGTAGTCAAATTCAACATTGAAAATAGATCATGTATTCCATGTTAAGACAATGTAGGGCAATTAAACATTGAAACAAAGAGCATCTATACCACGTTAAAGCAACGTAGTCAAATTCAACATTGAAAATAGATCATGTATTCCATGTTAAAACAATGTAGTGAAATTAAACATTGAAACAAAGAGCATCTATACCACGTTAAAGCAACGTAGGGAAATTAAACATTGAAACAAAGAGCATCTATACCACGTTAAAACAACGTAGGGCAATTAAACATTGAATCAAAGAGCATCTATACCACCTTAAAACAATATAGGGAAATTAAACATTGAAAATAGATCATGTATTCCATGTTAAGACAATGTAGGGCAATTAAACATTGAAACAAAGAGCATCTATACCACGTTAAAACAACGTAGGGCAATTAAACATTGAATCAAAGAGCATCTATACCATGTTGAAACAACGTAGTCAAATTCAACATTGAAAATAGATCATGTATTCCATGTTAAGACAATGTAGTGAAATTAAACATTGAAACAAAGAGGATCTATACCACGTTAAGACAATGTCGGGAATTTAAACATTGAAACAAAGAGCATCTATACCACGTTAAAACAACGTAGTCAAATTCAACATTGAAAATAGATCATGTATTCCATGTTAAGACAATGTAGGGCAATTAAACATTGAAACAAAGAGCATCTATACCACGTTAAAGCAACGTAGTCAAATTCAACATTGAAAATAGATCATGTATTCCATGTTAAGACAATGTAGGGCAATTAAACATTGAAACAAAGAGCATCTATACCACGTTAAAGCAACGTAGTCAAATTCAACATTGAAAATAGATCATGTATTCCATGTTAAAACAATGTAGTGAAATTAAACATTGAAACAAAGAGCATCTATACCACGTTAAAACAATGTCGGGAAATTAAACATTGAAACAAAGAGCATCTATACCACGTTAAAACAACGTAGTCAAATTAAACATTGAATCAAAGAGCATCTATACCATGTTGAAACAACGTAGTCAAATTCAACATTGAAAATAGATCATGTATTCCATGTTAAGACAATGTAGTGAAATTAAACATTGAAACAAAGAGGATCTATACCACGTTAAGACAATGTCGGGAATTTAAACATTGAAACAAAGAGCATCTATACCACGTTAAAACAACGTAGTCAAATTCAACATTGAAAATAGATCATGTATTCCATGTTAAGACAATGTAGGGCAATTAAACATTGAAACAAAGAGCATCTATACCACGTTAAAGCAACGTAGTCAAATTCAACATTGAAAATAGATCATGTATTCCATGTTAAGACAATGTAGGGCAATTAAACATTGAAACAAAGAGCATCTATACCACGTTAAAGCAACGTAGTCAAATTCAACATTGAAAATAGATCATGAATTCCATGTTAAAACAATGTAGTGAAATTAAACATTGAAACAAAGAGCATCTATACCACGTTAAAACAATGTCGGGAATTTAAACATTGAAACAAAGAGCATCTATACCACGTTAAAACAACGTAGTCAAATTAAACATTGAGAATAGATCATGTATTCCATGTTAAAACAATGTAGTGAAATTCAACATTGAATATAGATCATGTATTCTATGTTAAAACAATGTAGGGAAATTCAACATTGAAAATAGATCATGTATTCCATGTTAAAACAACGTAGGGAAATTAAACATTGAAAATAGATCATGTATTCCATGTTAAAACAATGTAGGGAAATTAAACATTGAAACAAAGTGCATCTATACCACGTTAAAGCAACGTAGTCAAATTCAACATTGAAAATAGATCATGTATTCCATGTTAAAACAATATAGTGGAATTCAACATTGAAAATAGATCATGTATTCCATGTTAAAACAATGTAGTGGAATTCAACATTGAAAATAGATCATGTATTCCATGTTAAAACAATGCAGGGAAACTCAACATCGAAAATAGATCATGTATTCCATGTTAAAACAATGTAGGGAAATTCAACATTGAGAAAGAGAGCATCTATACCACGTTAAGACAACCTATAGGAATTTCAACATTGAAAATAGATTATCTATACCACGTAAAAACAACGTAGTGGAAGTCAACATTGAAAATAGATCATGTATTCCATGTTAAAACAATGTAGGGAAATCCAACATTGAAAATAGATCATGTGTTCCATGTTAAAACAATGTAGGGAAATTAAACATTGAAAAAAGAGCATCTATACCACGTTGAAACAACCTATAGGAATTTCAACATTGAAAATAGATTATCTATACCATGTTAAAACAACGTAGTGGAATTCAACATTGAAAAGACAACATATGTACCATGTCAAATCAACGTAGCAAAATTCAACATTGAAAATACAACATATAAACAATGTCAAATCAACTTCGGCAAATTCAACATTGAAAATATGACATCTATTCTAAATAGATTCAACAATAGTTTTTCAATTGTTGAAACGGTAGCTGTAAATAAATATTGAATCAGCATAGCTTTTTCAACCTCAACCAAAAATCAACCAATCTGACCCAAATCCAACGTTGAATCAATGCATTTTGCTATCTGGGTAACCAAATATAACTCATTGAGAGCTACGTAAACGTGAAACACGTTTCATGTTTCACGTTTGGTTTCATGTTTCGTGTTTACACTCTCAAGAGTTAAAATATTTATTATGTGAATTATCCCAAGTCTACACAACTAGAGAATGTAGAAGATTAATGGTCATTTTGATCTGTATGTTTGACTGTTTTGTTTTCCCAAATCCGGCGTGGAATTGTGGACAAAAAGCTAAATAAATCTTTAGTTTTGGGGTCTGTGGGGCTAAAATATCATCAAATGGTGGTCCTCCGTGGCTCAAATGCTGAATAAATAGTGGTCCCTGGTGTCAAAAAGGTTGAAAACCACTGATCTAGGGTCATGATCTGAATTCGTAGCTCGGCAAAATATTTCTTGTAAGAATCACTTTAAATGCAGAAGGGATTTTCTCCAAGTCCCCAACTCCCCTGACAAATTCTCAAATAAGTAAATAAATAAATAAATGACATATTTTTAAATCGTAAATCATAATACGGTGGTGAAGGTTTTCTTCATCCGCCACACACACACACACACACACACACACACGCACACACACACACACACACACACACACACACACACACACACACACACACACACACGCAGGACGACGCACACTCATTGTTCTCATGGTGCCAAATGGTTTGAATCATTTGTGAAATATGTGGCTGCGACAGATGTCTGGATGTTGTGAGTAACGGAGATAAAGTGGATGTGTCAGCACAATGGAAGGTTTAAAAAAAAAAAAAAAACACAAACAGATTGTGTTCAGATGGATTAATTTATTCCCTGACAGATTCCATATCAACAGCCTCTGAAGCAGGGGCGGATCTAGGCATGGGGGGGGGGGGGGGGGGGGGGGGGGGGGGGGGGGGGGGGGGGGGGGGGGGGGGGGGGGGGGGGGGGGGGGGGGGGAGTGCCCCCCTAAATGCCCTGACTGTCCCACCAAACATGGTGGCATGCAAACAACCCAAATCTCGAAGATATTTCAAATTAAAGTGCTTATATTTAAAACGATGTGAAACACTACTACTGCTACTAACTAACTACAGCTGTGTCACCACTAAACCAACAGCATTTCATCATTGACAACAGAAAACTCTCTGAGTCAGACCTTTAGCTTTATGCATGCTGCGTGTCTGTTGCAACTTCAACAACAACTGATGTTGTTATTGATGCTTTACTTGACTAATAAAAGTCCTGTAACTGAAAATGGTATGGGTGCGACTTCGCGCCACGGGTGATGAAGCCGCCCCCATACCATTTTCTCTTGCCCCTCAATTGGGAAATGTTACATCCGCCCCTAGTCAGTTGCAAGTAGGAAAGGCAGATATATCAACCATTATATTGTTAAAAATGACTATTTTTGTTTGTTATTGAAAAGTCGTTACAACAAAGTTTACAGAGATGTATAGAGCCACACAATCAGGAAAATGTACAGTACTAGAGGTTGGGCCGGCCGGCCGGTCCGTCGGTCCGTCGGTCCGTCGGTCCGCCGGTCCGCCGGTCCGCCGGTCCGCCGGTCCGCCGGTCCGCCGGTCCGCCGGTCCGCCGGTCCGCCGGTCCGCCGGCCTAGTGTCTAGAGTGAGACAGCTATGCCTATATATGGACATGCCTATATATGGACATGCCTATATATGGACACCCAGCGTTACACGTGTTACGCGTTACACCTTTATCCCAGAACTCAAATGTATAATAGGATATAAAGGACCTTAATTCTTCCAATTATGATTGAATAGGGGCGGGCCTTGGTGCATGTGCTGTTGGTCTGTTGGGAGGGGGGATTCTAAGTCACCCAAATGGCAGAATGCTCCTTTATTTTATTTTTCACCACAAAAGCCCGCATATATCATTATGAGCCTATTTCACAGCCAGCACGCGCTGGCCTCTAGTGGGGATACTGGGGGGACACCGACACTGGGGGGGACCCGACCACTGACTGTCATTGCACAAACGTTGTTATTCACCGGCGAATAAAACATTGTTTTGTGCAATGACAGTCAGTGGTCGGGTCTCCCCCAGTGTCGGTGTCCCCCCAGTATCCCCACTAGAGGCCAGCGCGTGCTGGCTGTGAAATAGGCTCATTGGTTGATATAAGTTACGATCGTTACGCAGTTTGGCAAACAGATTAAAACAATAGACTGAAATGTCAGGGAGGAGCAGTGAGGAAGATATCCATTAACTAAATGTCAGGGAGGAGCAGTGAGGAAGATATCCATTAACTAAATGTCAGGGAGGAGCAGTGAGGAAGATATCCATTAACTAAATGTCAGGGAGGATCAGTGAGGAAGATATCCATTAACTAAATATAGTGAGAAAGATATCCATTAACTAAATATAGTGAGGGAGATATCCATTAACTAAATGTCGCCAGATGCTGAAAAAGGGTATTTGAATATCAACGAAGGCGAGCGTGTAGCTGTAGCTCGTTATTATAATTATAACATTTCATTCTGTAGCTCGTTATTATAATTATAACGGTTCATTCTGTAGCTCGTTATTATAATTATAACGTTTCATTCTGTACCTCGTTATTATAATTATAACGGTTCATTCTGTAGCTCGTTATTATAATTATAACGGTTCATTCTGTAGCTCGTTATTATAATTATAACGTTTCATTGGTGTGGGCCTTCATTAGAACAATCACATGGCCTGTCATAGTGATGACATCACAGAAGATCTGTAGTATAGAACGTAGTGTGGAACGATCCATGATTATCCAGCATTGCATTGTAAAACATTGATGTATATATACGCCGCTCTGTTTGTAATGACAATGGCGACCCCTGCTGGTGAAATAAAGAACTGTAAAACAGATCTGTAGTATAGAACGTAGTATGGAACGTTCCATGATTACCCAGCATTGATGTAAAACATCGATGTATATGTACGCCGTTCTGTTTGTAATGACAATGGCGACCCCTGCTGGTGAAATAAAGGACTGTAAAACAGAGGGAATGAACTATTGGACATAATATGTAAATGTTTGATGCATTCCATTACTTGTACTGTGGAGCGATCTTCTGTGACATCATCACTATGACAGGTCATGTGACAGGCACAGTAAAATGGCGCCTCCCTTGGGTTGAAAACATTAATTATGTCTAAGAGCTTATTTTATGTGTTCTAAATGTTCAATTCTAGTTATAGAGGGCAAGTATAATGTATTATCCATATTTGTCTCATCAGCCAGAGTTCCTTTTAAAGAAGAGAAGAGAAAAACACTGTGCCTTAAGACTTAACATCCCAGACAGCTTGACATTCAAGTTTGTAGTCCTACTAATAATTACTTAGTAAGTAATTACTTAGTAGGACCGTATCTAGGAATGGGCAATGCCCCCCTAAATGCCCCGACTGCCCCACCAAACAATCTGAATTTCAAAGATATCTCTAATTAAAGTGCTTATATATGAGCACGGTCGTCGACGGTCGAGCGTTGCTTTGGCCCGTCCTGCTACACAATTAGCCTCCATATTAGTGTCGTTTCTGACACGGAAAACGTGGATTCCTTCAGAAAACTGTCAGGCTTTAGACAACATCTTGTAGAGTCTGATGTCGGGTGATAAAATGCCTGCGTAGTGAGTAGTAAAGTGATAAAATGCTGCGTAGTGAGTTGTAAAGTGATAAAATGCCTGCGTAGTGAGTTGTAAAGTGATAGAATGCCTGCGTAGTGAGTTGTAAAGTGATAAAATGCCAACATAGTGAGTTGTAAAGTGATAGAATGCCTGCGTAGTGAGTTGTAAAGTGATAAAATGCCTGCGTAGTGAGTTGTAAAGT
>CM076965.1:9035179-9040179 GCA_039105355.1 Benthosema pterotum
GTTGTGCTTCAGGTGATGTGATGTTTCCAACACAGCGGTGCAGTGGGGGACCACCAGACGGACCACCAGTTGTTGTATTTCTGCTGCTGGTTGCCAGATGATGTGACAGACCACCAGTTGTTGTATTTCTGCTGCTGGTTGCCAGATGATGTGACAGACCACCAGTTGTTGTATTTCTGCTGCTGGTTGCCAGATGATGTGACAGACCACCAGTTGTTGTATTTCTGCTGCTGGTTGCCAGATGATGTGACAGACCACCAGTTGTTGTATTTCTGCTGCTGGTTGCCAGATGATGTGACAGACCACCAGACGGACCACCAGTTGTATTTCTGCTGCTGGTTGCCAGATGATGCCGCGGCAGAGGGGAGAAGGTTTGGAGCCGCAATGGGTAGATTCAACCTCATGTCTCTGTCTTTATAGTTGAGACTATAGTTGAGTGTTTATTTGACAACTTTAGAGTTGATGCAACCACCTGACTGAAGCCTGATGGAGGTATACAGGTATAGGACTGGATTCCAGTCAATGTGGCTGATGTAAATTGATGTAAATCAATAAAATTGATGTTAATCAAATTCATGTAAATTGAGTTACTCTAGGATACTCTAGTTAAGATAACACGACCCCCATCATTTTCTACTGGTTTGTAGAGAAAGAACATTGAATGTAAAAAAAAAAAAAAGTACAGCCACGATTAGCCTATAACATGACCCAATTTTTAGGACCAAACAGCGTATAGTCTTATGTTAAAGCCGATAGATTATTTATTGTATCTCAGTGTGTACGTAGTGTAGGTAGGTAAAGATTTATCTGTCATTAAGTGAATTTAAGGTATTGTTTTTGTAGTTATTTGGGCTTCAGACAGACAGACAGACAGACAGACAGACAGACAGACAGACAGACAGACAGACAGACAGACATGCTGCTGTGTCTGGTTCTCCTCTCCATGCTGGGTGCATGGCAGCAGCGCACGCTTCTCACGGCGCACTCCGCTGCCGCCGCCGCGAACCCCGCGGCTCCTGCGGCTCCTGCGGCTCCTGCGGCCGCCGCCAGCACCACAGGGAGTCGCTTCGTGTGCAACGCCATCCCGCCTGGCGCAGAGCTGCCAGGCTGCAGCTACAGCGGACCGCCGGGGGAGGGCTACGACAACCGGCTCCAGAGCGCTAGCGGCGGTAGCGGCGGTAGCGTTAGCGGTAGCGTTAGCGCTGGGGACCAGGAGCTCCGCAGCATGCTGCTACAGCTCCGGGAGACGATCGTCCAGCAGAAGGAAACCATCCAGAGCCAACAGGGGACGATCAAGGAGCTGAACCTGAAGCTGGCGCGATGCGAGGAGGGGGGAGGAGGAGGGGGGTCCGCCAGGAGGAAGAACACCATGAGGGACCACCTGCCTCCCGCCGTGGACCAGCTGGGAAGGACCATGCAGACCCTGAAGGGAAGACTGGAGAGTCTGGAGGTGAGAGAGAGCAACAGCTTCTCATTACCAGCCTCTTGTCAAGCATAGCATCAGAATGAGAAGCTATGGAATGTGCTTAGCAACACTAAACCTGCATTCTATAACTAAAAAAATACAGATAAAACACCTCCAATACCTTTATTTCATTCATAAATAGAAAATATTTCACTCAATAGGGACTGCTCCTGTCGCAGGTTGATGATGTCACATGAGACTGTGTGGTTCAGCCCTATGGATTATGTGCAATGCACATGCTGATAAACATATTTAAAATATTGCTTTCGTGCTCATATTACAGTTACAAAGTATAAAAAGTTGTTGTAATTTAAAATAAGTTGTTTTTTGTTAGCATATGCATTCCATATAGTCCATTGGGCTAAATGACACAAGCTTGTGTGACATCATCAAATTGCAACAGGAGCACTCCCTGCAGTGAAAGATTCTATATTTATGGAAGAACTAAGATACTCATAGGCGTGCATAGAAAGACATCAAGGGGGGTTTGAGCACCCCCTAGTGGCCCTCTCTGGACCAACATGCCCTTTTTAAAATGTACATTTGAGAAAACAGCGCTTGTTGCGCTTTTTATGCCCCCTCAATGTCGCAACTCTGCTACTAAAGTTGGCTCAAATGCCCCTCCTAGTAGAAGACTCTTCCACTAGGAGGGGCATTCGAGTCCAGTCCAGTGCAGTAGGTTTGCAACACTACCACTTTGTGTCAGAAGATGGCACTGTTGTCCACAAGAGTCATGGCCTGTTTTAAAGGGAAGGGGATCTGCTTTCATTCTAAGGGACAGGAGCTTGAAATTCAGTTTTTATGAACAGTCATCGGAGAAGACGCCATTATTTTTCTTCAAGCCATTTTATATAGCAGTAGCCTAATGTGTTTGTATAGTTGTACTTGTAGATGCTGAAATGCTGTTTTCTATGCGTTTTTAACCCCCCAAAACTTAATTTGAAATATCCTTGGTTGTTTTGCATGCCATCGTGTTTGGTGGGGCAGACTGGGCATTTAGGGGAAACCAAACAGTCCAACATACAGATCAAAATGTCCATTATTCTTTTACATTCTCTAGTTGTGTAGACTTGGGATAATTCACATGATGAATATCTTAACTCTTGAGAGCGTAAACATGAAACCAAATGGACCCGCAAGGGTCCATTTGGTTTCATGTTTACTGCTACTACTACTACTACTAATGCTACTACTGCTGGCGGCGTGTCTCCCCCGCGTCATCAGTGCCCATACCCGAGGTGGGGTTGGCAAAAGGGCCTTTCTGTGTGGAGTTTGCATGTTCTCCCCATGTCCCCTAGGGTAGATACCCTCACAAAAACATGCAGTAATCCTGGGCCTTTAAGGGGGCTGTCCCAAGGGGAACTCTCCACTGTGCTGAAATCCTTTAGGGAAGCTCTTCATGGTGCTGAAATCCTTTAGGGGAGCTGGCCCTGGGGGAGCTCTCCATGGTGCTGAAATCCTTCAGGGGCGCTGCCCCAAGGGGATCTCTCCATGGTGCTGAAATCTTTTAGGGGAGGTGTCCCGAGGAGAGCTCTCCATGGTGCTGAAATCCTTCAGGGGCGCTGCCCCAAGGGGATCTCTCCATGGTGCTGAAATCTTTTAGGGGAGTTGTCCCGAGGAGAGCTCTCCATGGTGCTGAAACTCTCCCTCTCCAGGGTGCTGAAGCTGTAAAGGCTCTTTCAGAGTCTGGAATTTCGGTGCCCACCGCGACCACGCTCAGAGCACCGCACCGCGCGCTATTATATAGTCTGTCACCACCGCGACCACCGCTATTTCATATACCACTAGCAGCACCTCGCCCTCCCTCCCCTGTTCTCCTCGCGTCCATTGTTGTTTATTTTCCCCTCTGCTTTTCTCTACTTCCTACCTCAATTATAATAAATTCTGCTGCTTTCATGTTTATTTCGTATTCTATTTATGTCATTGTGTCTATCATTGAATCCCTTCGTTCTCCTCCTGGCCGTCGTGCTGTGGTGTGTTTTCTTTTCTTTCTTTTTTTTACCAGCTGGCAGCCGTTAAAAACAAGTACTGGAACCACCGCGGTGCGGTGGTTAGTAAAATCCGAGAGGAGGGCTGGGAGGTGCGGTGGTAGCGGTGGTATGACGTCATATTGTAGGAAACGGTGGTCGCGGTGGTCGCGGTGGCCACCGAAAAGCCAACTCTGAATAGGCCTTAAGACTCTCCAAGAGACTCCATTCAGGAGAGGGCTTTGGATTTTATACTTTTAAAGGAGAATTCCACCCATAGGAGAACACCATCGTACAGTGATATCAGACCAACCACAATTAGCCAGCCCTCTCACCAAACCCTTCGACTTAGAAGAACTCGAAAATGCAATCAGAAAGCTGAAACCCGGAAAAGAGCACGGATTGATGACATACTGGTGAAAATGTTAAAGCACCTCGGACCTAACGCAAAGCCGTGGCTCCTTGAGATGCTGAACACATGCTTAGCACAGAAAACCATCCCTTCTGTCTGGAGAAAGGCCAATGTCGTTCCCTCCTCTGCATCACCTACAAGCTCTATGAGAGGCTGCTGCTCCAACGTCTCATCCCAATCATAGACACCATGCTGACTAAAGACCAAGCTGGTTTCTGCCCTGGCACCTCTTGTGCTGAACAGTTACTCAACCTCAACCAACTCATTGAGGATGGGTTTGAAGAAGAGCAAATAACTAGGGCAGCATTCATTCATCTCACTGCTGCCTATGACACCGACGATCACCACACAATGGTCAGAAAACCACTGGACATGACTGGTGACCTGAACCTGTGCCAGATCATTAAAAGCCTTCTCAACAACAGACGCTTCTACGCCCACCTAAATGACCAGAGGAGTAAATGGAAAGCCCAAAAGAATGTCCTCCCACAAGGAAGTGTGCTTGCCCCCTCCTTTTCAATATTTAGACCAACCAGAAACTCTTCAATAGACACCGAGTTTGTGTTTTTAGCTCATTTGGTTCAGAGGTTAGAGCCAAAACCTTATTTCTGTGTGCTAATATTGTGGTCGCCATATTGTGGCGGCCATATTGGATTTCATGAAAAGTTCCAATACAAAAAAATGTTTGTCTTTACATAATTGATCAACCTGTTAAGTTTCGTGGAAATATCTCTCAGTTTAAAATTTTGCCCTATTCACCCCCCATTATATCTAATAGGGGCTAATATTGCGGCGGCCATATTGGGTTTCCAGCAAAAAATTGACCGGTTTCCATATAGGTTGTGATCCTACTGGGTCATAGATAATATTTCTGGTGGACAACTGTATCCCCACCCAATGAAAGGTAATATCAGTGGTTTTCATCCAGTGGTTCTGAGAGTTGCAGGTGGAACGTTGGTTAACCAGATACCCGGGGGGCAAAGGGGGCAAAGGGGGGTGTGCTGCATTTGCCATAACATAAAAGGTATGATGCACACTTGGGTGGGCTCTGCCCACCCCTGCCCCCCCTCTAGATCAGGCCCTGATCCCCACAGAGCAGAGAGAGGCAGGGGAGAACAGCTCTGCCCCCCCTGCCCCCCCTCTAGATCCGACCCTG
>CM076965.1:9042679-9057679 GCA_039105355.1 Benthosema pterotum
GAACCTTGAAGAAGATGCATGATTGTAACATTGGATGAATGAGCGTGTGTGAAACCCACCCATTTTCAACATTTTACTATGTCACTAATATACCTTAGAGAAGTGGGTTTTTAACCTTTTTGATTCCAGGGCCCACTATTTATTCAGCATTTAGGCCACAGACCACCATTTGATGACATTTTTAGCTCCACAGACCCCAAAACTAAGGATTTAGTTTGATTGTGTCCACAATTCCAGGCTGGATTTGGAAAACAAAAGAGGCAAATCTAGATAAAAAAAAAATGGCCATTCTCCTACATTCTCTAGTTTGCCTGATTCAGATGATAAATATTTTAACTTTCTTGAGAGTGTAAACATGAAACCAAATGGGACCCTTATCAGTTATAGGACTTTTATTAGGCAACAGACACGCAGCATGCATAAAGCTAAAGGTCTGACTCAGAGAGTTTTCTGTTTTCAATGATGAAATGCTGTTGGTTTAGTGGTAACACAGCTGTAGTTAGTTAGTAGCAGTAGTAGTGTTGGTAGTGTAGTCTTTCATAAGCACCCCCCCCCCCCCCCCCCCCCCCCATGCCCATGCCTAGATCCGGCCCTGATAACACTGAACTTTATTATAAAATCCAAGTGAGTAAACCAGCCGACCAGTAGAGGGCAGTAATACGCCTTGCAGCGTCTGCACTGGCAAGAAAAACAAAACAAGAAGAAGAAGAAGGAGAAGGAGGAAGTGTCTGGTGTTGTTTTACATCATGTTGACATGTAGACCTCTAGTCTAGATGAACATTCAGGTAGAATGAAGAAGGAATCATGTTGACTCACCTCTAGTCTAGATGAACATTCAGATAGAATGAAGAAGGAATCATGTTGACTCACCTCTAGATGAACATTCAGATAGAATGAAGAAGGAATCATGTTGACTCACCTCTAGATGAACATTCAGATAGAATGAAGAAGGAAGTGTCTGGTGTTGTTTACATCATGTTGACATGTAGACCTCTAGTCTAGATGAACATTCAGGTAGAATGAAGAAGGAAGTGTCTGGTGTTGTTAACATCATGTTGACATGTAGACCTCTAGTCTAGATGAACATTCAGGTAGAATGAAGCAGGAAGTGTCTGGTGTTGTTTACATCATGTTGACTTACCTCTAGATGAACATTCAGATAGAATGAAGAAGGAATCATGTTGACTCACCTCTAGATGAACATTCAGATAGAATGAAGAAGGAATCATGTTGACTTACCTCTAGTCTAGATGAACATTCAGGTAGAATGAGGAAGGAATCATGTTGACTTACCTCTAGATGAACATTCAGATAGAATGAAGAAGGAAGTGTCTGGTGTTGTTTTACATCATGTTGACATGTAGACCTCTAGTCTAGATGAACATTCAGGTAGAATGAAGAAGGAAGTGTCTGGTGTTGTTTACATCATGTTGACATGTAGACCTCTAGTCTAGATGAACATTCAGGTAGAATGAAGCAGGAAGTGTCTGGTGTTGTTTTACATCATGTTGACTTACCTCTAGAGGAACATTCAGATAGAATGAAGAAGGAATCATGTTGACTTACCTCTAGTCTAGATGAACATTCAGGTAGAATGAAGAAGGAAGTGTCAGGTGTTGACTTACCTTAATGAAGTGATAAAACCTCCATGTTGATCTGAACTATATGTTCAATGTTCTGGTGAATTCAGCTCAACAGCTACAGGAACAAGGTAGTGTGTGTGTGTGTGTGTGTGTGTGTGTGTGTGTGTGTGTGTGTGTGTGTGTGTGTGTGTGTGTGTGTGTGTGTGTGTGTGTGTGTGTGTGTGTGTGTGTGTGTGTGTGTGTGTGTGTATAAATGTATAAACATGATGGATTTGTGTTGCTGGTTTCATGTCAGGACATCAAAGTAATGTTGATTATTCATTTACATCAGTGGTTTTCAACCTTCTTGATCCCAGGTCCACGATTTATTCAGAATATTGATCCATGGACCACCATTTGGTGACATTTTAGCTCCACAGACCCCAAAACTAAATATTTATTTTGCTTTTGTCCACAGTTCCAGGCTGGAATTGGGAAACAAACCAGTCAAACATACAGATCAAAATGACCATTAATCTTCTACATTCTCTAGTTGTGTAGACTTGGACTAATTCAGATGGTGAATATTTTTAACTCTTGAGAGTGTAAACATGAAACCACATGGACCCGCAAGGGTCCATTTGGTTTCATTTTTACACTCTCATAGAGTAACATCTGGTTAACCAACTTTCCTCTTTCAACAGGTGGTCCACTGGTGATGAGACAATGTAAAGGAAATGTTCTATATGCATTAGGCCTGTCCCCGACTAAGGATGTCAATAGTCGAAATTAAATTTTATAGTCGACTGCCAGTCGACTGACCCCCCCCCCCCCCCCCCCCCCCCCCCCCGCGGCGGGCAAAAAAAGGCCTATAGCCTTTAAGCCTTTAAGTTTTTTTTTTTTTTTAATGAACAACAAAGCACAAAATACTTCGCATCTACACAATTAAAAATATAGACGAATTGTTATTTTTTAAGAATAAAAGACAAAAAACACTTTAAAAACTCAACAACAAAACACAACTTTGTTTCTTTCGTTGAATAAAACAAACATGTGCCTTAACACAAGAAAAACGGCACGGTTATCTTGATCGAGATATGAATTTTGAAGCAAATATACCTAGAACGACGGGGCATTCGCGGTCAGTTCGCCGTCCTCACCCTCCTCCTCCGCTAATCCTCACATTAGGATTTTCACAATGGATATTTGCATTTCATTTGCGATGAAAACTTCTAGGTGAATGAATCTACGCTGCATCGCTTGTCGATGCCCGTGTTACCGCACGGCCATGCCGCTGGCTCTGCAGTGGCGGAGTTTCTGGTCAAATCCAGGGCCGGATATACATGGGACAGGGGAGGGCAGTGCCCACCGGTGCGTCTTTCTCCTCAAATCAGAGGATACGAGGATCAAATTTCTTCTCTTATGACGTTTCTGACATATCTCATCAAATGAGGATAATTCCGGTTTCTTGGTGTGAAAAACCTTGGAGTTGCCCCATCTGGCAATCTTCCAGCCCCCCCTTGCCAGGCTCGATGAGTCCGGGTCTGTTTTTTCCCTTCTCCCTTCTTCCCCAAAAAAATGCGTCTCTTTTTTCTCTCTTTTACACTGGGGCGCAGACGAATGTTATAGGCCTGTGCAAAAAAGAAGAACGGCTTTTTCTGTCTTTTTAATGGATTAACACGGGCAGAAAATTGACTAGAGGCTAGGCCTAGCAATTACGTTTATTAATCATACCTGTGCTTTATGAAGAAGAACATTGCGCGGAGGAGGGCCTGTTGAATACGCCGGTCGGTGAGAAAAGAAAGATTTATAATGGGCAGCAAATGGATGTAAATACTCCTCGGGATGAGTGGATCTTTTAGATCCACCGTCTGTCAATCTCCCGGACCAGTGTTTTCTTGAGGGTTGTAATGGCAGTATCATTCATATCCTGCGATAAGCGCTCCGTCTGGGTTATCATTGGCGTGTTCTCCACTGGGCTTTTGTGAGATCAAGTGCACGGTCGGACTTTTTACTGACAGTTAAATCTGACAGCACTTCAACAATAGGCTCTCTCTGTTCATTTGTTCATGTTAGACATTAACCACCCCAACCCCGCAAGTGGAATGATAAAAAAAAAAAAAAAAAAAAAAAAAAAAACGACATTCGACTGGGAGGTTGTCAGTCGACAGCGCCCCCTATCGACTGACTAGTTGACTTGTCGACTAGTCGACTAGTTGAGGTCAGGCCTAATATGCATTATGAAGACTGAGGAGCCCTTCATAAAGATTAAGAACATTTAGTAGTTTAGTGTTGTTTTTCTTGTGATGAGAGAAATTCTAATAATTGAGTTTATTGTGATTATGTAGATTATATACATTAGTTCTATCTATCTAATAACTGAGTTTATTGTGATTATGTAGATTATATACATTAGTTCTATCTATCTAATAATTGAGTTTATTGTGATTATGTAGATTCTATACATTAGTTCTACAGTGTGATCCAGTGAGTCTCCAGTAGATTGTATATTATTATGTAGATTCTATACATTAGTTCTACAGTGTGATCATGGATTCCACCAGATTGAGGTCAGATCAGTCCCAGATGTAACATCTGGACTATAATCCACCATGCAGCTAATCTGCCTCTGCTCTGGGGCGGGGCTGAGATTAACCAATCACAGCCAGTCTGCCTCTGCTCTGGGGCGGGGCTGAGATTAACCAATCACAGCCAGTCTGCCTCTGCTCTGGGGCGGGGCTGAGATTAACCAATCACAGCCAGTCTGCCTCTGCTCTGGGGCGGGGCTGAGATTAACCAATCACAGCTAGTCTGCCTCTCCTCTGGGGCGGGGCTGAGATTAAACCAATCACAGCACACCACCTGCAGAGAGTCAGCGATACGATTGGTCAGGAGGAACGATGCATTGTTACCCATTTTAGACCTGTAACCAGTTTCTGGTGTTGCAATGCTTTTCTGCCGTAACGGTTCTCCATAGAAACAGGCCCACATAAGTTTGGAAACCTAACTTTGGGAATGATTTTCTCCACCTTAATAATTCCAACTATTGTGTCTCCTTTCATTTTAACCATTAATTAGTCACATTTCCAACAAGGTATGGCTTGTAGAGACATGTCTTGGTATCAGAGACACATACTGTCTCACTGTCCCACATACTGTCACATACTGATGTCTTGGTACAGTGGACAGCATGTCTCTGATGTCTTGTAACAGTGGACAGTATGTGTCTCTGATGTCTTGGTACAGTGGACAGTATGTGTCTCTGATGTCTTGGTACAGTGGACAGTATGTGTCTCTGATGTCTTGGTACAGTGGACAGTATGTGTCTCTGATGTCTTGGTACAGTGGACAGTATGTGTCTTTGATGTCTTGGTACAGTGGACAGTATGTGTCTCTGATGTCTTGGTACAGTGGACAGTATGTGTCTTTGATGTCTTGGTATCAGAGACACATACTGTCCCACTGTCCCACATACTGTCACATACTGATGTCTTGGTACAGTGGACAGTATATGTGACTAAACTCCACCCACGTTGAGTCATCTCGGGAAATGAAGTTGTCAGTAGAGGGATCTAAACTTGATTTTCTCTGAATATTTATTATTTGTGAAAAATGACCTGAAGCAACTTTATTAGTTGTTTCATACTAAAGCATACATGAGGTGAATGTTAGACCTTAAAACGCCGTGTAAACATGTTATAATTGAATTAATGTGAACTGTAATGACAGTTCTGACCATTATTACCTCATTCCTCCGGGCCGCGATCGGGCCGTTAGCTTAATTAGCTTAAAATGCTAACGGTTGTAATCTGATAAGTGCCTCTAGTATGGTAAATATGCGATGCCCGCCGTCATCAACAGAACGCGGACTTTGCGTGATTTTGAGCTCACATAACAGCCAGGTGGCATTCCACATAACCTATTAGTAGCGACGTTCTGTTAGTAAATCCATGTATAAAATATCAAAACATTGGATTCTTCTTCGTGGCGTTTTTTTTAGAGCCGGAACTACGTCACTATTCTCAGAGGAAAACAGACAAAGGGTTGCCATGTTGGCTTGTTGGCTTGTTTTCCGTCCATGTTAACCAACATTTTATTGGATATTATCCTCATCTGTTTCTGGTGACTACTATGTGTGATTGTATAATAATGGCAAAAAATCACCCTAGATACATAGTATTTATAATGATAATGCATCACAATTATTGTTGTTGTTCCATTCATGCATACAAACAATGGACTGTGGGGATGGTTATCTAAAAAAAAAAAAAAAACGTGGAGTACCTGCAAATTGGCCAATGTACTCAATGTCCATAACAATTAAACTGTAGTAGGCTACTGTTGGCATTCCTGCACAGCATACTATTAATTATAGACATACAGTACATGTGCCTAGCAGGGTTATTATAGTTATGGCTTTTTCATTCTACTTTAGTTTTAATTGTTTTTTTTTCCTACTAGTTTTTACTTTAAGAAAAAAGTTATCGTTTTGCTTTTTTTCGTTAGTTTTAGTTAACTATAAAAACCCGGATGCCTAGTAGTATTTTTCAACTATACAATATTATTGGACTTTTTGGCGTTATTGGCTTACTTCTCTCCAAATACTTGCAACAACAGAGAACAGACGGAGAGAGAAGAGAGTCAAGTTAGAGTTGGAAATACGTTCTATACAACGAGGGCGGCGCAAATAAGACAAACAACTAAAGTCTCTGCATGTTTATCTTTTATTATTACTACAAAACGATCTAAAATAAAGAGATCTAGGTGGACCGTTGCTGAGTTCAATGCATTTCTGCATAGACCTACTTTCGGTCCAGGACTTGTCTTTATTTGTTGACCCATTCTCAATACAAGTTTATACAACATACCCGCGGTAAATAATAAAAATAAGAGTCGCGTTATTTGTAGACTTAATAAGAACCAAAGTGCAGTACATTATGAACATTAACCACGTTATGTTGTTTAATAGATTACGTTTTAAACATTTTGGAACAAGAGTAAGCTTTGTTGTTGTGAACATCTGGGATAGGCTCTGGCCATTGTCACCTTCTAGAAAGTGGTACATTAACACATTGTGAACCACTAGATCAATACAACAAAAGCAAATACTTAATTTAATATGCATTAACCACTGTATGAATGGACACTAGTTAAAGGGGAATTCTACCCATTTTCTGTTACTGTCAATATACCTTTTTTCCTAGAAATGGAGGTCTGGGGGAAAAAAACATTAGCATGGTGAAACACAACTTCACGACAATAGAGTTGTGTTTCACCATGTACACTTGTATAATGGTTACTATGTATAAGTATCCTTTTAAAGTAAAAAATAGCCGTATAAAGGCGAAATGTATTACTATATTCATTTTAGCTACTATTATTAGGCTACTATTCAAACACCTTGACTCAACAATGCCCCCCCAGTATTGAGGAGGTGTTCTCATGCCCAAACTGTTCAACTGTTCAGTTAAGAAGAGGAAACAGCGCCCCCCTCAATGCCCAGACCAAGAACTACATCTTTAAAAGCCAAATTCTCAAATTCCTGTTTCTCTGCAAGACATTACTCTATAAACCATATCTCAAAAACTGGTGGGTCAAATTGCACAACCAATATGTCAAATTGTAGCTATGACTCTCTGCTTTCACATGACACGATAAAACAAAAATGAGAATTTCCTCAAAGACTCAACCTGGGTGGTGCTGGGACACATATGTCTCTGATGTCTCGGTACAGTGGACAGTATGTGTCTCTGATGTTTTGGTACAGTGGACAGTATGTGTCTCTGATGTCTCGGTACAGTGGACAGTATGTGTCTCTGTCTTGGTACAGTGGACAGTATGTGTCTCTGATGTCTTGGTACAGTGGACAGTATGTGTCTCTGATGTCTTGGTACAGTGGACAGTATGTGTCTCTGATGTCTCGGTACAGTGGACAGTATGTGTCTCTGATGTCTTGGTACAGTGGACAGTATGTGTCTCTGATGTCTTGGTACAGTGGACAGTATGTGTCTCTGATGTCTTGGTACAGTGGACAGTATGTGTCTCTGATGTCTTGGAACAGTGGACAGTACTGTATGTGTCTCTGATGTCTTGGTACAGTGGACAGACAGTTTGGAAGTGTACCTCAGGCTCTACATCATTTTGTGTGCAGTGGGTGCATAGTCTCTCTCTCTGTGTTGATCTCTGTTTCTTTCTTTGAACTTCTAGATCTGCTATTTTTCTTCCATTTTGTAAAGTATGACATAGTAAAACGACAGAAGGGTAAAACCAGGGTTTTCAGAGTGGATGTTGAGTTGTGACCTCAGGCAGAGGTAGAGACAGAGACAGAGGTAAATCTCAAAGGTAGAGACAGAGACAGACAGAGGTAAATCTCAAAGGTAGAGACAGACAGAGGTAAATCTCAAAGGTAGAGACAGACAGAGGTAAATCTCAAAGGTAGAGACAGAGACAGACAGAGGTAAATCTCAAAGGTAGAGACAGACAGAGGTGAATCTCAAAGGTAGAGACAGACAGAGGTAAATCTCAAAGGTAGAGACAGAGACAGACAGAGGTAAATCTCAAAGGTAGAGACAGAGACAGACAGAGGTAAATCTCAAAGGTAGAGACAGAGACAGACAGAGGTAAATCTCAAAGGTAGAGACAGACAGAGGTAAATCTCAAAGGTAGAGACAGAGACAGAGGTAAATCTCAAAGGTAGAGACAGACAGAGGTAAATCTCAAAGGTAGAGACAGAGACAGACAGAGGTAAATCTCAAAGGTAGAGACAGACAGAGGTAAATCTCAAAGGTAGAGACAGACAGAGGTAAATCTCAAAGGTAGAGACAGAGACAGAGGTAAATCTCTGAGGTTCTGTGTGGAACAGAACACATTGTTTCTAGAAGACAGGATTAATGGGATTAGATGTCTGTGTCATTAACACAGCTGTGTCTGAAAACACCCCTGAATTCTATTCTCTGTCTCTGTCTCTGTCTCTGTCTCTGTCTCTCTCTCTCTCTCTCTCTCTCTCTCTCTCTCTCTCTCTCTCTCTCTCTCTCTCTCTCTCTCTCTCTCTCTCTCTCTCTCTCTCTCTCTCTCTCTCTCGCGCTCTCTCTATCGCTCCACCCAATCTTGAGAAAGCCGCGACAGCCAGCTTTCCGGAAAAGCTTGCCTTCGCGCAAAAACAGTGGACAGACAGTTAGGAAGTGTATCTCAGTCTCTACATCATTTTGTGTGCAGTGGGTGTATAGTCTCTCTCTCTCTCTCTCTCTCTCTCTCTCTCTCTCTCTCGCTCTCTCGCTCTCTCTCGCTCTCTCGCTCTCTCTCTCTCTCTCTCTCTCTCTCCTCTCTCTCTCTCTCTCTCTCTCTCTCTCTCTCTCTCTCTCTCCCTCTCTCTCTTGCTCAGTCGCTACTATAGTACTGTATGTTAGACAGTTTTTTAGAACCTACTATAGTACTGTATGTTAGACAGTTTTTTAGAACCTACTATAGTACTGTATGTTAGACAGTGTTTTAGAACCTACTATAGTACTGTATGTGTTAGACAGTGTTTTAGAACCTACTATAGTACTGTATGTGTTAGACAGTGTTTTAGAACCTACTATAGTACTGTATGTGTTAGACAGTGTTTTAGAACCTACTATAGTACTGTATGTTAGACAGTGTTTTAGAACCTACTATAGTACTGTATGTGTTAGACAGTGTTTTAGAACCTACTATAGTACTGTATGTGTTAGACAGTGTTTTAGAACCTACTATAGTACTGTATGTGTTAGACAGTGTTTAGAACCTACTATAGTACTGTATGTGTTAGACAGTGTTTAGAACCTACTATAGTACTGTATGTGTTAGACAGTGTTTTAGAATCTACCATGTATAAATGAGTTGAAAGTCAAACAGCAGAACCCCATATAACCCTGAACCCCCCCCCCCCCCCCTTCCCATCCTAATCCTAATCCATAATAAATCTCTTTCACTTTGACCAAAATCAAATCACCAGTGATTATGCCAGGTGTGAAATGAGGCCAATCCACACCTGGCTTAAAGATTTGATCCTAAAATAAATTCCAGACAGCTGTGATGTAATTCTGAATGAATGTGTGTCATTGACAGAACAATCGGACGGAGACCGACAGGAGTGATTGTTGTGGTATTGTGTGTGTGTGTGTGTGTGTGTGTGTGTGTGTGTGTGTGTGTGTGTGTGTGTGTGTGTGTGTGTGTGTGTGTGTGTGTGTGTGTGTGTGTGTGTGTGTGTGTGTGTGTGTGTGTGTGTGTGTGTCATAACACATCTCTTCTCTTATAGGCGTATATTATATTTTTAAATGAGTAGTGAGACTGTGACAGGCTCCACTGGGTAATAGAAGTGAATTTGGGGGTCGTTGACTCGTGAAATAGTTTGGGAATGTACACTATAATCATCATGAGTTCATGACGTTGTTTTGCACTCTAGGCTATACGTGTTTGCCAAGTGCCAAGTAGTATTTGCAACGAATCAGTCAGTCGTATACATTATACTGTGTCAACCTTCCTCCAAGTAAAACCGTTTGGGTTTCTAAGACTACCCTCGCTCAGAGGCTAGCCATGCATGTTGGACATTCGTTCACATAGGGAGGAACAACCTGGGAAACCCAGGTGTTTTTAACAGAGGAGCGGCGGGTGATTTTGGTGAAATATGAAGTAGTTTGGGTCATTTTGTGGAGGCCACTGCCCTCATGAAAAAACGCTATTGAATCACTACTCATTCAATGATGTTTTTACTATTGCGATTGAGTAGTGATTTTGTAGTGATTTGTGTAGTATTTGGTAGAGAAATGGCCTGTTTCACTACTTAAAGGTAGGGGAAGTGATTTCACTTTTGTCAGATATCACCCAAAAATATTTTTTTCTGTTAAAATGCTCTATTATAAGGTGTGGAAACCATATATGGAGTTTCCCACTCCCCCACGTTAGCAGAGGAGCTAATAAAAGTTCCCCAGGTGGTGGCGAATTCTCCTCCAATCAGGATCGAGCAGCAGGCTCACATAGTGTAGCTACTGTTTGGCGCCCCTAGTGCACCAGGCTGGTACTACACCATGAATTTCAAATCACTTACCCTACCTTTAATCACTACTGATATTACTACATAATTCCTATTCAAATCACTACCTGTTACTTAATGACTTCAGCCTCACTATGGCTTTATGGAAAGAATTATACAATCAATCTCTATATATTTATTGTTTAATTACTACACAATGCTTACACATTTACTGCTGTATCTCTACACAGTCCCTATAGAAAATATTTATGTATTGTTTTCACTACTGAACCCTTATAGAGCTGCGCAGGGACGTCACCGCCCCTGTTCCGGAAGTCTTTTCCCCATTCATTTTTCTCATAGACTTTTCGAAAATAATTTATATCAAGACGATTACGCCACAGCCAAAGCCAACTCAGGTCGTGACAAATCATGACAACAAACACAATATCGTCATATAATATATAATTGGGAAGAAGTAGAAAACGGCATGATACAAGACTTTTTGTTTCGTTTTTCATCTTAGAAATTATTTTATTGTCCCAAAAGTTTGTGTGTGTCATCATGATTCGTCACGACTCAAGTTGGCTTTGTCCGCGGCGTAATCGTCTTGATATAAATTATTTTCGAAAAGTCTATGAGAAAAATGAATTGGGAAAAGACTTCCGGAACAGGGGCGGTGACGTCACTGCGCAGCTCTATAGGGTTTGTGTAGAAAGAAAAAGTAATTTATTAGTGATTCAGTAGTGAAATGGTAGTGAATTGTCCCAATCCTAATCACTGAGGTCTCTGTTCCATTCTGTTTCTGTCTTGCAGCAGCAACAGTTACTCCGTCTGCCTGCAGGGGGCGCCAACACCTCCTCCTCCTCCTCCTCCTCCCCCTCCTCCCCGGGTGCAGGGGGAGGAGCTACCAGGACAGGAGGGGGAGGGGCAGGGGGCGTGGCCTTGTCCCCGCTCCCTGCAGAGCTGCGTGAGCTGCTGCACCAGCGCCTGGGGGCGCTAGAGAGCCAGCTGCTGCGCAAGGTGCAGGAGCTGGAGGAAGAGAAGAGCCTGCTGCTGAACGAGACGCAGCAACACCGCCAGAGGACCGAGCAGACGCTCAGCTCTCTGTTGGAGAGGATTACTGAGCTGGAGAGGAGTGAGTTATACTACACTACCCATGATGCATCACTGCTACACTACACTACCCATAATACACCACTACTACACTACACTACCCATAATACACCACTACACTACCCATAATACACCACTACACTACCCATAATACACCACTGCTACACTACACTACCCATGATGCATCACTGCTACACTACACTACCCATAATACACCACTACTACACTACACTACCCATAATACACCACTACTACACTACACTACCCATAATACACCACTACTACACTACACTACCCATAATACACCACTACTACACTACACTACCCATAGTGCACCACTACTACACTACACTACCCATAATACACCACTACTACACTACACTACCCATAATACACCACTACTACACTACACTACCCATAATACACCACTACTACACTACACTACCCATAGTGCACCACTACTACACTACACTACCCATGATGCATCACTACTAAACTACACTACCCTCAGCTGTCTGCTGGAGAGGATTACTGAGCTGGAGAGGAGTGAGTACCAAGAGGCCAATGGCAAGAGGGTCATAGTTACGTTGCTTCCTGACTCTAGATGAAGGGGGGGGGTACAATATTAGGAGACCAGTCTATTCATTTCCAAAGGTAGAATGAAGGTGAACACAACTTATGATCCATTCCTTAACTCCATGGACACTGAACTTAATACTGGACCCCATCATCAAAAGGCAGATAATATTTACAACATATTCATACTAAAACGGCATCTACCGGTATTAGCAAAACAAAGCAGGGGGAGATTTCACTTTGTTGTGGAGTGTGAACCTACAGGATCGGGTGACAGCTGAGATGTGTGGTTTGAATGAGAGCTGGCTGTCCAGGACAATGCCAAGGTTTTTCACCGTAGGGGCTAAGGTTACCATGGCGTTGTCGACAGACATGGTTAGCTCCCATATGGGGGAGGACTTAGCGGGGAAAAAATAGCAGTTTGGTCTCGTCCGGATTCAGCTTCATCCACTGTGAGATGTATAGGGGGGAAACAGCTGTGTGTCGTCTGCATAGTAGTGGTAGGACAGGTTGTGAGCAGTGATGACAGTCCCAAGAGGAGGGGACGGAGCACAGATCCCTGTGGGACCCCAGTTTGAAGGGTGCAGGGGGGTGACAGCCATCTTTTCCATGAAACCTGGTAGGTCCGGTCGGTGAGGTAGGTGAGTGCTGTCCCGGTGATGCCAAGCTCCGTGAGGTTGTGTAGCTGGTGGTTCACTGTGTCGAATGCTGCTGATAGGTCCAGGAGATGAGCGCTACAATAGCACCCACAGCAGCGTCCCTAGCGGGAATCGAACCCAGAACCTTCTAGGTATGAGGCCACAGGACTAACCAGCGTTCCACTGTGCTCCTCTGTTTGGCATTTGGATGATGCACGGTTCCTGTCACATGGGTCTCTCTCTGGGTACATAACCTAGCCCACTTTAGCAGATGTTTAACAGCCGTTCAGATGACATTAACATTAACATTAACACGCGGGAGCACTTTATGAATATCATTTCATCTCTCCTCTCCTCATGTATTATTTCTGTGCATTCTGTCTCTCTGCTTTGAACCAAAGCCAGCGCTGACAGGTCCCTCCATGGTAAACAGAACCCTGGTCCCAGCAGTAGCTCCGTAAATGGATGCCACACATCTGTACTGAAGGAGAACCTGTTTGGTTGTTGGTTGTCAACGTTGTCTGATCCTGTGCCGCACGTTTTTATAAGACCACAGGGCAAACAGTACGCTTTAGTAGGCTTCCCCTGGGGGGTGTCAGATATTATGAGGAATGTTTTAACAGTAGTTTTTAGCAGGCTGTGCCTGGGGGGTGTCAGATATTATGATGAATGTTTTAACAGTAGTTTTTAGCAGGCTTCCCCTGGGGGGTGTCAGATATTATGATGAATGTTTTAACAGTAGTTTTTAGCAGGCTTCCCCTGGGGGGTGTCAGATATTATGATGAATGTTTTGTTGTTAAGGAGGAAGAAGAAGAAGAAGAAGAAGAAGAAGAAGAAGAAGAAGAAAGGGCTTTACAGATGGGGAGTAACAAATCGCGCCTTCTAGTTCTTTTTCAACAAGACCGGCATTTTGTGCCTAGAAAACTGTGCACTAAAGCAAGCGTGTGAGTGCGAGCGTTATTGCATGGCGGCCAGTGTTGTTTGTTGCACGTGTGCTCGTATTGTGCACGCCTGCGTTTGATTTCAGACCTAAATTCTGTGAGCTTTTTGTCACGCTACGTGATTCTCGTCTGTCGACACTGAGGGGAATACCTGCGACATTGCAGGCGTTTATCACTTACCGTCTCTAAAAGCCCTGAATACCGTTTCAAAATGCTGGAACCATTTGTTTCAGTTGTTATTTAGTCACAAGCCGTTTGTTAACTCTTTGAACGCCACTAATACCCCCAGTGCTGTTGGCTACCTCCACTATAGACAGTTCTCTGTGTCTGGAAAATGCCTTCCAAAAACAGTTGATGAGAATCGGCTAGAGCACATGTGTCAAACTCAGCGCCCGGGGGCCAAATCAGGCCTGATAATTAATTATCTTCGGCCCGTTGGAATAACGTGTTCCTTACATGCGCTACGTCCAACCAGGGGAAATTCCCAGTCAGGTGAAAAGAAAGCAGTCTGTACTCCTCATGCATTGAAGGAAGCATGAGGCAAGTCCACTGCCTCCCTATGTGTAAAGCCCTGGATCACTATGAATGGAAGAGGAAACTGAGCTGTAATAAATTAATGCAATCAGTTTTAAATGCAGACAGTTTCATCTTTCATTTGTGCAGGAGAATTACTTGTTGTTTCCTGTTGGCTGTGCCAGAACAGGTTTTTCTATTAGAATTACTTGCTGTTTCCTGTTGGCTGTGCCAGAACAGGTTTTTCTATTAGAATTACTTGTTGTTTCCTGTTGGCTGTGCCAGAACAGGTTTTTCTATTAGAATTACTTGCTGTTTCCTGTTGGCTGTGCCAGAACAGGTTTTTCTATTAGAATTACTTGTTGTTTCCTGTTGGCTGTGCCAGAACAGGTTTTTCTATTAGAATTACTTGCTGTTTCCTGGTTGCTGTGCTGTTTTTTTTTTTTTTTTTTTTTTTTTTTTTTTTTTTTTTTTTTAACACAGTGATTACATCCCAGTGTCAGTGTGTTTGGGGAGGCAGACAGATCATTACCGTCTGTTTTCACATTTAATCTGTTTTATGTCGACTTTGGTTTTGTTTAGAGTTCTTTTTTTAATGATTCCCCTGATTCATTCCTTTGATTAGTTCTTGTTTGGGGCGTCGTTGTTGTTGTATTTTAACA